>CM033280.1:36863886-37393886 GCA_019343175.1 Oedothorax gibbosus
TAGGTTGAATAATATTTGCTTTTATTTTTCGTCGATACTATTACCACATTTATTATTTTACGATTCTAGTAATGAATGAAAAAATCTATAATCATTTGAAGATAATTTTAGCGCGTCACTTTAAAAAAAATTGTGGTTCGTTAATCTGTAACGAGGGTGTCAGATTTTACTGCCACCACATTTTCGAAATAACGTTACACCACAAAATCAAAGGAAGCGATAAGCTTCCTCTGATTTTATGTGCAATGTTACCCTTTAATTTTTAGGGAACGCTACTCCTTAAAGATGAAAGCAGAACAATCTTTCGCCGGTTTTACAAATGATTATTCCACCAAACTTTTACACTACGGTACAAAAAACCTTATAATAAAATGATAATTTTAGTAGTTAATGTTTTAAAGTCGACATTTTGTTAACCCATTAGTGTAAATTTATTCATATTTTTTTGTTAACTAAAACAAAATATAATTGTAAGTTACTATTTCCATAGTTTTATGGAGTAACGCACTGAGCCACAAAAGTTTAATCACCATTTCCCTTCACAACAATCGCTCGAGAAACTTTAATTCTTTTAGACAATAAATTAAAATAAATTTATTTTTGCGACATCGATCAGTTTGAAATGACGTCACATATATTTCACTACGAGATTCTTTGTACGTTGATATGAAATGTATTAATTCTATTTAAAAGCGAGGAATATTACATATTTATTCTTTGAATATAAATTAATTTTTGCAAACGATAAGTAATAATTATTAAATTTTAAAAATAAAATAAATGAAACTAACCAAATTTAGCGTGTAATTGTTTAATATATAATTACTGCTGTGTTTGGCGCGTTTATTCCTGTTCAACACAATAGTTGCGTGGAAGCGGGTTAAGTGACAGATTCTGTTACAAAACCTACTTTTACTATTTCCATAAAGTAAGTTTCCATAGTTTTATGGAGCAACGCACTGAGCTACATTTTTAGCCTACTTTTCTTTTTTGAATTCGAAAGAATTAAAAAAATGAAAAAGTAGGTATTGACATGCGGTCGATGTCCGTCTGTCTGTCTGTCCGTCTGTCCGTCCGTACCCCCTTCCAAAATCGGTTCTATCCATCGAATCTTAAAAATTCTTTTTTTGTTAGAAAGCTATGACCTCAGATACCCAACTTTCATACTTTTTGTCCGTCTGTCTGTACGTCCGGACGGACATAAATCTACTATCTGTCGGCGAATTTCCCGTTGAATTAGCATTGAAATTCAATTTTGAGTCATTTAAATCACTGTAGGTATTGAAATGCGGTTGATGTCCATCTGTCTGTCTGTTCGTATGTCTGTCTGTCTTTCCGTCTGTCTGTCTGTCCGTCTGTCCGTATCCCTCTTCCAAAATCGGTTCTATCCCTCGGATCTTAAAAATTCTTTTTTTGTTAGAAAGCTATGACCTCAGATACCCAACTTTCATACTTTTTGTCCGTCTGTCTGTACGTCCGGACGGACATAAATCTACTATCTTTCGGCGAATTTCCCATTGAATTAGCATTGAAATTCAATTTTGAGTCATTTAAATCACTGTTGCCAAATCGACAATGGCATGAGAAACTTTATTTATTTAAACATATTTGAAGCAAAATAATATTTTCATGAATCAGTTTGAAATTACGTCATAAAATGTAGCACAATTTGATTCTTTGATTATTCATTAATTATCTACCAAGAAAGCGGCAAGGCATACTTTTGCATGCAATATGCTTAGTTTTAATTTACATTTCTTATTTTTTAATGCAGTTCGGAGTAGTTTCATTACTTTTGTTATTAATAAATATTTAATTATTCTTCGAACTACAAATAATACGAGCAGACGATAAATATTATGAACTTAATTTGCGAAATAATATTAAGGAAAATAGTTGATTTTGGCTTTTAGAAGTTTAAATTATAGCTGGATGCTGTGTTTCGATTTTTTTTTTCTAATGTGTATAAATCTAGTGTAGAAACGGTTGTTGATTATATTTACTTTTAGGAACCTAGTTTTTTCCCGATTAGAACTTCAGTAAGTATTTAAGTAACAGGAAAGTAGGCTATTTTAGTTCTTTATGAACTTCTTGTTTTTTACAGTGCTGTGTTCATTCGATAAGTCGGATGCGTGGGAGAGGATCGATGAATCCGATTACTAAGGACATGAGAATTTTGCATTTACATATTCTCTTATTCAAATGTCAGGAGCGCAACTAAAAGTTTAAAATTATTGCTTTTAGAATGGTTTAAGACCGTTAGTTCAAACTATTTTTTTTTAATTGGTTTAGTAGTTAAATTCTTCTTTAACAGTTGGCTAATTCCATGTAACTGCAGTGTAAGTCACGATTTAAGAGGAGATTAAAAGATTTTTAAATTAAAAAAATAAATCAAACTAAATAAAGTATATAACATTATTTAGTTATAATAAGTGTAGATCAACTATTCCACAATTTTTGTTTTCATTTAATGTTAAAAGTTGTAGTGATAATCACTTTTTTACAAACGTGACTTACACTACAGAAAGGATAATTTTGCATGGAATTACCCAGTTATATATTAATATTTGACTTCAAAAGATTTTAAGATTACCATACCCCAATAACAAAATCGTTCATCGTGTTTCTTAGAGGAGCTGTTCTGAGGAAAATTTCGACGTGGCGTTGCAAATGGCGGATTATTTTCGAAGAGCATCTCGATTCAATTTATATTCCGGTCCAACGCTTTGGGACAATTTTCCTATAATGCGATATGCGTTTTTATTTTGTTTATTTGCAGGACATAATATTTATCACCTTGTGAAGACATATTTTGTACTAAAACTGCATATACAAATAAAAATATGCATAATAGTTTCATTTGTAAAACTTGAAAAAGGAGGCTTTTGAGTAAATTTGCCAATATTTGCAGTGAATATTTAACTATCAACAATATTTGAAATTCATAATTAAATTGATTCAAATATTAGAAAAACGTGTATTCGTTTGTTCAAAAGATTTCAATCATCAAAATAAACACTAAGCCTTGCACTTTTAAAACTATTTCATAACATATGAATCCAATACATGCACAAAGTTGGCACCCACAGTTATATATATTTATTCCAACTCCAAAACAAATAGTAAAAATTACATAATTCCTCATCCACCGCATTTAAAGAGTTTAGTGGAAGAACGTACTAAGTGACATTTTTGAAAAAATGAGATTTTTGTGTCAATGAACATATTATTCCATTCTAAGATAACAAGTTTTCCCTTTTCCATAAACTTAAAATTATTACATTTTTTGTCATTTGAAAGTACAATTTTTAACGGATTTAAGTGCAAACTAAAAACTTTTAGACTCATTTTCTTGTTTTAACCGTTCTGTCACTTAACACGTTCTTCCACTAAGCTCTTCATTTACTCTTTAAAAAACAAGCCAAGTCCGCCAAAGCACAAAAGTATCAGTGACAGTGTATCTAAATTCATAAGGCATTATGTTTGCTCAGTTCCGCTCCAAAAGAAAACTGTCAGTAGTGTAATATTGAAAATTTTGAGTTATTTTAATCAGTTACGGACAAAACCGCTATGGTTTATTCAAGCGATCGGAAAAGATGAAGTCTCCTAAATAATTCATGTTCCACATTTAAAGTATAGTTTTGTGAATAATTTTGAATTATTCATGATCAAACAATGCATAATTCTATGTTTTGGTTTGAAAGGGTTGTAAAAGACACATTTAATAACGTTTCACTAGAGCTGAAATATGCCATTGGAGAAGGGTATTTTAGTTTCAAACCATGGTCAAGAGATGAAGTCGGCACCCAACGCTTAGCCTAAAATCGAAATCAAATGCCGTGTGCTAAAATCGTCATTGAACGAGGCAATGAGCTGCTAAAGATTTTAAGTGAGGAAGACTAATATTTGTATTTTAATTTTTTTTAATACTATTTTACTCATTCCGTTTATAAATTGGAAGCAGTTTATACATTACTATTAATCCATCTTAAAACTTAAACGTATGTCCAACGACTTACAAACTGAGCTCTAACGCCTGACTTGCTTGATTTAAGAAGAAATTAGTTACTAAAAAAATAGATTTTAATAGTGAATGCCTATGGAACGATGCTAATAAATGTAATTCGTTAACTTCTTTGGCGAATAATATTTAAATAGCTTGTTCGTTAACATTTGTTAATTATTTGTAAAATGTAGTCAAGTGCAGTAATGATAACCATGGTTAATTATGTGATCTTGACCTCGACTTTATAACAGTATGTTTATTTAACCCAATTGGTCAAACTCTTCATTATTAATAATTCCATTAACCATATTTAAAAATTTCAATACATAAAAGTATTCTTGTTAGATTTACTATCAAGATGAGAGTTTGAATTGTCACAGAATCAGCTACCCTGCTCGTATACAAACCCTTTTGACTCCTTTACTACTGCACACCACAACTGAATGATGCTTAATAGCAAAAGTAGATAAAACATAAAATCATTCCTTATATTTCTATTTAACTTCGGCAACATAAAATCTGGAGCCACGGATGTGTATTCGGAGAAAAATTTAAAAGTATTGGCCAACCGCTTGCCGTGAAATTAGAAAAAAGAAATGAAAAATCTAATGTGTGCTGCACTTCTATTATGTCAAGAGAGATTTGGCAATGCAAGATTCCCGAAGAGAGCATGAATAAATTTATTCTAGAATTATATTTTATTCTTTCAAAAATATTCACTCAAACAGAGATAACTAATGGAGAAACCTGATTTTTGGTTTTTTGATAGGCGTTTTTACTGAATTCAAAGGATTGGTTCCAGGGTTCGCATTGGAATGGGTTCTCATTCTTATGCAAATATTTTGCGAATCTTTCACTTTGAAGTAAATATTTTCGGTAAATGAAGCATAAAAAGTTCTTGAATAAGCATATATTAAGTTTAAAATCCTAATATCTATGACTGTCGAGCGAGAAATATTTTGAAAAAAGTGAATTATTTTGTCTTGTTAAAAATATTTCGCCATCAATTCCAGTTTTCATCTCTACGCCTTTAAATGTGTCCGATTTAAGTTTAAAAGTTTTTATTATATAACTGAATTTATTAGAGAGTTATTCAAATCTCATGTTTTAACATATTAAACATATTAAAGCTAGTTTGATTAGCTTTTTAAAACTTTAACTTTTTAGACTACATTTAATCTTTTTTACCTCGAAAGAATTGAAAGAAATGGAAAATACTTATTGACAGCAGAGAAGCAGGGACTATTATTTTATATTCTTTGTCCGTATATCCGTATGCTTTTCTTATATTATTCTCGTCTGTCTTTTATAAGAGGATCTGTTATAATTTCAGTTCTAACAGTAAGATTTTTAAAAATTGAAAGCCGTGATATTAAAGACCTATCGTTTAAACTTTGCATCCGTTTGTCTGTACGCTTTTCCGTCCATTTGCCCTTTATAAGACAATATATAATAATATTTGATATAAAAGTCCAATTTTAAAATGTTGTTTTTTATTAGAATATTAGATAACATATTATATACTTTTTCTTTCGTCTATATATGCTGTCTATCCGCACTAAAATCATTTCAATTACTATAAAAAATAACAGTAAATTAGGCTATTTTAGTTTTTTAAGAACTTCTTGTATTTAACCGCTTCAAATCTCCTTCCAGGTTACTTCTCACAAATTAGGTACCAGTTTATAAGTTTTTCCACCATATGTCTAAGTTACAATAAAAACAGCTAGACCTTACAAGGAACAGACAAACTGAAATGCAACATATTTCAAAGCATCTGACTTTGTATTAAAATGAAATTTAACTACAAATAAACATTATAGTAAAATTTTACATTAAATCAATGACATTAGCAACAACGCAACGTTCTATTCCTTCTATATTATATTCTAACGCGTCAACACTTACATTTGAAATATTTGTAACATGCGTTTTCATTAAAAATATTTTTATGTGTTAACACTGTTAAAGAATTTTTTAAGAAATATTTTACTACAAAAAATCTAAAAATAATGTTTTGTGGTATTAAGGAGGAATCAAAATATCTGTATCTGTTTGCACCTTTAAGGCATTTCTTTCTAGTTTAAACGCAACATCGGCAATATGTGTTATTTATGTTAATTTAAATTGACGCCCATGTGTTATTTAGTTTTCCAATTCACAAAAAAACATCGCATAAAAAATGTCTTCCACTATTAAATGTCTCCACAACTCATTTTTATACCCCATCATCTAACCTTCCAAATCTTTTGAAAAAGAACATAAATATATGGTTGTGTTCTCAGCATAAATTTTAAAATTGATTCTTAATAAATTAAATATTTGTTTAAAACTCAGAACTAAGTTTATTTTCGAAGATGTGATCTCTCAATATCATTTCCAAGTGAAAAAATTAAAATATCAATGTAAAAATTCATTTTTTATGAAATTTCTAAATTTAGGTTTATTTCTAAAAAGACTCGGGCATAACCATTTGAGAGATACAGAAGCATAAGTCCGTCATCTGACGATCAGGTTTTCTGGTAACACACATAAAATTTTAAAATTTATAGAATTTCAGCATTTTGTTAGATTAAAAAATCAGCTTTGAGGAGTTTTAAAATCTATTTACTATAAAAATAAAATTTTAAATATATAAAACGTTCAATTATTCAGTTGATAATTTGAATTTTAAGTTCATACAGTGAAAATATTTTTACATCTTAGCCAAATTCCGTATCCTTCACAAGAATAAAATGCAGAAGAACCCGGTATAACCTGAAATTTACTCAAAATCACTTCACTGGTAAGTTACTAGGTTTCCAAATCTTGACGCGTCCCCTTTGACTAATTTGCAGAGAATTGATGGATTATAGAATAATTTGTTACGATAGCCAAGCTATGATTGCACGGACCTGATTCCTGAAAGGCGTCGCTTGCTATACAATGTCAGCTGTTTTAAATTAACGTTGCAACGTTCGTTATACAATAAGCTGTTGGTGATTGTTAGGGATTGAGGGCTGATAGAAAGATTTTGGAATATGATTAAATATTTGCAGGTGATCGATGTAGAACAGGACATGGAATACAAATACAGTTAACTGTGATATGGTGTGTTAAAATAAAGTATTCATGGAGTTTGAATGTTAAATAAATATTAGGTTTTATACTGGAAGTGTTGTTAAGTTTTATCACGCCTTTCTCTAAAAAGCGCATGCAGATAAAATGCCTCAATATATTTGTTTTCAATTTTTAATATTTATATGGAATCATATGTCCGTAAGCAATAATAGAGGTATTTTAAGTCACTAAATCATATAAAATATTTTATACGTACATTTTTTCATTAACGAAGATTTTGCAAATACAATTAATGATTTCGTTACCGAATAAAAACGTAACTTTTAGTTTTTTCATTCCTTTCTCGCGTAACTTAATTTGTCTTACATAAATTATCTATGATCTTTATTTGTCTTAGATTTGTTCATTTACATGAACTAAAGAAGAAAGCTAATTACTAATTTCCTTAGCAATCGTCGTTAATGGGTTAAGAAAACATCTATTTTTTCAAAGAATTTTACATTTAAAAGGGAAAAAGGGCTTTTTCACTCACTGATGCAAAATAAGTCTACAGTGTACGCAAAACTCGTTCAGCCTAATATCAATTTTATTCGAAAACAAACAATATCAAATAGGGAGAAAACTTCCTCGTAACTAACAACCCTGAACTTTGGCTAATTTGAAAGACTTAATCATATATTCTACGGGAGAATAAACTACGTCGCCTCGTGATGGGTCATCATCATAGTTTTTTAACGTTACATATTTGTAAATTATACATGGTGTAAACCAAATAAACCGACAATGGATTAATGTGGGGCATATAAAATTCGTTGGAAGAATATCTTAGATTTTTTTTTATTTTATTAGTGCATAAAATATAAATATTTTAGTGCATATAAAAATATATATATTTAGTGCATATAAATATTTTTAGTGTTGTTTTAATTGATTTACCAAAACTATTTTCAACTAGATTAATGTACTCCTATTTGGTGAAAGAGTAAAAACACTCATTTCCTACAACTTTACACATGAAATTCATGAGCCTTTCTGGAAATACCGTAAACCAGTTAACTCTTAAATCGTAACTCATATTCTTTTTTACAAATTCAGAGTTGAAAGCAACGCACGTGATTTGAATTTCCAAACTACATCACATAATAACATCATATTTCGCTGGTGAAAGGAAAAATTACTACATATTTCCCCTTCCATTTAATAAACCAAAACAACAACAACAAAAAACCCCATGTTATGTCCACAAAGCATTTAATCTTCCACCCTTTAACCAACAGCTCGTTTTCTTAATGAATGACACCCAACAGTATGATCCTAATTGCACCCAAACAAGGGTTCCATGACCCAAGACTAATGCGGATGGCATTGTTAATATTCCATGGATGAAACCTCCTCTTCCCCCGTAAGATGATGGATCACCAGCGATGTTTTTCACTGTTTTATTATTGTAAATAATGCGTTGAAATGATAGGGGAAGTTGTAGAAGAGTTGGGTCATAGCCAAGTGTACCATGATCGAGTAGAAACTCATGAAATTGGAGGTTTGTGGTAGGCTGTGTACTTTTATAGTTAGGGTTTAGGGTGTTCTATTAAATTTGTATTTAGAAGATATGGTGGTTAAACAATGCTTCAAACTAAAGTTGACTTTTAATGACGAATCTAGAAATACAGATTTTATAACTTTTCAGATTTATCCCGGAAATACCGGATATTTAACTACTTTCAAAATTTTCTTGTCATATGTACTAATTGCCGGATTTTCGAAAGAGGAAATACTAAACTTTCTCTTGGAGCCAGGAATCCGGAAAATGACTGTCATCGAGTTAAGTACGAAGAGCTGGCAGATTGGTTGGTTGAATTTAACGCCGCACTACAGCCACAGTTGTCAGGCTTGGAAATATTATTTAAGAGGTGACATGTGTGGCCATAGTTGGTATTTAAAAACTATTCTTTCTTATACCGATCATAAGTGTAATGTGCAACATTCATCAAGTTGCGTCTCTGGGGATCATATTGCTGACTTGGGAACGCTCACGTTAACTTATGCAAGATACCGTTCAATAACCAGCACTGAAAACATTTAAACACGTTCAGTTTAAAACATATTTTATTCACAAGTTCACAAATAATATTCTCATCTTGGTAACAGCAGAGTAAGATCATATTATAGACTGTTTGAACAAGGAGGAGCGTAGTTTGTTTGTGGGAAAGAAGACCACGTTGACGTAACTGTGATGCCACTGTAGGCGTGGCCGTTCCAATCGCCCATTAACCAGAATGATGCTGCCACGAACGGAAAACGCTAAGCCAATCCTTGGAAAACAGATACACTTGTTTAATCTATGGAACCAGATTAACCCTTCGTTATAATAATCCATTTTTTTAAAACACGAAAAGAAAATTAAAAATAAACCTCAATCCCGTATATAACTGACTTTTAACATGTCATGTCTTACGCAGAAACGTGCACCACCCTCTAAGACAAGCCAACTTATAACCATCCACCAAAACACCTCAACTTCCTCCAAGAGGAGTTCAGAAAAGAGCAGCAAAGGCGAATAAAAACAACATTGACGAGCTGACCACAAAAGAAATCCAAAACGTTGAACGCTTAGTAGTTAAAGTGTCAAAAGTATTTGACGACATCAACCAAGATTTTAATCAAGCCTATCAATGTGTGTTACAACATACCCGCATAAGAATCTAACGATTTAAACAACTCGGATGTTTGGACACAGATTTAATGTACATGATATCGATCTTTTCTGCTTCATCCATGAGTTTCGATGTGATACAGTCTGTTACATCAGTCTTTTCAACATGATTGATCACCAGTTCTATCTTCACAGTTCCAAAGTTTTAAATAATAGATTGAATGGCGATGGGAAACCGCCATCCGAGCTTGAGGTACTGTGGGATTGGGTCACAGCCAAGTGTAAAATATTTTCAAACAGTAAGTTCGACTCGGTAAGTGAATTTTCGGTAATTGTTTTCAGGTGAAGATTTCGAACACGATTAATGTGCGCATTATTTTTTCTTAAAATTATACATTAAGTATTTGTTTAATGGATGCAATGGTTCACAGGCTCTCAAGTTTGAATTTTGAAGAATTAAAATTCATTCTTAAAATTTACAAACTCAGCGTATAAATAATAAGATAAAATTATACTTATACATTTCAGTTAAGGGCAATAAAGTATATTTTCCCCTATTCAAAATTCAAAATTATTAAATTGCCTGCTTATAAGTAACAAATGCAATCTTTTGCAAAATTTTTAGAATGATATGGACTAAATGATAAATTTTTACGCTTGTTGAAATTATACGGCATCAGAAATTATGTGCCAATTACGTTTGTAATAAATATTTATCAGATAATAACAACTAACAAATAACGCTAAATCTACAATTCTCAAAACAATCCATCAGCCATACCAAATCCCCCAAAAAAGCAACACAAACGTGCCTAATTAAAACCAAAATGACAAAATCCCTCGACAAAGGATTTTGGTAGTACTGCGTTCCCAAAATATCACTTGGAGCGAGATAATCCCTCAGATCAAGCAAACGTCAAAACACAACACGACTACGTTCAAAGTTCAATACCCATCAAATGTACAAAACCGAGGCTAAACTCTTTCGTAGTTCCATGGCACAGTCATCTATGATCTGTTAAGCAAATATTTGTTTTCTGTTTGCAAGGAAACCCCTTGTGGATTATTAGACAAGTTTTAAAAGAGCGGTCTCCAGAGATAATCAGGAACGGTGGGATGTATAGGGTTAAAGTTATTTTAGATAATTCGTGTACTTTAGTTTTTGTTATTTTTAATATACACTATTCATTTCTGCAATTGATATAAATGTAATAAAACTGAAAATTGGGTTGTTTGCAAGATGCATTATTTATTAGTTCTGAAATCACAATTTCGGAAAAAGTATTGCTTTATCATGCAATGCAATTTTTCATTTCAATTCATCAAGGAAATGAAAATCGTCATAACAACAAAATAAAATCAATTTGAAGCAAACAGTTCATATTATTATTTAATTATAATTTTAAAGTTTTAATTATCCTAAAATATTCCGAAGTTTGCCACACTATTATTAAACATATAAATTTATCATTAAATAACCGGATGCTATTTTCCTTACAAATTTATTTTATTTCAAAGGTATAGTAATTTTCACACCTGATGAGAAATTTCTTACCTTGAAAATCAATACTTTCTTCGTTAAAAAAGCGAAGACTTTTTTATTACAATATCAAATAAACAAAATAGGATGTCTACAGATTCGACTCATTTTCAAAAAATAAGCAGATTTCATTGAGTATTAAAGAAACAATTGTTTATATTAATTTGTATGATTTCCATTGTGGGATCTAACTTTTAGATACACCTCGTTGAATATAAGATAACGATTGTTCAAAAACTAGTTTTTTCATGTCTTGGTTCGCTTTTGTCCCTAAAAGGGTTTTTCTTTGCACACCAATTCGGTTTCTGTAGAACTCGTTTTACCTTTCGTAGACTTCGTCTGCTAAGAAACCAACTTTCAGTTGCAATTTAGCTTCTAAATTATAAGAATCGATGCAGCACATGAAGTGGGATCTAACTTTTAGATACACCTCGTTGACTATAAGATAACGATTGTTCAAAAACTAGTTTTTTCATGTCTTGGTTCGCTTTTGTCCCTAAAAGGGTTTTTCTTTGCACACCAAATTCGGTTTCTGTAGAACTCGTTTTACCTTTCTTAGACTTCGTCTGCTAAGAAACCAACTTTCAGTTGCATTTTAGCTTCTAAATTATAAGAATCGATGCAGCACATGAAATGTGAGTAAGTTATAAGTTTTAAAAAAATAAACAAATGAAAGCTGCAATTGGTTTAAATATAGTCAATATATAGATATAGTTTGACTTTATTATATCTATGTACTAAACTAAATGAGCAATGCACTGTAATTCTGTAAAATCTTATTTTTAATCTGTTAGACGAGAAGTTTACGAATTTTATATTTTTATAATATTTTAAACTGAAACTTTATTAAAATAATTTTTTTAAAGAGGTTAAATTAAAACACAGATTTAAGATCATTTATATTATACAGTAGAAAATACGAACTACAAAGGATCAATTTAAGGGTAAGATCGTAAATAGGTAATATTATTTAGAGTGACAAGTTTTGTAGAAGATGGAAAGTCTTCAAAATGCCATATGCTATTCAATAATATTCCCAATTTTAATAATTAAAATATCAGAGCACAAAATAAATAATCATGCAAAATTTTCTTTATATTTATAATCGCATTCTACATACTGCTTAAAAAGCAACAAATGCAATCTTTTGTAAAAATTTTAGAATGATATTGACTAAAGGATAAATTTTCGCGCTTGTTGAAATTATGCGGCGGCAGCAATTATGTGCCTATTACGATTGTAATAAATATTTGTCGGTTATTAGCAACTAAAAAATAACGCTAAATCTACAATTCTCAAAACGTATCTAACGTAATGATGAAAACGCGGATTTATTTCTAAATCTTTGACTTTATCCTCTCTGTTCACTCAGTAGCACCATATAGCAGATATAATTCTGTCTGTATATATTTGAATTGCAGAAGGCTTTAATCCATACCATAAAATATTTATACATTGGTTGTTCACCACTTGACCAGGGTTCTAAATTACGAGGCGTAATTGGCTGTGTTAAAGCTCCACATAGAAGGCTAGAAACATACAACCAAAACATACAATTTACCTGAGTTTGTTGCTTATGATGTCGCAAGAGGAGACACGAAAAGAAGGATTTCTTTCCTTTGAAACTTTGAACCTTAATAAGTTTTTAAAAAAATGTAAAATGAGTTAACTATTTAAAAGATAAAAATATGTATAAATGTTAACTTCTGAAAGACATAATTTAAATAACAAATGAAAAGGAGCGATAATTTCGTTCTTTAATACACCAAATCACCTCAAGTTCGGCAAAATGGAAAGACTTTGGTGCGAAGAGCTACGTAAGCTTTTCAAGCAGACTAGTTACGGTGAGATAACTGTTAATTTGCCAAAAGTGTAATTAATATTTTTTCAATAAAATTGAGGCTCCATCTAATCGCTTTTATAGCATTAAAATAATTATAAAAAAATATTATTAAAACATATTTAAAAATAAATTATATGCAAATGTCCTCTCATCATGCCCTCTGATTTATAATGAAAATTGAGACTGCATGAATTCGCTGTTGTAACATTGAAATTGTAACCAAATATGTCATCATAAACATGTCTTGTCTGTTATTATGAACATTGAGATTCATTGAATAGTTGTCATGTCATGCAAATTATGTGAAAATGTCCTGATGATAATCTCCTGTCTTTAACTTATCTTCTTTAGTTTAAGGGATAGTATATATCTCTCAACGTGTTTTTTTTTGTATTTTATATATAAAACTATGATCCGCTCTAGTGTTGGACGCGCTGCCGTTGGGCACCAGTATAAAGTAAATCAAATTTCAATCTTGCTAGTAGATTTTACAATCTCTTCAGCTATTGATTGAAGGTGCTAATGTATCATTCAAAAAACCATTAAGCATTCAAACTAGTAAATATAGGTAATACACTTGAGCATTTAATCTCTATCTTTTAATATGATCTATATTAAATAATAACCTGCTTCCGAATATTTATAACCAAAATCTTTTTTTTTTTGTTTAACCCTTCGACCGTGGCTCCAGTTTTAGAACAAATCTTTAAACTACTTTACAAGGCTTATTTTCAAAAATTGTAACTTACAAAATGTAATAATTTTTTGAAGAATTAAAAGATTTAAAGAGTGTTATTCTTTTTTATTTTTGTTCAGTAAAGAACTGTTAAGTTGCAGCAACTACGAAAATAAAAGCATCTTACTATTTTCTGTCAAAATGTAATTTAATATAATTATTATTTGTCCCTAAAAACAATATTTGATTCTCTTAATTTCAAAACTGATACAGCATAGGTTCAAAATGTTGGAATCAACGTAATACTTTTAAATAAACAAAATATGCAATGGAATTTGACTGCAAATGGGATTCTAGCCGTTGCCCTATAGTTAGGCAATTTATCAATGACGTAATTAATGGACCAAATGTTGCAACATTTTAATTTTGAGTTATTTAAGTACAGTACATCATATTTAATCAATCAAACATTTTATTTGATCAATTAAAAATTCAGGGCCAAAGGGACTAAAAATAGTGAAGTTCCGGTTGCAATTATGCCCAACTAACGTAAGGAGCTCCTAAGTGGAGTTTGTGTTTGGACCACTTAGCAAAAGGTTTGTTTGGTGGTTGAGTTTGAGTTTGGAATTAATTTTTGAGTTTTCAGTTCCTCTTGGGTCCTGTGTATGGATGGTCTCTTGAGTGAGTTGGTAAAGAAAGGAATGAAAATCGTTTGAAAAGTTTAAGTAATTGCTTAGTAAAATTTAAAGAGATTCATGATTGGTATCGCTGATTTAAGTTGCTAATTGAATTAACTGAACTGGAGTTGATAAAATAAGAGTTTGACTGCTTTTCTTTTCTATATAAAAACAGATTGATTTGAAATTCGTCTTCCTATTTTTTATCATGATTTTAACCACATAATAACGCTAATATTTAAGCAAGATGTTTATTCTTCATTCTTTTTGTATCGTCGAAATTTAGTCAATCTATGTACAATGCCTTTATTGCAATAATATTATAATATTTTTTACATTGAATTAGTATGCCAATTTTAGTTTATAAAAATTTAAGGTTTTAAACAGGATCTATTACTCATATTTTTATTTTATTAACTTTGGTGCTTTTGAACTGCACGTGATAGGTTAACTAAGTTTAACTGTTTTTTTTTAAGTTTATGTATTTGGTTAAATAGAAACGTTGGAATAAACACTTATCTCACATGTTTATACAAAAACAAAATTACCCATGTTCCAAATCATAAAACCCTTCATAAAAGAATTGGAATTTCATATAGTTGCTACAGAATGATGAATATAATATAATATCCATTAAAACCAGGGTTTTTTTTTAACAAGTACTCAATTTTTGTTTGAAATCTGTCAATTTTTTCACAACTATTTTTATTTTGCAATTCATCTTTAAGATGAAAATATATGGGCGTGAATCTGAATTTTATAGCGTTGTATATCTTTGTGAAAATGCAAATTCACGAAAAACTTTTTTTTTGCACATAGAACAGACGCATTGTAAAAAAACGATAATGAGAAAAAAAAACTTCCGCAATATATTTAATATTATATACGAGGGCTGTTTTTCTTCAACCTCCGATGGGTTGTAACAAAAAGACTGTTCAAGATACAAAAAAGATTTTTTTACCAAAAGTAAAGTACAATACTGCTTATTTCTCCATATAATCACCTTTACGATTAAAGCATTTGTCATATCTGTAAACAAGCTTTGAAATACTCTCTTCATAAAATGTAGCCGCCAATGATTTGAAAGGAGTTGTGACGGTTTATTTAAGCTTAACGTCAACTTGGAAGCGCTACAATCCAAGCCACTATGCTTATCAATAATTCACTTATGGTAAACCTTCGAGTTTCCCTAAACACTTGGTCAACTCTCTGAACAATACTGATGTTCATTAAGAAGGGGGCCAAGGAAGCAAGTCTATCGCTACGGAAGGTATTGATCAGCGAGTTTACCAAGTGTTTAGGGAAACTCAAAGGTTTACCATAAGTGAATTATGGACTAGCAGTGGCTTGGAGGACAGAAAAAAATGACGTAAAGTTTCCAAATTCACCTTTTTAAACGAAACAGTCACAACTCCCTCCCAATCATTGGTGGCTACATTTTATGAAGAGGGTATTTCAAAGCTTGTTTACAGGTATAACAAATGCCTTAATCGCCAAGATGTTTATGTGGAAAAATAAGCAGTATTGTACATTACTTTAGGTAAAAAAAAATATTTTTTGTATTTCGACCCGTCTACAGCCCATCGGAGGTTGAAAAAAAACAACCCTCGTACTTATTTAAAATATATAAGCGCTTAAAAATTCAGTTTTCCAACTAACAGTACATTTTAAAGGCCAAAGATATTAACCTAAAACCCTTTTGCAGATTCTCCTGTATGCGTACCAGGCCAGAAGATCCTCTACGGCGCCACGCGACACGAAGAAGTAAAGGTCATCTGCGAGGTCGACGCAGACCCAACAGACATCTCTTTCCACTGGTCGTTCAACAAGTCGGGCGAGAACATGGAAGACGTCCCGTTCGTGAGCGATGGCACCAAAAGCACCGCCACCGTCACTGCTAAGACTGATTACGACTTCGGGACCCTCATGTGCACCGGGACGAACAGCGTAGGGATGCAGAGGGAGCCGTGTGTGTATACGGTCATCACAGCGGGTGAGATCTAATTTCTTGTGTTTCTTTCAATAGGGTACTTGGCAGCATCGCTAAAATACCTTCCAATATTAATTAAATTATAGTTTGAACCCAAATATAAAAAACTTATATATTTTTTGCAAAATAAATCTTTAAATAATTAATAAAAATCATTTTCAAATGGTTTTTTTCATCGGTACGTCACGTGATCACAAACACGTCGATTTGGCTGACGTCACTAGTATGTATAAACAAATCGGTGTGGTGATTTTTTGTTTTGTTTGTAATTAAACTGGTTTTAATCTAACTTACTATTAAACTAAGAATTATATAGATATAGGTAGGTTTTACAGAAGCGGATAGTTCAAATTTGCTTAAAGTAGATTGATTCCAAAATGGTATTTCAAAGTTTGTTTATAGTTACTAGTGACATCATAGATACCACGTGACAGCCACAAAGCATTTTCGGGAGTGATTTTTCGTACAAATTTTAAAATTCATTTTTTCCTCTTTTTATGGGGTATTTGAAAAAAAGAAAAAATACGGGTCTAATATTTTTGGCATAAGAATATTTTAAATCAATAAAAAAATTAAGTCTAGTACCCTATTGTGTACTCCACTCTCGCTTATACGAGGCATCGCTAACAAAAACCAGTCGGATTCCCGAAAGCGCCGGATGTAAAAGTTTAGTTGTTTGGCTTAAAAATATGCCGCAATACAGCGCAACAGTTCTATGTCTGTGCCTCTCCGCTCTTCTTCGAAACAATTAGTCGTCACTTGACTGCATGTGGTTTTAAATTTCGACGTCCATTGTCAATAGCCCTCATGTAGCTCTAGTGCCAAGATAATTCAACATAACCATAACTCCAAGCTTTTGGTAGATAGGGGATCTCTCTTAGTTTGGTTTGTTTTAATCCCTTTTTCGTTTTTTCCGACACTTTTTTGAATCATAATTTTAATAATAATCATCTTTTGAAGTGTTTAATTTAAAAAAAGCTTGAACTTGTGATAATCACATATTGATATTCAGGTAATTACGACCTTGGTCGAAAACTACAATATAATTCTGATATTAAAAAGCACATGGGTGTAACGTTTGTTTGTGGTCATGACTCTTGGATTCTATTTAATTTACGTAGAAAACCAGATCGCATGTTGCAAAAATCAGTTGACATAGATTGAAAGTAAACATTTACCATCTTGGGTCTATGGTATAAACCTATCAACAAACCATAACAGCTAAACGAACCTTTAAAAAGCTGCTTTTATGTTTGAAACTTTTTTATTCATCTTAGATAATAGATTTTCCGATTTGAAAACATTCCGAAAACACTGACAATGCCCAAATACATGACCTTAAGCTCTAAAATCTCATTCAACTTCCTGTATAACGTAAGCAATGTAAATAGCTTCACATTCCTAAAGTCCCCATTGTGAAAATACGTCTAAAACCACACACACTCGGAATATGTAGCAACCCATCTTTATGTAGCTGAACACAAATCCACTTACTGGCTATTTTCCTTTTTTAAAATGGGAAAACCCGCCGAAATAACTATAGAAGCGATTCTATGCCATCCTCATGTTTGCCGCATGACGATATCCACAATGTTTCCACCACACAATTCTGGCCAAACCGAGTATTTCAGTTTCTATCGTTGTTCCGAATGCCTCATCGACTCAAAGTGTGTATGTGTATGAGGGATAAAAAAGAAAAGAAAGCCGTATTGTTTAACACTAGTTACTTAAGAATTTTCATTCAAACAACTTGTTCTTCTTAGTACCAAAAAGCCACTAATAATATTTTTAATTGCATACTTCTCAAAGTAGCACTTCCCTGTAAATATCAAACTTCTAATCAATACAGCATTTCTTCAGAGAACTCAATCTTAAATCTCTCTACGATAGACCATCCTAAAAGCGAACGCCTTAACTATTCGATTAAAGATACCCCAGTTTATTCAATTTATCACCAACCATTGAAAGCTGATTGACAGACTGCTATGAATGGAAGAAAATTAATGATCTGCAGCTCAAATTTTGTTGGGCCGGCAACCTGAAAGAAGTTCCGTTCCTTTACTCTACTTACCTATTAATCGGATCATAGATATTTGTTTTGTAAAAAACTTTTTCCTTTTGGTCTGTCCCTATTACAAATATACCATGCAACGTATTTTCTGATAAAGTATCAATTAGAATTTTATACAAATCCAAAAAAATATTCATAATACCGCGCCTAGGGAAACGGCAGTTAATGATTCAAACAGATAGCAGCCCCTTTGCAACGCTACTCAAATTCAACCAAACCAATTTGTTTTCTAAACGGAGCTGCATTTTTGGCGGTTCAAGACTTTTGCTGATTCGGCATATCCACTAGAACCAAAAAAAATATTTCTATGCATCATGTAGGCGGCTCTTGCTGCCGATTTTGACGCTTAGATTACAATGAATCTGAGTTCTCTGTTAATGTGCCAAGGGTATTCCAAGATTTAATTTTCGCCGAAAGAATTCAAGCAAAATGGGTACTCAAGGCATCGTTCACATGACACGCAATCATATGAAGTGCGTGCCGATGATTTTCCCACCCTTAAAATCTGCCAACTCAGCCGAGGCTTGAACCCATGATTTTGGGCTGATGAGGTGGGCACGTAATGCTTCACGATCTCTGAGCCGACGAGTCCCAAATTAATTTTTTGTTAGTTTGAATTATCGTCGCACTACAGCTGCACAAGGAATATTGACGACGGGCGTCATAATTTAGAATCACATTCTTGTGACGAAACGACACCTGAGTAGACACCTAACGCAACTTTTAAGGGATACATCGTACGGAGCTGGGACTAGAAGTTGGGACTTTGGAGCATATTTAAAGTGCACTCCCTCTCACCTGGTATTATTCCTCGGGCATTTTTTGGATGCACGGGCCGTTTATAGGTCGACATTTAATTTGGCGATGCACCAACACGAACCTGGGACCTGCAAGGCGAACTCCTAAACTGACTGAACTCCCCTGCTCAGATTAAAAATGGTAAAACATCCGTTCAAAATGTTAAAACAGCAGTTACCAAATAATAAAATAAAACAACAGCTCCTTCAAAATAACCCGAAAACCACAGAGTTTGTTCTACTGAATTTTAAATTCCTGCAATCCGCTAGTAAATGACGCCTTTGTGTGCATCCGAAACTTTTCGCTCTATTTTGTCGAGGGGGGTCGGAAGTCTTCCGGAATTCTTTGCGTTCTATCTGTGCTGAAGCACTCATCCTGCGCTATTTTTCTTCCATCTGGAATACTTTGCGGGTAATGTGTTCTCTCAAATCGAACGGAAGATAGCTGAGTTCATTTTTATTCCGTTTTGTTCTTTGTGTGTGGTAATGGCAGTGCTTTTCGGTGGGTGTGTATGAGATTTTATCTATAATTATCTTTGTGTGATTTTATCCAGGTTAAAAGTTCTCTTTTGAAGATTCTTAAAGTTTTAGCTTTTTTAAAACATTGTATACACTTTGAACTTTTCCAAATTATAAAGTTGTTGTTTTATGAAAATATTCACTTACGATTTTCACTGGAAAAAGTGTCCCATTACCCTATGATAAATATACGGTCTTTTATGTAGGATAACATTCAAACAGAATTAAAAAGCCGAATAATAGGTAATTAGTGAATCACTACCAAATCATTTACTAAAATACTGGTAAACGTCTAATTACACGTTAAAACTCTTTAGCCATAAATCTTTATATTTCGGCTTCATTAAATTGAAGCGAAAAAGATTTATAAGAAATAGAGAAAAAACCATAATTTTTGTTGGTGCAACTGCACACTCATTGCGAGGTTCTGCTACAAAATTAAATAGTTTTGTGATTTGGTAATATAAGGACTCTCGCTCTTGGTTACACGTCGTACGTTATGGTTATTTATAATCAATGGAATAAGTATCAAGATCATATGATTATTTAATCTTGTAATCTTGATACTTATTCCATTGTTCTTTCTTGAATGCTAGAGTAACGCTCTCTCTTTCTAGTTCTGGAAATCTGTGGGTTGTTCACCTCGCTTCAGACATGGATATTTAACCTTTAAGATTATAATTCCAGTAACGCAACTCAGCTTAATTAGCGATTACTGGTTGTGTACTGGATTTGCACGTCTTAAATTTTGATTTGTTTTTTTTTGTGAAATTACTATCATATCGCTCTTTACTATTTGTAGAATTATTTGTATATCAACTTTTATGGTATTGAATTTTTCAGAACTCTAATCTGAAATTGCACTCTCGCTGATACTCTGGCTGAAATTACACGAAGTTGGTTAAAGCATAAGCCTAAAGAACTAGATCAGCTAATGATCTTCTATATTTGGCGATACATAGAATAAGAATCATACTAGCGGAGCACGCTGCTTTGTGATTCAACCCGAACGTTAAAGAACAATATGTAGCAAAACCCCTGGCCTGGCTCTTGCCCATGTCCATCAACGCCAAGATTTAATACAAAGAATTTAAAACAAATATTATAGTAAATAATTTGGATCGAGAGTACGACTTTACAATGATCACGACTTTACAATGTCATCAGTGACCATTCGCAGAAGGTAACAATTGCTAATTGCAGGCCTAGGAACTAGTCTCTTTTCTAGCTATTAGTATCTATTTTTTAAGTGTCTCTAAAAGTATCTTTTTTCAGGCCAAAGTCTCTAAAGTCTCTTTTTTTCACCAGCGCGGCTAACTTTCGCCGAGATTTCACAAGAACATTGTTGTCAAATTAAGAAATTTTTTCTCTCATGCAATTACATATCTTTCAATTTTCTAGCGGTGATGTTACGACTTAAAGCTGCGGAATTGCAGCGTTTTGTATTTTTCAACGGGTGCTCGTAATGACATCCGTGTCCAGCCATCGGGTAAAATCTGGAAAGTCAGGAATTGTACTTGGATTTTTTAGCGCCGGGAAAATCGGGAATTATGCTTGAATTTGTTGACATTTTGGTGTGCCCTGGGAAATTTCACCACTTTCTGCAAGTTTTGAATCATATAGATTTATGAAGATAAGCTTTTTGCATAGTTTATTTCGAGGTTTAGCGATCAGACAATTTTTTAAAAAATTTCCCTATTGTAAATTTCAGATTTTCTGGTTTCAAGAGTTCTCTATTTTTCCGCAAATGTCCAATTCCTTCAAAGTTACAAGATTTGTCTTTTTCTCTTAAGATTTATAATTTGGAATTAATTGCTCGAATTTTTAAAAGCTATTTATTATGTAGGTTTTTATGGTTCTCCGTTTGTTTGCTGATTTTCAAAGATTCTTGATTTTCCGTCTTTGCAGTTAGCCTAGATTTATTATTTGGGCGTAATTTAAGATTATGTGATATGCTAATTTTTTTGGTTTGTTCATTTTCAATAGTCTTCAATGTTCCGATTTTTGAAGATGCACGATTTACACATTTTCAGTTACACAATTTAAATATTGCTTATTTGTGATTTTGTCGTTTTTACTGATATTTGAGGATTTTTTGATTTGTCGATATTCAAGGTTTCATGATTAAGCGATCTTCGAGTTTTGTTGCAATTTTTCTATTTGTAAGGATAAGTGATTTTTTGACTTCAAAGTTTTGAATTGCAGTACAAAACAACAAGTTTAAATAATAAATTTTAACAATGAATATTAAAAATTCAATTAAAATTTGAAGATGAATTTCTATTTGATTAAACTAAGATGTTTTCTAATATCAGTTATCGGCCAGTACAATCCAATAATGCTTCCCAATTTGCTTATTTTGCTGCCTAGTAATTTTCATGAAATCCACCGATGAGGTCGCATTGCTTCAAAATGATTGACAGTTTTTTGCCTATGCTGATCGGAAGAGCGTCTCGTTACTTTTGTAACTCCGGTTCAGAGCAAGTCGGACCAACCATAATATTTTCCGCTGATCAAGTGTTCGTGAGTTATGTGACCTTGTTAGGTATAATAAGAAATTTTTCCCTTTTTAAACTTTTTTTTTGCCATTTTTTCTTCTTCGGCTTATATTGTGGTTTTTAATTTTAGACAGGTTTAAGTTTTAAAAAAAATCTGAATATTGCCAAAATTCAACAGTGTCCGGATTATAGAACATTATGGGTGTTTGGTTCTGAACTGTATTAGCCAATTTCTTAAAAATTCGCTACATTACTGATGTTTAGTTTTACGTTTTATAAATTCGTAATTTATGGATTTTCAAGGAGTCGTTAATTGCAATTTCTGATGAAAGTTTTTTTTTTGCTGAAATGGTTTGCAAAACGCTGATTACTACAGTCTACTTTTAGTCTCTATTTTTTATTTGAAAGTATCTTTTGTCTACTTTTTTTAGAGCATTCCTAGTTCTGAGGCCTGTAATTGGGATTTTAAAGAACTGGTTTATCGTCAGGATATTGGTCTACTATTACATTGAGGTAGCAATCGATTTAAAAAACGATTCTATATGCTAAATAACTAACAGGCAACGCTGGCTTGTAATTCACCTCGAAAGTTAAAGAGCAATTTGTAGTAAAACCTCTGGCCTGGCTCATGTCCACATCCATCAACACCAAGAGTTAATACAAAGAATAATCTTGTTGTAAATTAGTTTATATCTATAGTAAGGCTTTACAATGATCATCTTGGTCATTCGCAAAATTTAACTTTTAGTTGTTGATTTCAAACAGTTGGTTTATGAGTTTATATTGGTCTACTATCAAATCAAGGTAGCAATCGACTTGAAATACTGATTGTCAACGTGTTAATCTATATCCCATCTTAATTCATGTTTCCATTATTACCTAGGCCCTCCCGACCCAGTCCAGAACTGCACCCTAATGAACATCACCCAACACTCGTTTCGTCTCGAGTGCATGGAGGGTGCCAACGGCGGTCTGAGGCAGCACTTCGTGATGGAGGTTCACGACACGGCTTTGCACAGACTGCGCGGCAACCATACGGCGGACATACCTTTTTTCTTGGCGAGAGATCTCCCATCGGCGACGGGATTCGTCGTCGTGGTGTACGCCATCAACGCCAAGGGCAAGAGCCAGGCCGTGGTGCTGAGGGTTAATACCGCGCCATCGAAGCAGTCGGACCAACGGAAAGGTGCGCTCTTTGTTTCTGTTGATGATATAATGCTTATTAAGATTAATTTCAGAGTTTGGTTGAAAAATGTTAAAATTGGCGACCGTATTAGTATAATTATTTTTTTTTGTATTTGGAGGTTTTTCATTGATAACGACCTAAGTAATTTCCTTAAAAATTTCCGCTTTTCTTGAGACTTTACTTCCGATAAATCACTGTTACTTTTTTAGAAGCAAAGTTGGTTTCCTTGTATTAGTCATATTATTACTGAAAACGTAACTGTGTGAACCTTATCCGAATATGCCTCCACACATGACATTAAAAAATAATAATAATAAGATAGATGTCGGGTGAGTGGTTGGTCCTCTTTTCAAAAGCTATGGGTTCGAATCCCTTTCTAGTAAGAATGAGATTCCGGTTGCTATGGCATGGGATTAATTTAAAGTGGTGCAATAGTTTTTTAAATATTTGTTTTTATTTTAATGTATGCCCATCAAAGATTGAAATATATATTTGTGAAGTAAAAATAAATAAGCTAATAATAAAAATGTCCGTAATGGGTCATAGTCAGATTTAACTATTAAATAAATCTAATTAACAATATTGTATTAAAATAAATCCATAGTACTTCCAACTAAATTATTAGAAATTTACTTTATAAAATTACATGAAGCATTTAGTTCTCTACACCATACTTTTATATATTTAAAACAAATTAATGTTGACATAATAATCTTACGGGAAAGCTAACTTTACCACGTTTTTACCCAAATTCCAACGCAGTCATATTTTTTTTCAATGACGAATAATTTCCTAATGCAAAATAAATGCCAAGTATTAAAGCAAAAGACTGATAATTTTTAAATATGCTTATCCAATTCTTTAATTTTAAGCTTTAAATTTCTTTTATATCAATAACGTTGCATTTTTTTTGCAAACTTTTGTTAAATTGAATTAAAAAAATTGTTTTCATTAATTTAATTGGATAAAAGTAATTTAAATAATATAATTTAACAAAAAGCGGATTTCGTATAATTTTTTGTTTTATACTTAAGAGATAAAAGAAAACTTACTTATTATCTGTCATTTAACTTGTCATACCATTTTTAGCATATCGTAGTTAAATAGAATTAATTAGTTTAATAAATGTTCTTATTTAAATTACAATCGTAATTGAATTGCCATTAAGCTTTTTTATTTCAATTTTGATTTAATATTGTTTAAATTAAGTCAAAAATTAATTAAAAATTAATCCCAATGTAAGTCTCGAAAGAAGAGTTACTTGACTTTCCCAATCAGTACTTTATAAAAAAAAGTCACAAAATTTAATGCCTCATTGCGATCGAACATTTAATTTGATAAGTCTAAGAATCTGAATAAAGTAATTTATTTAAGTAGTTTACAAATGGTTGGAAAGGTTTCTTTTCAATTAAGATAAAGTTTTGCACCCCGTATTACTTCAAAATACACTTTTAATGAAATTAAAACCTATAAATATATTAATGATGGTTGTGCATTAATTTGTTTCATTTTCTGAGAATCAAAACAAGTTAATTGAAAATTTGATAAAATACACATTCGTGGATTTCCAATTACCAAGTGCGAGGTACTCAAAAACTATGTCCTTTTAATGAAACTTAATCGTAAATAAACAACATTGCTCCATAAGTACGAAAAAGAATCACTAAATTTTTAATATATAATGTTTAGGACTTAAAAAGTATCGCAGATAAAGTTTCATAAGAAATTGATTTGAAATAGTTGCTAGAAAACTTGAATGGGCATATCTCTTCAAACTCGGCTAAAACATGGACAACTACTGGGAAAGATAAAGAGATATTACCAATTTTGTAGAAAAACTTCCTGTTAGGCTTATTTGGAGGAATAATTTCAGAAGCTTCCAAAGAAATGGGACGAACTCAAACTCTAAAAAACGTTATAAAGAACAAGATGTGCTCCAAAGTCATTGAAATCAAACATAGTTTGCAAAAAATGCGATTTAAATGCTAGACAACAAAACCTTGAAAAATAATTTTCTTGCTAATTACGTGGAAAAAGAATTATGAAACTTAAATAAAATGTTGGTATATTGATATTTGTAAGAAAATATTTTTATTTAGCTTAATATAAAAAATTATATTCTACACTTGGAATACTTTAAGGACAAATTTTTGATGTTCAATACATTTTGAAGCTATTATAATTCAATAATACTGCCGTACATAAAAATTCTTTGATGACAATCTTCTTCATGGGGACTACAGTCCTGAGTAAGACCGTCCCACTGAGCCTTTGCCATTTTGTTCTATCATGGGCAACTGTTTACCTTTATGTATTTCAAGTCCTTTTCGACCGCATCTACCTAGTTGGTGGGCGACCACTTCCTCTTCTTTCTTTTGATTTGGAGATTGCCAACTGTTTGATCATCCGAACGAAAAAGATATCCCAGCCATAGAATGCGATTTTATGACACTAAAAAGTGCAACTAACCCTTTTATAGACAAATCAGATGATTTAACCGATTTTGTTGTTTATTTCCACTATCTGATTGCCGATTTAAAACAACTAATGTAAATCTTGTAGTTTTAAACTCTGATAACGTTTCATCTGATTCTGAACCTAAACAAACGTCATAAATTTGAATCAGAAAAATATTTACCAGCACATTTATTAACAGTTATGATAAGGCGTAGATTTTCCCTCTACATGATTCGTTTATTACATTTACCTGAGACTGGGAATAAATCTGAAATGGATGGTCTTTCTCAAAAAAATCCAATGATACTTTTACCACGGCCGACTCAACTGATGAGGCCAAAGAAGCTTTCTATGACGTCACACTATTCGTCTGGTTCGGGTTGTTGGCTTTTCTGATTAAGAAAAACGAAACCTGTTAGAAAATGTAGTCGGCCATTCGCGAATACCAACAATCCAATTATACCAATTAAAAAGGCCACCAATCCTAACCAGACGCATAGCGTGACGTCTCGAAGATCTTCTGTGGCCTTAAAGTTGAGTAGAAGCTTCAATTCCTTTGTGAGCCTTAACGCAACGAAAGAATACGTTCCCCATTTTCCCTCGAACGGGCTAAGATCCTCAAAACGCATTAACCTAACCAACTACACAGATAAACCACAGCGCCAGCAAACTCCATGATATAACTCTAAAGACCTAAAAACAACACCAGCTAACCGTTAATTAACTCCAGAAGCCGAGTCCTGCGATTGCATTTGCTCGTGGGGCCAAACGTTCAACTCCAGGAAGCGAGTATTTCAACATAAAAGTGCCTCTCTCTGTGAATCGGATCATTATTCAGCCAGCCCCCCTGTAATTAAAATGACGGAGCATGCCTTGTTGCTAATTCGTTTCCGCTAGCAACAATTAGACAGGCCGGACTTTGAAGAATGCCCTCGTATTCGGAGATACGCCAAGAATTTTATAAGGGGAGTGGATGGACAAGAGGGAACGAAATGTTGTTTTATTATCAGTTAGTTAAAATTAACAAAAAAGCTATTATTAAAGGTATGAACGAAATCATCTCTTCTGATTAAGTTCTTTTTCGAAATGTTATTTTTATTCACTCATTTTTAGTTTTTTTCTTAATAATGTTCATATTATGCGGCAAATTTTTTGAATTCCGGTTTAAGTGCTGACAAAACCTAAAAGTTAAAATACAATACCCTTACAAACCGTAAATAAATAAAAAAAAATGTAAGACTGACTTTTTTTGTCAAGGTTCAATTAATAAGCGTCTGCTGAACCCTGGCGTGGCGCGTTGGATTATAAGACGTCAATCCGCAGAGAGAAGAGAAAAAAGATTCCTTCGTCAGTTCTGGCACCATCTTATACATTGTATAAATGGATCGTTCTGTAAAAAAATATTTACCGATAAATAACTCATCGGCATCATTACTAGGCCGTAGTTCAAAACTGCGTGGCCCGTTGAAAATAAGCCCTCGAGTAAATTCAGTGCGGTGTTAATAAAAAAAATCAAAAACTGGCTTCTGCTATGACACTTGTGTAGAGCTACGCATGCTCTTTTTGTACAATGATTGTTCAACTTATAGTGTCAAGTTCAGATTGCATTATACAACAATTAAGGCGCTCCTATCGCCTGCTCAAATGCACAAACCCAGACGTGTAGTAAGCCATATGTAGAGCCAGGGTAGCCTAGTTGGTAGACTGTTGGGCTGGAAATTCGTAGATTTCGCGTTCGAGCTCTGCCGGCCGTATGAGTAGCAATTAACTCTCTGTCGCCGAAGACTCCCCATAGACTAAATGTTCCGTCATGGTCACAAATTCCTCCAAGTTCCCATACCAAATCAATACCTCTGGGAATGACAAGCCAATTCTGGGATCCTATGATGGGCCTCTGTCTTTAAAAATTGAAAAATCTACTTACGGTCGGTATTGTTGACCTCTAGCTCATTACTTTCGAACGAGAGAACCTGAGTAGTAGACTTTAACGAAAGAGTGTGGTAGTAGTGTTGCCCTCTACATTTCCACATGAGATAGCAATAGTTGAAGTGTTGATTTCGTGTCGGCTCCTACCGCCCCATCACTTCGGATATTCTAGGTTGCTACAAAATTCTCATTGGCATAGGTGTCATAAACCCCATAACAACCTTCATACAGACAGACAATCCATATGTGGATTTTGAAGTTGCGTTTACGCAGAAAAACTGTGTGCATGTGACATAAAAAAATTCACTACGGGACCTGAAGGTAACCTGTTTCAGAAAGGAACCCAAATCTTCCATTTCTTAAGTACAGAAATTTATCTAGACTTTTGAGGAGAGAATGCGATTAATTGAGGAGTCACAATGCAGATATAATATCTCCGAGAGCGATCAACTGACTTGAGAGCGCGCCCAATCACTGACTTACATAGAAATGAATTCCAGGAATTTAGGGCGTTATTAGTATCCCGATTATCCCCATTGATGTGTCAATAAATAGGAGAATGGGGATTAATTATTATAATTCCGGGGTGTAAATTGTTAGGTAAAAGGCAGAGAAGGATTGTTTTTATGTAATTCGTTGTCTGGGTGAGGAATTAGGATTGCTTGTTGAAACATTGCTTTTATTTGACAAATGTGTAACAGCTGGTTTTGAGTAAAGAGTTTCGAAAGTAGGAGTTATTATGCAATTTTACTTAAATCGAGACCAAAGAAGACTTTTAAGAGACCAAAGTCACTTTCGATAGTATGATGTTTTTACAAGTATGTTCTACATATTTCGAATAGATTGTTTGATTAAGAGCATATAAGTACGTGTACTTTAAAATGAAAAGAATTGATGCGTTGTTTTTAATATAGGAACTGATTTTAAGGTAACCAGGTTTGAAAGTGGGAACTATTAGGTAATTAGACACATTGAGACAAAAATCTCTTTCGATTGTAGAATGTGTTCCTTAGTATGTTCTATATATTTCGAAATAGCTCACATAATCACAGATGCCATTTAGAATTTTAGATGCGCAATTTGTATTAATAGAGAACATAGAAAACTAGAATCAGAGTTTTCTTCATAGAAGCTAAATTGTAATGATCTAGTTATGGTTATTTATTCCAAAATACACAAATGAAAATTCCAATTATGTAATATACAGGGTAAGTACATAAATTCATGCCAACTTTAAAACTTTAAAAAAAAAGTTAAGTATTGTTAAAAAAGACTTAGGGTTTGCGAGAATATGTTCCGATAGTTTTGGGATTTTTTTTTCAGTGAATATAATTCAAAACATTACATATAGGTGGTACTCACACGTCAAACATTCTATCAGTCAGTCAACAAAAACTCACAATTAAATGCGGGAAATGAAATTTACACAATACACTGTAGTTGTAAGTCAATTGAGTTTAAAATGAGAGTCACCACAATAATTTTAAAAAAATGTAAATCCGGTAACTATTCCTAAACTGTAGCACATTGGCATGTATGCCGAACAATGCCTGAATTTAATGGCATCTTTTAGTTCCCCCAGACGGTAATAAAAACTGTTTGTAGGAATATATTGAACTTATGCATACTCAATATAACTTATACGTCATATTTAAGTTTCCAAAATCTCCGCCACTTTCGGAAAGCGCCATTTACTGGAAAATTTCGGAAATATTTTTTTTCGTGAAAAAATCCTTAGACAATTTTATCATATTGCCAAAAAAAAACCAAGTCCTTTTAAGCAATACTTTTCAGTTTTTATGAATTTTTAAAGTGTGCACAATTTTATGACGCACCCTGTACACTTTTGTCAAAGCTGAATAACGAAAAAAAAAAGAAAAAATCACGGCTGATGGGATTAAACGGCGGTGTGTGTTTGATTAACGTTTGGCGATAACATGCATCAAAGGAAAATAAATTTGGCAATTTAATTTCACATTGGGCTTAATCTTGTAGATATTAGATTTGGAATGCGAATACATTAATTGTGTCTGAAAATCTATTAAAGTTGCTTTCATTCAGTTATTTTCTGCCTTCTTCTAGATTTTATTAATTTTTGATTTCATGTCTAGATATATCGCTTAGGGCTTATAACTAATAAAAATACGAATTGCTAGGATTGCTTTATACATCCAAAAAAGCCATGCAATAATCGAGCCGTAAACACTGACAATGTTAATTTTTAAAAGGAAATTCCGAAATCTAATCAGTAGTTATAAAAATATAATTATTAAAACAAACTAAAATATTATTTACAAAAAAATAAAATCATCAACTTTTAACATAATTCATACTAAAACTATTAAGATGAACTATAAACAGAGAGGAAAATAGATTTTTTTTTGTTTCCAAACTCAATTAAATTCTTGAAAAGGAAGATTTAACTATTGATACACTTGTAAATAAAAAGTTGAAAAACATTATTCCGAACTGGCAATTTTCATAAAAACTACTCAAATTTTATTGCTGTGTTGTATGAATTTTTCAAGTGTACTAACCAATTTTAAGAGCATTTACACTTTACATATCGTTAAGAAAATTAATATTTTAAAGACACTTTTCAAACGAAATGAACAAACCTTTTGACATTTAAACGACCGACTTGAAACTAAAGAGTTATAATCTAAATAAAAAATAAATAAATTGAATATTCACATTTCTTCATTAAGTAACTAAATCTACATCCACTTTGCAGTAAAAGTTAGTTGAAGTTAACACTTTCAAGTAAAAACCTCACAAAAAATATATCGAGTATTTAAATTTCCACCAACAGGGGAGCTCATTAAAGATACATATTCATTTATTACACTTTTAAGCCATTAACTTCTTAAATACCTAATTGGATACGAAGTGGGCAGCCAGTACTTAAAATAAGAAACTTAAGTACTTAAAAATTTATATCAGAGATGAATGCTGCAGCTCTTTAAGAAATGCTTAATAAAAAGTTGAGAATTATTGCCCGTTATTTAAATAGCATCAAATAATCATTTTTTCGGGAAACATAAAACTTGTATTCGGTAGGGAAAACTAATTACAGCACGTTTGAAGTTTATGGCAAGATGGAAAACTCCTATTAATTAAACTTAACCAAACATACTGGCTTCCTGGAAAAGGCATGTGTTGTTCTTTATATCTAACTATGGATTTTTGTTTCCGTTAGTTTTTTATTCTAGGATTCGCAAAAAAAATTCTATCTAGAGTAACTTCTTACTTTTTTTAAAAACTCTAATTATAATCATATCACTTTAGTCTTAAAATTTACGCCAATACGTTCCAGTGTATATTATCATTTGTTAAAAATTGCAATATTTCGCAAAGCTAAAAATCTTTAAATAAATATTTTACAGTGAAGGAAACTGCAAAAACAAATTAAAACCTTTCAAACAATAGTTTAAGCGTGTGAACACTCTTTAAGAGATTTAATTTTTTAATTAATGAAATAATTAAGGAAATCCGGAATTTATCGAATGTTTTTTTTTCTTTGATCAACAAGGCTATTTTTAATTTAACTTATTAAATACACAATAACATCAACCATCCTGAATGCAATGCATGCAAAATTTTAACTTTATGAATTTAAAATGTTATCGAGGAGAGAGAGAGGAAAAAATAGTTTAGATCATATTTATTATAAATTAAACAAAAAAAATTAAATGAAATAAATCAAACAAAAAATAATCCAATAAATTTTTAGAACTTTAATTTTTTTTATATTCGAAGAAGGTGTGAAAAAAAGGCCATGTTATTTCCTATACATCAGTTACATCGTAGAAAGCTTACGTTCTTTTCCAAGACAAATTATGATGCTAACAATAATAAATGTTATTAGTGAAGGGTCTAGTTGGAAAAACTCACATTCTCCAAAGTAAGACTAAGATATAGGGTCTAGCCCGTTTATTGGCGACTTTTTATAATGGTAAATACTATTGGATGAAATTGCCAAAGAAAGTGACGGACTCTATATCTTAGTTGTACTTTGGAGAATGTCGGTTTTGCAACTATACCCTTCTTGAGATAAGTGCGATATATCTATGAAAAAGTTAAAGAGTTTTTGGATACGCGATGATGCTACCTACTTTTGTTTTTATTATTATTATTTTTATTAGCATTTCCTTTTGATCCAAGCAAAAGAATGTTAATCCAACTATGGGAGTTATTAGGAGAGCCTAATGGGATAAATTAGAAATATACGTTGCTTAGAGAAATAAATTATTCATACAAGTCTACATTTCTGAAGGAAAACGTATTTCCATAAATAAGATTTATTATTTGTTATAGTATTTTTTTGTTTTTAGATTAAGTTTATTAGAATGATTTTGATTTGTCTCAGAATTTTTTGAATTAAAGGTATTTGTTTATTAACCAACCCCCAGTTACTTAATAATTGTTATGATTAATTATATCTTATTGGGTTTTATCTAAAACCTTTAATCCTTTTGCTGTTTTTAATGCAGTTATGCCGATTAATTTTTCTCTAGAGTAAATATCTAGGTCTAAAATATCTTACGGTAGCGAACGTGATTGACGGCCAAACTAACACTTTGACACAAAAACATTTTCTAAATGAATACAAGAGGATTTTTCCTAAGAAGTGTGTTAATCCTGATGGAAACTACGATTACGATGGCGATGTTTAGAAGGCCACGGCTTTACCAATGTACCTTAACTTCTAGACTAATCTTTATCTAAAAAGCAAAGGTTATTTTAATAAAACTCTTTTAAAAACGAGGTAAAAAGTACTTCAATATGCTTATGAACAAATTAAAAATAAATAACAACAAAAGTTTTAGCGTCTTAACTTTTTATTGCGTAGAAAAATGAAAAAATTTTGATCCACAAGAAATAATTAAATTTTATATAAATAACTTAAGTTTAAAAAATGAACATAACCGTTAAATTTATGCCAAAAAAAGTACTGATTTAAACAACCAAATAAAGATAAAATTTGTCTAACATATGTCAGTTGAAAATTCTATACTGTGAAGCGTCGAATGCAAATGGTCTTCTAGCCGATGTCATTTAGATGAACAAATATTGACGTCGAGTTTATTACGTGTAATCGCAGACTTTGAACTTAATTTGCCTATACCTATAACTTATTGCTTAGCGACGGCAAATGGTTTACGTATTAGTTACGTCTTCTTCTTCTAGTGGCAGAACAGCACAGTGGGGATCAGGGCCTGTCCTTCCTCTTCCATGCCACCCTAATTTTGTCAATGACTTGCCATTTTTTTTCCTTCAAGGTATCATGATCGCAGTCAATCCAGCGTAGTTTTGGCCTAGCCTCTCAATATGGTTCTCACTCTGATTACTATAACTGTATATTTCAAAATTGTGTAAGTTAAAGATGATGGGTTCAATCTGGATTCATGTCTAGCAAATTTCAATCTCTGATTTTTTATAAACTTTGCAATGTCTATTTTTCTATAAACCTTGTTTAAGTTACGTCATTTAAGCTATTTTTGACCAAGACCATTTTAAGACGTCCTCTATTTAGACTTGAGTAGGATCGTCGTTTTAAGTTCGACTTAGTTTTTTAAACCATTAAAAGAAAAAACTAATAAATTTTAGATGCAGATAGTCTGTTTTGTTTCCGAGTGAAGTTTCTTCTTTAAAAGTGTTTTAATTACGTTCCCTGGAACTTGATAAATTAATTAATTAGTTCTCATTATGCTTTTCAGAACTCAAAAGTTAGTGAATGGTTCCAAGTTCCCCCAACTTTTAAAAGCTTGTTTTTTGCGGGGTGTTTATTATTAAAAGTAATGTTTCTTAGTTCAAAAGATTCTAAAATCTTGCGATGAATTATTCATTTTATTTAAGTAAAGAAGTCTTGAAGTTTTCAATTAATTATGTAAGGTAAAATAAATGTAAACTAATTAATTATTGGGAAATATAAAATATTTATTTTGTTTCAATTTCAAAATAAATTAATCAGAAATTTTTATCTTCTTTTGAAACAATTAAAAGCATTCAGAAAAATGCGAAAAATTACAGGTAATTTTTAAAAATTACTATGTTTCAACTTCGTGAGTATCTAAATAATAACTTTTATGTAATAAATAGCATCTTAATTAAATTTTATTTTAACAATATCCCACTGTTGTTGAAAATTAAATCATGTATACCGACCTTTAAAACGTACAACGTAAACTCTACGTATAAGAAATAATAATAATAGGCAATTCATTTACATATATTATCTTTTAGAGGCTATAAATTTTGTTCCTTTGTCAAATTGTCAGAATAATATGGGTAATACTAATAATAGAAAATACCGATAAAAATATTTAAACTAAAATAACTAAAACTCAGACGCCACTACTTCAATAACAAAACTTTTCCACCACGAAAATTTATATATAAAAGGCAAAACAGTTAAAATTAATCATACCCTCATTAACCGAAACGACAAAATCAGACATTGTTCGTAGAACAATAACTATGGATGCAGAAATTACAATAACTAGCTGCGTAACATTCATTTCTACTTTATCATTCATTATAATACAACTCTAATAAGCATAAGACTTAAATTACTATAGATTTCGATGCTTTGCTTGCCTTATTAATGTTAACTCCATTTCGGAAATCTATTATTATATGGTTCTAAACGAGATACATCATTTCATGTTGTAAAAGTTAGAACTAACTTTTCGATCTAGTCAATATTATTGCATACACGATTCTCCACTTTTAATGATTATAATGAAAAGAACAATGAGTTCTTATACCACCAACTTATTTCAATAAACTGCAATAGTCTATCATTCAAATTTCTCAATTACGTGGTGATTGACAAAATTTTCTTATACATTTCCACTACATTCCAGGTGAGTAAATTTTAATGGTCTTTCTTATTTTTATGAATATAATATCGATATGATTTTGATGTTTTTTTTTTATTTAAGTAATATATTGTGCATAAAAGTTATTATTATGCTGCTACTTATTACACGATTCAAAAACAATGTTTTAAGTAAACGGTTACAGTTATTGTTTAGACCATATTTTATTTTTCAAAATGAAGGAACATTTATTGAACGTTCTTGTACAATTTAAATGTTTAATGATTCTTGCTGTAAATCATTCTAGTATCAGTTATAATAGAATTTTTCTGTAAAATGATGGTCAAATTTAATTGATAAAAACCAAATGAGCAAAATGCTGGACTTTGCATCGCAAGTTACTTTACCAGTATCAATGAAACAGTCAAAATTTATATATTGGAAATATTAAAGCTTGTAAAAATATTCTAGTAGTTATTTTTTACTATGAATGCTGCAATGTAAACTTAAAGTACCATAAAATTTGCAAATATTCAAAAACTAATGAAAGTTTTTGAATTAATTTATGTATAAGTTTATTAATCTAATGCTCACTAGAAAAACTATGTTAATCAGTAAAATTAATCTTTTATACATTCTAATAAAGTAACTTCGTTACTAAAAAATTAGTATCGACTGTAAAAAATCTTTTGTGTCTTAAATCTTTTAAATAATTAAATTTTTTCATTTATTTATCGTTTTTCAAACAAAATCACACTTATTACAATAAATTAGTCGAAATAACCGGAGTCAATAAAAACTTATCTTAAATAATAATACTCAATTCTCCATTTCTACACGTGACTGCTGATGACATTTGCTTTGTCCGTGGGAGGTTTCTATCGCAAGTTAAAAGTCCTTTTCATTGACGTAGCCATTGTTACCATTTTCCTTTCATTGCTGGATTTTCACACCGAAACTTGTCAGTAACCTTTCTCTGTCGAACGCAGACAATGGATTTTATCTTTGGCACAAAAGTATTTCGAACATTTTATTTCTATCTGGTACAAGGCCAGTTGCCCAAAATGGCGACCGACATTTTCGAATTTCAGTCAGTCTTAGGACGGAAATGCAACCCATGTTTTCAACTCTATTTTTATGCAACAAACCTATGATATGTGATCAGAAAATGTAGATTTAAGTTCGCTTAATATAGTTAAGAAAAATTGTTCAGTGGAAATTATTTTTTATCTTCGAATTTTCCATAAATATTTTCACAGATTTTACTTGGGAGTTGGAAACAAAAGAACTGGATCGTGTTTAGTAATAAATGTTTCCGATGAAATATTAACAAGATAAAAAAAAAATACAAATTTTGTAAAAAAAACCCCAGTAATTTTTATTTTTTAAAACGGAACAGGTATTCGCATATTTCTTAAGACCTAACATGGTAGTTCATTTATTATATGTAATTCAATAAAAACGTTCTACAGATTCATTAAAACTTAGTGAAAATTTAATATATATGCGAAGCGTTTCAGGGCAGTTTTATCGTCAAAACATGGATTATTCCTTTATATTTAATTACACTGTTGAATTACTCTTTCAATTACGCTGTTCAATTACATTGTCCAACTCTAAACTTCATGCAAATAATTTCAACAATGTTTTAACGATATAATTTGTTCTCAAATATAACAAAAAGTGGTTTTTTTAATTCGCATATAACGATAAAATCATATGCAGACTTTTAAATATTTATAGCTTCCTTCAAGATTTGTAGTTCACATTGTAAATTCCCCAAAATGCAACAAAATAAATTAAATACATGTCAGCAGCTGCAGAAATATTTATGAACTTCCAAATATACGTTAAGGTCTTTTTCACACAAATAGCTTGATGATATTGCTCCTGTATAAAATAAAGAGCTGAAATGCAAATTTTTGCTGGGTAATCTGGGTTTGCTGGGTTTGCTGGGTAATTATCTTTTATTTTTGATATTTCTTTAAAAATTGAACTTTAGAAAGGTTAACCACAGCAAGGTTACTCTTAAATTGAATTAAAACTTTAGTTTATAACAATCTCTCTCTCTCTCTCTCTCTGATGTATAATAAATTTCGATATGGCATAAAATACTACAAATAAACAGAGCATGAAGCCCCGATGAATGTTAAAATTATATGCACTTAAATGACATGGAATTCATTTCATAGTTTAATTTGTACATACTGTTGTTCTGCATTGATCGTTCAACTTTAGTTCAAAACAATGAGGCATATTTCCTACAACCATTTCCTCAGGGTAGACCAAAGGCAAATGAATATTATGCACATATGCAGCTAAAAGTTTCCCACTATTCAGCAAAGCCAAACCCAGCCAGAGTCTAGCAAATTTCTCATTTTCGTACATAGGTCATCGGGGACGCTCAGAAGCGGTTTCCATTTCGGACAAGACAGTTTACAGATGTTCCGTCTTTTCTCAATGGTCATTTACGAGGTTCTTAAGATCGGTCCTAAAGGACTGATAGAAAGTGTATCGGGTCGTTTTTCCAAATTTACCACCTCCCTGTATTTCTTTACTATTTGGTATCAGATACAAGGTCCGATTTAGATTTTTTTTTATTATCTTTATCGATATCAGATGACTGATTATGCCGATTTATGAATATATTTCTTTTTTAGGCAAAGTTAATGTAATCTGATTTTTTGAAAAACTTAATAAACGGTTTTAAAATCGAATGATTTTATTGGAAAAGGTATAAAGAAGGCCTTTTTAACTAATTTTCAGAAATGAAACATACAATACGTGTTTAAAAACAACCTAACCTTATTTAAGCATTGATAAGCATGTTATATTATTTGAAATGTGTCTTATTTAATTAAATAAAATTTCTGAGACTACAATTTAATGGTCAAGTGGGAAAACTCACATTCTTAAAAGTGTACCTAATTTATAGCGTCCGGTGAGTTCGTCAAAAGTCGCCAATGGACGGGACGGACCCGATTTCTTAATTATACTTTGGGGAACAGCTGAACATATTGTTTTAAAACAAATAAGCTTTCTAATCGTTAAAATAGAAAATAAAATATTAAAGGCACACTGTTCTATAAAGTAAAAATACAAAGTAAAAAAAAGTAGTTTAATACAGGAAAAGTTTTTTATTTTAATTTCAAAAAAATGTCAATCATCACCTGTAAAACTTTTATTCTAGTGAAATAAATAGCGCTTTAAATAAAACTATAATTAAATCATCAGTTTACAAAGAAAAAAAACTAAAATTATTTTCTTATTCGTTCCATTTTTGTTATCTGAACAGTACTTTCAATTAAGCTTAATAATCAACGTATTAATACCCAAGTTTTGACATCTTGTAAATTTAGTAAACTTCCTCAAAATATATACCCTATTGGTTGAGCAAAGTTTTATCTGACAAGAGTTCTTATATTAGAGAAAGTTTCCCACACAGTTAAAAAAAGAGTTCTCAGTGTTACGAACAATGTTCTAATTTTTGAGAACTTATAGTTTATAATAACTCCAAAAAAATTGTTATCAAATTTTATAGCATACATTGCGCGCGCGCGAACATTATTGGCTTATAATAATTCTTAATAACGTGTTCTAAAATTTGTAAACAGACATGTTCTTATTTTTTAGAATAAAATTATATCTCTGACTCAGGCTCGAACCGAAGGCATGGGGATCCTGCTAATTCTATAATACAGTGGGCGCTATCCAACTGTGCCATCCCGTCGTCAGTAGTCAGTGGATGTTTATGTTTAGGCTATTTCAACTTGTTGAATCTTAAGAATATGATCTCAGAGACTTGAGAGTAGAATGAAATTATTTTTGAGAATTTTCTTCACTAACAATGAAATGGCAGCATCTATGTACTCGTTCTTGCGAGTTTCGTTTTTAAAAACGCTCAAATTTGAGATTTCAACTTATTTACTTTTAAGAACATTGTTCTTGCATCGTTCTCACAATAAAATAAGAGCATCTCATTTGTGAATGTCATTAAAAACAGAGCACACTATCATCATATAAACAGACAATTCAATTAAATATACTGTAATTTACTCCACGTATGGGGACCGTGTTGTATATAACGTAGTTTTTTTAAATATCCTAACGCGGCATAAGGTCACTTTGGGCTCAGTTGATAAAGCCTGGTCATTTAAAGAAGACATGAACCACCAGGAATTGTTCATGTATACCTTAATTTCACGTCAACAAAATATTTTTAAAGACATTCAAATATGAGAATAAACATTATTAAATAAGAGAGTGACATATAGTTAAACTCATAGTTTCTTTGCACAGAAGCCACGACCATGAGCGTAGCTATAAAACGCGCGGAGCAATCAGATGAAGAGAAAATTTCATCCGTTTTATTTTGTCTTTATCTGATTGCTCCGCGCGTTTTAAAGCTCCGCCTATGGTCATGGCTTCTGTGCAAGGAAACTATGAGTTTAATTATAGAGATAAATTTTATTATTTTTAGCTTATTCCTTCTATGAAAATTATTTTACGTTAAAAAAATTCTGCAAATAGTATAGATAGTACACTAAAGGATTTCAAATTATTATTTGATTTACTTACAATTTACTTTTTTTCAAAAAGGGGCAATAACAATAAAATTCTACAACACTATACGTTTTATTTTAATACTATGGTCAAAAATATTTGTAATTACCCAAGCAATAAAAGAGTAATTTGGCTAGTTCTAATATTTTAGAAAATTGCATTAATCACAAATTAATCGTAAATTTGTTCTTGTTTTTTTAGTTCGGTTAATTGATATTAAATTTATTTATTAAATATTCAATAGTAAAAGTAAATTATAATATGATTTTACGCGTTAGTAACAAATAACACTGTTCTGTATCACCATTTCTAAAACTAATTTAATAAATTGACCGTTCCAAAACACACGCCACAAAGAGTAGTAAAAACTTTTAACGCTAAATGAGGGTTTTATGCGTTTAAAATGAGCATGTAAATACAAAATTACAGCTCTAATTCGACGTTAAACCGACAAACATTTAAAAAAAATTCTAAAAAAAACTTTGTCATCCCAACGTTATGTGATGACAACCCAATCGCACTCTATTCTAAATTTTATTAATTCTGTCTACCTAATCTTGAGAATGCCTGTTTCATTTCAATTGATTAAAAATAATTTTCTAAGGACCTGTTTAAGAATGCTTTTTCTTATAATTACTTCGTTTTAAATTAAATCATCTCTCATCTTTCTTCAAATTGCTTCTATTCTTCAAAGTATAACGAAAAGAAAAATATTATTTCTACGCCATTTTTAGCAAATTTAATTAGATTTTTTATTGAATAATATGAGTTATCTGTCGAGTTATTTTTTCTTTCTACTAATAAACAAAAAATTACTTCTTTAATTAACGTCTACTATTTTTAAAATTGAACATTTTTATTAATGTTTGAATAAGTTTTTCAACAAAAAAAAACATTTCTTGTATTTAAACAAATATTTCTGTTCGTATTATTATTTTAATAATTAATGAATATTTAAAGTATTTGTTTTCTGTTGTTTAGATTTATATGTAACTTACATTTGTTTTTTTAGATAAAATCAAGTAGTTTAGTAAAAGAAACTGTCACTTATAACTGCCTTCGCACAAAACTAAAAATTAGCACTAAACTGCATTTAGTTCCAGATTAAACTTTTAAAGTTTAAACTCAAACTATAAAAAAAAATGCGGAAATGAAATATGTTGTAAATCCTATTTGTTACTGAAAAGACTCACTTTAAAAGAATACTGCAATGAAATGTGTTGTGCAGTATATTTTGTGACTGAAAAAACTTACGTTAAAAAAATATTATAATGAAATAAGTACAGCATATTTTATCGTTGAAGTGCCTCGTCTTATGGGGATACGGTACCCAAAAAGTGGTCAGAACATCGATTTTTCAGTTTTTACTTTTTATTATTTACAATATCTTTCGGAACATTAACTGAAAGTTTCATAATGATATCTTCTGTAGAAAAAAGGTTATTAAGCAATTTATAAAGGTTAAAATAAATAAAGGTTATTAATCTGTATTTCGTCTGCTTTCAACCTGTTTTCTCTGTTTCTGTTGTTTTTCTCTGTTTTTCAATTCTTGTGTTTAATAAATCCCTAAGGATTTTTTGCTAATTAAGTTAGAATTTTGAAATTTTTAGCCTGTGTTCTTATATAAACGGTGCACAAAACTGTGCATGGAATAAAGTCTACTATTAATAGAAAAAATGTCGAATTCAATAATTTGTAAAAAAAAATTGACTTTTTGAGATTTTCAGTATAAATGCATGCAAACTGTTTTACTGTAGCTCGCATTTTAAAATCTATGCACAGTTCTTGAACAAATAGTTCTAAAAACAAACTATAAAAGTTTGGTGGAGCTATTCTCAAAATTAAAAGAGGAGAAGCGTTTTAAAAAAGTTTAAATTTTTAACTTTTTTGTAAAAAAAATAAAAAAAAACTTCTTGTAAATTTATTTTTTTTATCATTGGGAAATATTTAGTTAGAGTAAAAAGTATATAAAAACACTATAATTTCCGAGTTAATGTTATTATTGCTAAAAATAATATTTTGGGTGCACCGTAAATCCCCGTATCCCCTTAAAAAATACTGTAATAAAATAAGTTGTAAATCATGTTTTGTTACTGAAAAGACTTACGTTAAAAAAGTGCTGTAATAAAATATGCTAGACAGCACATTTGGTGACGGAAGTAACATACGCTAGAAAAAATTTATTATAATGAAATATGTACAGCATATTTTATGACTGAAGTAACTCGCCTAATCAAAATATACTCTAATGAAATATGTTGGATTTTTTTAGTTCTTTTATTGTAACTTGTATATGTGTTCCCAACCACAGGTCATGTAAGTCTCCCTGTCTTTCCTAGAGGCGGTCGATGGCAGCTCACGTCCCAAGTCATGTTCGTCGGCTTGGCCGCCATTTTCTTCGTCATCCTCTTAGTCATTATTGCAGTCGTCCTTATCAGGAAGACGAGGAGAAGGATGCACGACCAGAAACGTAAGTAAAATTATGTTCATTTATATTTTAATTTTTAAACCATTACTTATTATCCACTTTATGTATATCATTAGCACCCACTTTCTGAATATCATTAGCAACCCATTTCTAAATACCATTAGCACACCCTTTCAGAATACCATTAATACTACATTTATGAATACCATTAATACTACATTTATGAATACCATTAACATCATTGTTACAGAATAAAAACGTTAACTTTTAATTTTTAAAATTCGTTTTTCGTATTACTGAATTTGTCCTAAAGAAATAGTTCCGCTCTGGAGTCTTCATTTGTGTTATATTTTGTTTATTTAGATAAACTTATGAAAACATATTTATAGAATTGGTGAGAGTACACAATTTTGGATGAAAATTGGCTTAAAGGGATGCTATCTGGTTGATAAAGCCTTTTGCAGACTCGGCAAGTTCCCTAGAACAGAGAGCCTTTATCCCGTGGAAACATCTTGACGGCAGCTCTCGATACCGATTTTGACGCTCAGGTTACACTTTATCTGGGCTCTCTGTTACTGTCAAAGTATGCTGAAATTTAGTATTTTAATAAAGTACCCATGAGAGTTAGGTACTGTAGGGATCTTTTATATTCTACATTATTATGTAGCATGCGTGCCCATGTAGCACATTAATATGGAAACTGTATTTCCCGAATTGATAATGTGTGAACGCAACTCATATGGGGCCCAGAAAGCCATGACCCGCTTTATTTATGGTCAACTGGGTTACCCTACATAAGTCCATTTACAATGATGTTTTAACTTACAATTATTTGTAACGAAATTATTCAAAATAAGAAAGGAGTTAAATATTTGTAGCAGAATGACATCAAATAAATAATGAAACATAATATTACACTTCCATTATATAATTACTTTATCCAAAGGTTAACTATAACACTTGTTCTAGTTTACTTCTTTCGATAACATGGGCATTATTTGGGTAACCCCTTTATATGGGTAGCCCATGTTATATTTATTTTTGCCCACACTGTCGCAAAAGGATCTACGTGATTTTATTTTGCACAAAATCAAAATCATTGCAAAATCGTAAGTTGGATTCATATGGGCAAACCATCTAGTTTATTATGAGCTGCTCATATAAAGCCAGTTTTATCGAACGAAGTCATCTTGTAATCATTGTGTTAATTCCTAATGCAATTGAGTAATTATGATTTAATTGTAAGATTATGTTTCATTGTTAATTTTAAAGTAGGCCCCGTGGAGCAGGGTAGTGCTTTGCAAAGCCGTGGCACAGGTCCAGGGTTCACATCCAGGATTGGGCGGGGTTTGCTCAACCTTTCATCCCTTAATTGGGTCGATAAAATGAGGGCCAATCATGCTTGGGAACTAAACACTGGGGGTCCCGCATGAGGTTGACCACCTGACCGGGACATATGCCTAGCACCCCAGAGCCCTTGGTCACGAAAGCTGAATTGGGCACGGCAGGCCTTGGCCCTTTAATGGGCTGTTGCACCGAGAAGAGAGTTAATTTAAAAACATTGTACAGAAAAAGTAAACTGTTTATATTATTTTGAACAGATAAATTTTTTAAACAGATAAATAAATTTTTTAAGGGTCACAAACTTATAAATCGACCTACGTAAGTTAGCATAGCGTACCTTAACTTAAGTATTTTGCAAAATATGCTACAAAAATTTTATTTATTACTAAAATAAATCATACAAATTTAAGATTCTTCTGCATATATATAACCTAATTAATTTGTATGCATTACTTTATAGGTTATTTATTTATAATAAAAAACTATCTCTTAAATTTATGGTATGTTTATTACACATTGTAAAATATCTTACCAATAGCTTAAATTATTGTGTATTAGCTTACATTCTTTTTATTTCTCAACTAACTTATGATAAAACATATTTCAATACATAGAACGTGTCACAAAACAAGAACCACTTTTATTAAATACTAAAATGTAATTGACATTTTTCAATGCTATACACATTACTAATGCATTATTAAAGGGCTCTAAATTGAAAATATTTTTCCGGCATAAATTTGGATTTCAAAATATTTACCCTTCATTTCAGAATAGCATTTAAAAAAACTCTAAATTAAATTATATATTTAATTTTAAAAAAGGTACCTTTGCAAGACGAATTCGTGTCATATTTCTTTTGATGAAATGTTACGGCGTTTAAATTTTAATATGTGCACAAAAAATTAATTTACATAAGTATATACAAGTAATTTTCAAAAATTCCAAATAAGCCTATAGTTTGGTTTGAAACAGTTTGTAAACTAATTTACTTTTTAATAATGTTCTTAAATTAAAAACATGAATACTTTTTCTTGCTGTTATGAACATTTTAGGTTTAATCCTTTGAGGGATAAACAAATCGGCTGAAGTGTAAACTTGTTTTCACTGCAAGAGATTTAAATAAAATAATTGAAGTTAAAATTGAATATCTTAGTTTTTAAAAAAAATTATATTTCTGTAATAAATGGTTATAAATGGCTCTTCCATGCTTTAAATTTTAAAATTTAAGAAAATCATTAAATTTATCAATTTTTAAATATTATGTTTGTTGCTGGAAAACCTGACAGTCATTGACGGGTTTATACGTCTGTTTCCATCAGAGGGTTAAACAGTATTTTCATTTAATTCTTCTTTACTTTACCAAGTATTACTTTTCTATGATATGTATACGATATATATATACCTTTTTTTTAATTGAAAACATGATTTTGATCAATTTTTGCGAGTATTTTTAATTTTGTGTTTTTCGAACATAGTCCGTCTGTTAGACTGTCTGTCTGTCTGCAACCACTCCACATCTCGAACTAAAAGAGCTACAGAATTCTAATTTAGCATACGAGTTTCTAGTACCTGTCGGGCGCCATAATAAGGTTTCAGAGAAAATCTCGCATTGGCAAAGGGTCGACGCATAGAACTTTTTTGGCTGTAAAGGTATTGCTGAAAGCTGTAAAGAGCTACAGATTTGAAATTCGGTACACGAGTGTATCTTACCTGTCGGACGCCTAATAAGGTTTTAGAGAAAATCTCGCATTGGCAAAGGGTCGATGCATAGAACTTTTTTGGCTGTAAAGGTATTGCTGAAAACTGTAAAGAGCTACAGATTTGAAATTCGGTACACGGGTGTCTCTTACCTGTCGGACGCCTAATAAGGTTTTAGAGAAAATCTCGCATTTGGCAAAGGGTCGATGCATAGAACTTTTTTGGCTGTAAAGGTATTGCTTAAAACTGTAAAGAGCTACAGATTTCAAATTCGGTACACGAGTGTCTCTTACCTGTTGGACGACATAATCAGGTTTTCGCAAAAACACGCACGATACACAATGGGTTACTGCCAAAGAACTTTTTATGTTTCAAAGTTGTTGAAATTAACTTTATAGGGTATATTATTTCCTTTAAAAATGTATTTTAATTGAGTGATGATTGAAAGTCGTGTATTGCTACACCCCACGAGTTATAAGTTACTGTAATTTTAAGTGAGGAAAAATCTTTTTCTAACTTGAGTTATTAAGCATTTTAGCATAAAAACATATGCAACTTTGAGTTAAAATCTCTGCATTACACTAAATCTCATTAAATAGAACTACAATGTTAGTGTTTTCTAAAATTGTGGGAGATTTCAAATTATCTATAGCATACATATCATTAAACTAAAAAGAATATATAATTCAACTCCAAGAATCACACTATATTTTTATGCCAATAGAATCTGTGATTTAGATACACTGTTGCTACTTTGAGAAATGTTTATGAAAACCAGTTTGTTTATCTTTCATTTACAATTTCACATTCATTCGCATATTAAGTTGTCACATTCTATCGTTATTGATTACACATACATAATCCGTTGAGACCGCCGCAATCTTTCAAAAAACTAAATTTATCACAAAAATGCAAAGGAAATATTTAATATAACAAAGAATCTATAAACCCGAGGAATTTTAAAAATGTATTTTAATTTAGAAATACTTACCTTATAAATAGAACCCCATATTTCTTTTACTAATTTAGCTTGCAAAATTGCATCGTTGCATACATAAACTACAATCATAGTCCCTATTGCTATAGGGCTCCAAATCGTTATCCACTTATGTGCAACTGTGAGAAAAGAAACATTTTCTTGTAATTTCGGAATCAGAAGCAAAAAAATTCTGTTACGCCCTTGGGCAAAGTAAAAATTGATTGCTCCGAAACTCCCGATAGCAAGGAATTCTAATAATTTTCTTTTCATCACAGTAAGGCATAGGTTATTCAAGTTGTTTTTGCAAAATAGCTAATATGTTACATGTTAGTTTATTTTATGGAACACGGTATTTCAATCCCGCGTAGTGTAACGGTTATAGATCTAGACTGCAGAGTTGTTGGTCTGGGTTCCATTCCCAGGTAAGGCTTGGCTATAAATTGTACCTGTATCAGTCTTTTTATTGGGTGAATACCTGTTACGCTGTGTGTAATAGAAATTTAAAATTTAATTCTAAAAAATAATTGATCAATAGCAACTAAACCCCATAGCTCTCAAACCAAATAGCTTTTAATTTTATAGAATGCCCAGACTGATTTTGCTATTGTAAAATTTTATATATGTAATATGGTTCTTTTTCCTATTTTAAAAGTACATTGCAACTTTTTGTTTGCTACATTACCATTTAGCACCAATGATAAACCTTGTTTGGGGGTTTAGTTAATTAATGAAAAACAAAGAGTTTCCTAGTTTCTCTACAAGTTGAATTAATTGAAAGAAAAAATTTAAAAAATATCCAACAAAACGGCAAAATGGCTTAAGCCTAAAATGTGTCTCCCAGCCGGTCTGTTGTTCATTAACATCGCTTATCAGCCCTATATAAGTTTCAGATTTTAATTCCTGAAAAGTTATTATGGGTGCATCTCTGGCCCTCCGATTGTTAGAACAAATTTTTTCCGTATTTTGTGCATCAATCTTTCGTAACCTTAAATTTTATAATTTACAAATTTTTATTCATAATGTACTTTTTTTTCGTCTTGAAATGTTTGTAAGGTCATCTCTTTCAAAATAAACCTGATTATAATTTTTGAAACAAATATATTATATGAAATAAAAATTAAATTAAAATTTTCGCGCGCGCAGCGAATACAACCATGCATATTTGACCATTTATAGTCCATTCAGGATACTACACTGTTAAAACTGAAGGTGACGGCACCCCAAGGGGTGAGTGGCAGTGTCCCGTTACCCCGACCGGCGCCTTTTCACCGCGGGTGACAAATGGGCCCTCATTTGTCACGTTCAGTTTTAAGTGTATAGGGAAAGAAATCTGACTTTTGCCTAAAATAGATCTCTTTCTAAAAAAAAGAGTGATCGATTCTCCTTCTTATCCAGAATCATCGTCTGTGTAAATAATGTATTATCTCGTGTGTTTCTTATAAATGAACGTTTTATTTTTCTACTTATGTGTATCGCAGACAAAGAAACCCAAAACATCAATTAATCTGGAAATTGTTTTTGACATTTTCATTGGATAACTTGGCACTGGCTCCCTTGCGGAAAGTTTGAAACGTTGCGTTTGGTTTCACTAAAATTGTTGCTCCTAGTAGCTGCAACGGCTGTGTGGTGAAATGTTCAACCATATTTTCGTTATTCTAATGAACCATTTCTCATGTTTTGGAAAAAAACTGATAAATGGTTAACCCATAAATACCAAAAATCTGGTGAAACCTTTCCCCACACAGCCATTGAAGCTACCGAGAACAATATTTTTAGTAAAAACAAGCGCTAAATATTAACAGGGTGGTGTCATCCATTTAAAATGCTAAAACACACATTTTTACTCAATTATTGGGTATTTAGATCGACACTGTATGACAAAAACAACTCTACGGCTATTTTAACAGGTGTGAAAATTCCTAGTATTATTTTTATATATCCCACCAATATACATTATAATAAAATCTTTTAACGATTCTAAAGAGAGTTAATGAAGTAAATAACCCGAAGCGACGTCCTCGTGTTTGGACAGGTTTTTAGGTATAAAATTCCTATTTTTGGGGAACATCGAACAAGGTTTTGTTACGCATATATTTTATTTGAGATTCAAAAGCATGAGACAAAAAAGAAAATTTATATTAATTTTTCTTTCAAAAAACATTGTAATTGAAAATTTTCTCGGAACGCCTGAATCGTTGTTGAATGTTATTTTGAAATTAATCTTTCGTGTGAAAATGAAAAATCACCTGTTAAAAAATGTTTTTTCTTTTACTTTGGGTTTTTTTGGAATATGTTTCGGGGATTTAATTTGAATGGATCTCTAGGCGGAAATTTCTAATTACTTTTTGAGGCGTCGACGGTTGTCCTTTTTTGTACGCTAGATTTAACTTCATTATACATAGTTTGCCCGACTAAATAAGATTAATTCTTATTTTCATGGAATGTTCCTTTTCGTTTGTATATTTTTTTTTAGAATTTAACACCTATCAATTTGTTCTAAATTTAGACAGTTGATAAAATTCAATTTATTTTTGAAATAGCATATACATAAATTTTCCGACGCATTATCAAACTTTAACGTCATCAAGAGTTACCTAAACCCAATCAACATAGGTGGCAGCAGACTCAACTTGTGAAATGGTGAAATTATCAATCTTCTCCTACCTTTTTACACTCGCTATTTAGCCTAACATAAATAAAGACTGGGTTGGAAATGAAATTAAGAGCAATAATATCAGTTTGAAACACAAAAAGTCGAAAAAATTTATTAAGTGGCAAAAGGTGCGATAGTTGGATGTTTATGCACTAACATTCTTGTTGTTAACCTTTAACAGCTGTTTGCTCTCTCGCTGACAACAAACAAAATGGGACCCGGGTGACCTAGTGGGTTGGATCGCAGCCCATTACGCTAACAGCCTGCGGCTGTAACGAGTGCTGGTTCGATTCCCACCTTCGCCCTGGGTGTACCTTCTCTCTCTGTGTCAGTAAAAATTCTATTTGTGTCTGTCTTACTTGACGAAGGTTTATAATCGGGTCTCTGATCAAGCACACAAACCGAAATACATATATATTGTCTGGCTACCACAACTTAGCATTCTAAATATTTTAATTGTAGAAGATTCCACTTTGAATTAAGGTTTTAAGCCGAAGGAGGCAGGGTTGCCAGATCAAGGCGTTTGGCGAGAAGAGTGGATTGTTGGTCGAGATCGATTGTAAATAATGTATCACACTAGAACTACAAATCAGTTATCGGCGATAGAGGATTGTTGTTGATTGCTGGTTGCGATTAACGACTATACGTGTATTCCTTTGTTATCTTGACTTGATCAGTAATCGATATAAGAGTGAACCCGATGCAAGTTCGATTCACCCTTCAATTGATAATCTGTTTCTAAACCTTAAAGAAATATGCGCCCATAAAAGCAATGAATCGCCAAACATATAGCAACTCTTACCCAAAACCAAAACCTTCATTACCTTTTTTCGAAGTGGACTGTTCCACAATCAAAATATTTGGGGTGCCAAGTTGTGGCAGCCAGACTATACACAACCAACAACAAACAAAATATGTACAGATAAGCATATGTAAAGTCGGTCAGTTGCTTGGGTTTGGTTGAAATAACAATGCTCCAGAACTACCAGGGGAGATATAAATTTTTTGTTCCTAAGTTCTTAATTAATAAAGAAAACGGGAATATTACTTCCGATACAATAGTCACCACAGAATAAGAATTGGTTATATAATTTTAACTGAATTTGACAATCGTCATTTGCAAATGTATAAATAACCTTATGAATTACATTTTACTTTGTTTCCATGTTAAGTCTAAGAGATCGTTACGCATTGTAGCTCATAAAGATATAGATTTTAGACATACTCACAAGTCTCACATATATAATATAGATAGCTCCAGATGTGCAACTGTACAAATTGAACCCAACCAAACATTATTAAATTAATTTTCAACTTAACAAAATGCAAAAAATCCCAAAGCAGACATACCAGCCATATATATAATTTCCACTTTAAATACAACAAAGGTTACCAAATTTTAAATCTACTAATTTTTAAATCAAAGCACTTACCATATGCACGAGAAATTCTTTTAACACTTTCAATAAATTAAATTACCAACGTTAATCGGAACATTAATTTAAATTCTCAGAGCGTTCTTATAACATGAACTTCACTTAAACTGGTTTTACCTATTGAATGCATAATGAGAAGATTACCCCCGCCCTTATAAATCAATGCATGGAAGTTTACCTGATAAAAGACTAAGATTTAAACACAAGAAATTTAGTCAGTTTCTTTTCATTCTTTATTCAATAGCTCAATTTTAATTTAATTTACATGAGAAGATTTAAATTGTAGAGTTTAGAAAAAATAAAGAGATATTGTTGATATAAGATGACGTCTTAGTGATATTGTCAGTATTGTATAGTTTTTTAAAGACATCAGTAATATAAGTAGGCGCTATTCATTCTTTTATTTAAAAATGAGTAGCTGCACGCAATTTTTTAAAACTTTATCATTCATTTGAAACTAAAAAAGATTAACTAACTTAGTTAAATGTTACTGTTTTCATTATATTAATGAAAGTTTAATGAATGTAAGTACTATTGTACTATGTTGCTCTCACGTTGCACCATAATAACACAGTTTACCTTCAATACTTTCGGCGAATATAATAAGGTAAAAAAATATATACATAAGGCTCGTTGAGTATAAGAGTACTAAAATCGTTTATGTACTGTTTACACTTAATTGCATAACATAAGAAATAAATTTAATTGCAACATATGACGCACAAGAAATAAGTTTTATAAGAAAATCCTTGAAACACCTTAATTAAATATATTTTATGTAAATACTTAAAACCATATTTTTATCATGTTTTTTTAACCTTAATTTTCTTAAAATCACTTAACTAATCTTACTCTAAGAGCCTCTTGAAAAAGATTTTTACTTTTCCTCTCTTACATAATAGCTTTTCTTTTTATACATTTACATCAAAATACCCCCAAGGGTGCCTTTCGTGCTGTAAAATTATTTAATAAAATGTTTTCTTCGGGAAACTTCTTTATTTCTTGGTACATGTACTTTAAATCACATCTTGAATGACATTACAGTTAGGTAATTAAATTAAGTGCCTCCCGCCGTCTTTTTAATGAATCTCACCACGTTCCCATTGCAAGAAGCTCATTAGTTTAAATTCAGTAATTAAGTTTACATTTAGCGGTAAAGTTTATAAATTGAAAACTTTTTTGCTTAATGGATAGCATAATTAATATATTTAAGAAGCATAGTATGGTAGTTGTGATATTTAAACTATAAAAATATGACAGTCTCTTTAATTTTGTATTGCTTTATTAAATCTTTAAAATCCTGATCTTTTCATAGATTATAAAGTGTCCAAATATATTGTGTTGATAAATCTTCATAGGATCTATCACAGATTCAAACAATATTATTTTTATTAGCATGTTATTTAAAAGCATAAAGAAGTATTATGTAATATTATTTTAAATATATATTTATGTAATATTTTAATTAACAAATTATAAAAGTACTTTTTGACAACTGCAAGTTTTTATGTGTTTTTTGATAATTGTTAGTGGTATTTATTGTATTTCAGGTCACATGAAGAGAAACTGTAAGACGTAAGTAAACTATGCTTTTTTTATATTTATAACTATTTATCAACTATTCAACTATTATTTTTTATGCTTTATTATATTTAATAAACTGTAAGCAAAATTATTGTTCCATAAACTGCAGTTGATGACAAATTTGGTACGTGTGGTAAAAAATTTCTTCAGAATAACCCCCATATAACACGATGAAGAATGTTCGCAATTCCGGCAGCAAAATCGGTGAAAATTTATGGATCACCAACCCAATAGGGTGAACAAGGGAATATCTATCAACATATATTTCCTTATTATTCGGTATTAATCAAAACTGTCAACGACGCGTAAGGAAGAAAATCTGACAACATACATAGAATGACATTACATTGTGCTGACTAAGCTTCTAAATCTGTGATTCGTAAGCACTAGTCACAACCGATACCTTGCTAGGCTATTTGTTATTTTGAAACATAACTTCAATTGTTTAAAGTTTTGTTTTCAAATACTACAATCTCGAAAAATTATTTTCTCAATTAACAATAATTTTACTAGTAACTTTGCTGCCGAAAAATTTAAGTAAATTTATAGCATCTTCGTTTATTTTAAAGTCAAATATTGAATTGGAAAAGCATGCGCGGTCCCTTCAAAACTGTAAACGATTCCTCAGTTAACAAAAAAATAAGGCATTTGATCGTAAGGAAATTATTTGTAAAAATATTTAAAAATGGGAGTTTTCTTATCAACGTAAAGTAAAATATATTTTATTGTATACAAATATTGTGTATCGTTAACGTATCTAAAGACTTTTATAATAATCAAAGCAATCTAAACAACTTTAAACTGATCGCATCTTTATCAATATTTTATATAGATGTATTACAGTAAAATTTTATAGATATTATCAATAATGCCTGCTTAAATTTATTCTATATGGAAGTTAAGTATATGCTAAGTACAACAAAATTTCCCCAAAGACATGAAAATGTCCTTCTAATTCAGTTAATTACCAAACCTGCTATTTTCACTATGACATAACCAGTCTATCTTAATCATTAGGTCTTTGTGTTAAATCTTCATTAATTATTTACCACAATATTTTATTTCGTTTTTCTGTTGGTTTAATTATTTACCACAATATTTTATTTCGTTTTTCTGTTGGTTTAAGAGATATGAGTAAGATTTATTTTTTATTGTTGGAATGGAAAAAAAATTTCGAGCCTTTTTTCTAATATTTCATAATAAATTGTATGTGTTTATCTATTTGACAGTGCGGAAGCCTTGTTGAAAAACAACAAAGAAGGAACACCAGACATGTGCATAATCGTACCTGAAGAAGATGAAAAACCTTCAGAGATTTCCTACCAAAATCCCCCAGGTAAGAAAACTAAAAAATAACTCGTACATGAATAAAGAAAATAATGAATAATTGCAACGTATTTTCTTAATTAATATACTCTGATTCATTCTGATAGTTAACTTGAATTGAGATATCTTCAATAAATAATTTTCTAGAATTGTTGAAATTGCAAACAAATTGAGGAACTTGCATAGATTCTAGACCATTTTGGGAAAATGGATGCTAGGACTGTTGCCAAAAGATATTTCATGGGACATATGTCTCGATTGAATTCAAAGCAAACTCTATTTTGAGTAATTATGTGTAAACTATCTATAAGATTTATTTAACACGTGACACGACTGAAAACCAACACTGCGCTCTTTACTACCCTTAAAGCATTGTAGATGCATTAGTTGAGACAAGACAAAAAAAAAAATGTTTAACAGAAACTGGCTCTTAGAACTGCTTACACAAATAATTAAACAATAAAACAAGTAGGTTTGTAACAGAATCTGTCACTTAACTCGCTTCCACATATTTGTGTTTAACAGGAAAAAACGCGCCAAACACAACATTAATTCTATATTTAACATTTACAAGCTAAATTTGGCTAGTTTCATTTATTTTATTTCGAAAATTCAATAATTATTACTTATCGTTTGCAAAAATCAATTTATATTTTAAAGAATAAATATGTCATATTCCTCGCTTTTAAATAGAATGAAAACATTTCATATCAACATACAAGGATTCCGTAGTGAAATATATTTGACGTCAATTCAAACTGATCGATGTCGCAAAAATAAATTTATTTTAATTTATTGTCTAAAAGAATTAAAGTTTCTCGAGCGATTGTTGCGAATGGCAAATGTGATTTAATTCTAATAAAAACAGGGCCTTTAGCTATTTGTAATTCAAAGTTTTAAACGCCAAAATTAACTATTTTCATTAATCTTCTTTCTCAGATTTAATAATTAGACTTTATCGTTTGCTAAATTTGTTTAAAGTTCGAAGAATAATTATGTAATCTTTTTAATAAATATTTTTGTCGCCACAATTTCCCATTTACATTTCTTTCGAAAATTCACTTATTTATAGTTTGTTAAATTAATTTACAGTTCAAAAAATATGTAATTTGTACAATTGATGCTTTAAAAATTAAAGCGAAACTTAGCATATTTTTGTTATGCCAAGTTAGAATTCTCTATGCATCTTTCTTCATACATATATATAGAACCATTAAAAGAACTCTATTGTGATAATACAACAATCCAAACCGAATTATATCACATAAATAAATATTTTTTCAAGTGTGTTTATTTTTATTTTAACAAAAGTTTCTCGTACGTTTAACGAAATGGCAACAGTGAAAATATTGAATAAAAATGGAATTTGCATGTTATTTCAATGTAGATTAAATTTTTAGTTATTTAAATTTTAAATAAGCTTCTAGTTTAAATTTTTTAATGAAATTTGGCATGTAGCCAAATCTGATTTTTTGATTCAAAATGACGTATCCCACTTGTCTGTGGGACTTGTGGATGACAACAGTGAAAATATGAATAAAAATAGAATTTCCATGTTATTTCAATGTAGATAAAAAAATTTAGTAATTTAAATTTTAAATAAACTTCTAATTTAAATTTTTTAATGAAATTTGGAATGTAGTCTTATCTGATTTTTTGCTTTAAAATGACGTATCCCACTTGTCTGTGGGACTTGTGGTTCTTTCTGTGAAAGTGGGTGACAGACAGACGGACAGACGGACTGAACGATTATAAAACATTCCACTTTTTACGTTATAAACGTAGTGTGGAAGCTAAAAGCGTCAAACACAGCATTCACTTTTATTTAAAATACTCTTAAATACGAAAGGCAATAAAAAATACTCGCCAAAAGGAATAATTACACAATCAAGAAGTCCTTATTTATTAATAAAGGCTTAAATGTAAATGAAAAAAATGCTTTTGCTTTTTTTCGACTGACTTCTAGTTTCGATACTCTAAATTATTTGACGCATCACATCTGTCTGTTGTATTTGTAGTTTGGGCAGTAAATAAGGGTTATTGAGTATTCACAGACGGACGAACATAGTATTTATACAACAATATTTTTTTTTATGGTTCAAGAGAATAGTGTAAGATTTACAAAGTGAGTTGATTGTTTGAAAAATCACTTAACTTTGTAAATCTTACACTATTGTTTTTGTTATTATTCTAGCGGCATATTATATTTTGTTTGAAAAAAAATAATGTGCCACTTTTTTTTAATTATTCACGATAAATTGGATGTTTTTATTTAATTGACAATGTAGAAACCTTATGTTTTTTACAATCTTAAACATTTTGTGTTATAAACGTGGTGTAGAAGATAAAATATAAACTAGTCCTAAATGCGTCTTTCTTCTTGCAGAGGTGATTACTATGACCAATCCCTACATTGACGATCTGTACTGCCACAGAGACAGCAAACCTCCTTCCCCGTACCTTGGAGAGTACGAAGAAGAACCTGTAAGAAGGAGAGAAAACGTCTTGGTAAGTTCGTCCATTAGTTTTAGCTAAAGTGGGGTCATCCTGAATGAAGTTTTCTTTTAAATGGTTCATTTTCTTATCTTGACTAACGTGCCAACATAGAGCCCGATAATTTGTGGAAAAGTGACGAAATGGTTGAATTTCGTTTTTTAAATCCGTATCATAAGTGGACGAATTGGAATTTTAAAGCTTAACTGTTGTATCAATCAATCGAAGACTTTCAGCATTTCGGTTCAAGACTTATAACATTTGATTGAAGACTTACAACAATCCATATACCTTAACCTTCTTGAGGATAAGCAAATTGGCTAAAGCGCAAATTTTCCCTGCATGAAATTGAAATGCTTGATTTCTTGAATTTTTAAAAAGTTACCTTCTGTAGCAGATTAAAAATGTTTCCCCCATATTTCAAATTTTGAAATTTAATAAAAAATGTCATTTTTTATATATGTGTGCAGAAAACCTGACTTCACGTGACGGGTTTATACGATCTTTCAGAGGGATAACAAACTTTAGCATTTTCTGGGGATTCACCAAAAAAAGACATATTTTTTAGTTCTGTCACTATTTTTTTTTTCAATCAGTACAAGACTTGGTGAGTCAAAAGAGCAAAACAACTTTTTCAGTGTTATGGTGAAATTTAATTTTTGACAGCCTAACTTCATCAGTGGAATTATAGGAATTTTAAAGTTGAACTGACAACTTATTATATACGTTATTTTTATTATAAAAAAGGCCTTGCTGATTCAAAAAAGCAAAAATGCCAAACAATAAAATTCAGAGTTATGAATCATTTAATTTTTACCAACTTAACCAAACTTTTCATTGCCCATAGGTTCGACTCCAGCACTCCCTAACAAGGCGGAAACGCAACGGGGGCGACGCGGGAAGCGATGAAAGTTGCCAAATGCAGACGTTTGGCAGCCCTTTGGACAAGAAGAGCGTCGTGTCTCTTCCCAGCTCCATCAGCCCTCACCAGTCCACCGAGATGATGATCGCAGAAGACCCGAGAAAATGCGACCTTATCGACAGCTGCCCCAACGAACCTTACATGCCGGTCAGATAATGATCTGGATGCTGATGAACATTCTGGAAATTTGATATCTTTACGGGTTTTCCTTGTCTGCGGCTAGAGGGTATCATAAAAGCAAACATTATGTGATCGGTGTTCAGACAGTGGTGGAAGATGAAGATCGTGGCGGGTGAGGTGATAGGTGATAAAGGATCTAGTATATTGGGTTTAGGCTCAAGTTTATTTATATTGTCACTAATTTAGGAATAATTTTTTTGCGGAATATTTTGATGACTCAATTATAAAAATGAAATTTGATCGAGTTTCAATATAGACAATGGGGTTTTATTCCCAACTCTTTGCTCTCTGTTATCATGAGATTTAAACAAAAAAAACACTTATTGGATTATCGTGATTTAGACTCTAAATCGAGAGGATTTCTATTTTAAACGAGATTTTGAAAGAAAAACAAGCAACATAAGCATATTATTGGTTTTTTTTTATTGAAGTCATACTAAAGCTCGCTTTATCTAATCGTGATGACAAATAATGATAACTTTAGCAGCGAGATTGATTGAAATATGTGGGGAATTATGGGTAAAGTATCTGGATGAAAAAAGAATGTATTAAATAAACGTACGTCACAAAAATACCAATTTATGGTAAACAGAATTTTTAAATACGTTAAAGCAAGGACTACAGTGTGCAAATGGTTATTTCTTGTTTTAACTTTTTTTTAAATTTTCCTCAATTTTTTCATTATTTCTTATAGGTGTTACCCTAATCTAATCACCAATCATTTTACATCTATTTAATTTTGGAATATAATTGCCAAAAATTTTATTATGCTGAAAAATTGAAAAAATAGGCAGCTATAAGGTGCTATAAATTCGCATAATGTTTGCTTTTATAGTATACAAGAAGCCAATTTCAGACATATTCGTAGGAATGAGTTGTGGTACAATAAAGAAAAGGGGAAATGCCCATCGGTGGTAAAATGTAAAGGGCTTTCGAAAGTTTGAAATTGGAATTTATCTGTGATGATCTATCAAGTGACAATTGAGAAAGAATAAACAATGCCGTATAGTTTCCTGGCATATTTAAATTGGTGGAACATAAATATGAACTGTGCTCACTTTATATATGAGTATATGTGACTAACCTATCACTATTCTGAAAGTAGATTCCACTGCCCAAGTTAATGTGTGCATACCCTCACCAAGCAGCAAAACAGATCATTGTTATGGCCATTGTGATTTTACGAAAAGTTGTTACTCATAAGTTTAAAGAAAGTTGCACCCATTGAAATGGACTGTAAAGTGTATGTGTTTATCAAGTCAGATAATGTTTCCAATCCCGAAAAGTGGCCAATATTTGTCTGACGAAGCCAAGATTGGCAAAGGATCTAATAATAAATAAAAACTGGAAAACCCAGCTAAAGAACAGCTCAAATTGTCGCACAACTTAACGTATTGTATCATACTGGCACATTGTGTACTGCCAAAAATGCTCAAACTATAGAAACATTGATGAACAAGTTGAAAATAATATTTAACAATTTAGAAATGAACTATTCGAGGATATTAAAGAATTTATTGGAATCGGTGTTGATATTTACGGCGACAACTAAGAAACACGTAGGCCTCAGGGTTGACGAAACTTCAGGAAATTTAAAGATTGAAGCATCTTCACTTAAGGTAATTTCTTCCATTTTTTATTAGCGTCAACAAGTCTTTGAACGTCTAATAAGGTCACAATAGTAACCTTTAGCTCTAGATTCAAATTACTTTTGCATTTTTAGGAACCAGTTGACTTTATTTCTACTAAAATTTTTGATTAATTAAAATAAAAAAAAATCGCAACTTTTCTATCCCTCTTGGTTCCTTCCCAGTTACTTTTTGAATTTATTTAAGATTACTCTGAAAATAATTGCTAAATTTTATATGAATATAATAATCTACCGTGGCTATATTTAAAAGGACAATTCTATGGTCGGAATGGCAACAGACTTACAGGTTTAGAGCGGTTAGGTTAGGAATGACCAAAATTCACTATCCTAAAGACAAATTTAATCCGTTTCTTACATATATCGCACCGTACGCGGAAAAGAGACCTATCGAGCAAACTTTTTAGGACCGGTCTTCATAAGAGCCGTTTAAAGTTTTGGTAAAAATTCGAATTATCACAAAATCGTTCCAAATGAACCTAGATCAAAAATATTTGGCATGGATATCAGTTTTATGAGTATCAAAAGGTATGCATAGTCATTTTTTACTTTAAATTTGCCTTTGCTGAGATATTTTCAGATAGGTCTTTCTTTCGCGAACAAAATCGTTCAAATTTGTACGCGAAAGAAAGAACTATCTGAAAATATCTCAGCAAAGGCAAATTTAAAGTGAAAAATGACTATGCATACCTTTTGATACTCATAAAACGGATATCCATGCCAAATATTTTTGATCTAGGTTCATTTGGAACGATTTTGTGATAATTTGAAATTTTACTAAAACTTTGAACGGTTCTCCTGAAGAATGGTCTTTTTTGCGATAGGTCTCTTTTCCGCGTACGGTGCGATATTATATTTTGCTGGCGTTGGTGGTTACCTTAAAATTCTAGTATTTTAAAAGTGGTATTAGCAATAAATATATATAAATAGTTTCATTAAATTGTAAAAATTAAGACACTGAATACCTAAAAATTTGTTTAAAGATTCAAAGTGCTTTTACTAAGGAATTTATTTTGACAATTTGACCATTATGAAAACATTCGTAGAGTAATACTAGCAATATACTTAATTTTGAAACACGGGCACACTCATGTAACAAAAAGCGTCTCAACTGTGAACTGATATTTCTTAACTCAACTTTATGTTGTTTTTATTAATGATTTTTCTAGAAACATCTATAATTTCCTGAAATCTCGTTGACTACCGAGTTTGATGATCCACCAGAGTGCCTGCCAACCTATTCACGCAAACACCAAATATGTTTTACATTATAAAGAACATACACGTCATATCTGTTATCAAAGTCATTATGTTAACTAACAAAGTGAGTGGATCACTCATGTGTTCATCTAACCATGAAAAATTCAGAGAACTCTTAAAAAAATTCGAAATATCCATTGGGTTATTGATAGTAAAATGAAATGGAAATAACTTTTAACTTTAAAATTTGATTATTTTCTCTTTTTCCATTAAAAAATCTTTGTCGGAAACTTGAAGATTGAATAGATGGTGCAAAGATTTTATGTCCCCCCCCCCCCCTCATTTTGTTCTGCATATTCCCTGGCACCTCTTTTTAAAATTCTAAATTCAGTTTTTAAAAAAATTTGTAATACCATTTATGTCTGAAAAAGCGCTGATAAAAGGCCTGGGTATGAGATACCCTGCACGCCCATCCATGTTGGTAATTTTTGTGCGCGTGCTTCCGGATAAACAAAAAAATATATAAATTAAATGAAACTTTGCAAATATTTAAAAAAAATTATTGTCTGATTTCTAAAGGCAATTACAGTAGAACCTCGATTATCCGATCTAATTGGGTCTGGAGGTAGATCGGTTAATCGAAAATTACGGATAATAGAAGCTTCTCATTAAATAGTAAAATTAATATATAGTATAGAAGAGCGCCGAAAGTCCGTGTACCTCAAATTCACTAACATCCAAAATCTGCACTGGTTTTACATTTGTAAACATTGAATTTAGTGTTATTATAATGTTTAATTTTAGTTATCTTTGAAATTGAGTCTCTCTGGTAAAAAGAAAGTGTTAAGACATTATTTTTAATTTCAGTTCTTATTTTTTTTATTATCTGAGCGCAGTTTTGAGAAAAGTGCTTATTTTTTGTTGTATAGTAGATATCACTTTGTAGTCTCACGACTTTAGCAGATTCAGGGAGTTTTCCGAAGTTTAGGATTGCAAGAAATTTGCTTTTACCTTTTTGAGTTGCTGGAGTTTTGCTATCTTAAAAAATCCCCACAGTTTCCCGATCTCAAAAAGGACAGAATTTCTCCGATTTCAGTATCATTCCTCACTTTAGAATCGCCGTAGATTTCTGGAACTGGTTTCTTTGGTGAACAAATGGGAATGATCTTGTTGGAGAACTTTTTTGATGTTGACTTAGGGACGGTGGGTTAACAGAGAGTTCCGGATAAAAGAGGGACGGATAATCGAGTTTCTATACTGTATTTCTAATTAAAAGCTTTAAATAATACGATTATAACTTTTTCATAATTTGTGAAACAATTTTTAACATAATGGGTGACTAGTTTATGTTTGAATTATGTATGAAAATGTTATTAGTTTGTTTTCTTCTATGGAAATAAAATAAGTGTTTGTTTTTTTAATAACAAACTGTTTGATTACAAATTTTCATTTTTAGGAGAAGCTAAGTTCAAAAACGGATACATTTCCTGTACGAAAGAAATCCAGTTTCAGCCGGATCAGACTGTTCGTGGTGCTTGGATGTATTATAATACCAAGAAAATGGCAAAACGCTCACAATGGACAAATTAAAAAAGAAAGCAGTTAGTGATACTGAGAAAGAAAATGTGCTTTATATGATGGATTTTAAATGAATTAAATATTTATTTATTAAGACTTATTTGTGTTTTTCTTTATTGCTTTCTAAGGGCGAATGAGCCCGCATGACCACAGGTCTCATAACCTAAGTGCCTTTAGGTTCATCCAATCGAAAAAATTTATTTTCTAAGCCACATTTCTCCCATGTGTATTGAATACTTTTACAAACGGTTTTTTATATGATGCATGCCGCTGACTTATAGGTCTCTATCATCCCACTTTTTGAAATTGGTTTGAATGTTTTGTTGTAAAATTATTTATTGGTAATTAACAAAAAATATTCAAACCAATTTCGAAAAAAATGGTTTATAGAGATGCTGTAAGTCAGCAACATTCACCATATAAAAAAACCATCTGTAAAAATATTCAATGCATCCGAAAAAATGTGGCTTAGAAAATAATTTTTTCCATTGGATTAACACAAAGGTACTTTGGAATGGAGACCAGCGGTCATTCGGGCTCATTCGCCATTAATTTCTAAGGCTGATTGCACATAGTGCGAACTTCCAGTCTTTCCATCGTGTGTTCAAGCTCATATAGTATTTATTTCACACGGTCAGTAAGGAAAACTTGATACTTGTGCAACAATAATAAAAATCGAAGAATCAATGCGAGTGATTTTACTGTTAAAAATATGGTGCTTTGTTTTACCATAAATATGGTTCCTAGTTGCTTGAACGGCTATGTGGTGAAATGCTCCACCATATTTTTGGTACTCGGTTGAACCATTTATCAAGTTTTAGCTAACAAAACCTGACAAATGTTTCAACAGTATACCCAAAATATGTTGAAACATTTCACCACACAGCCGTTGCATCTACTAAGGAGCCATCAGTATGGTCAACCCAATCATCACAAAGTATTTAACAGTGTTTTATACAAATAAACATGCAGCTTAATTATGGGATTATTCAGCATTTCTTAAAAATAAATTGTGCAGAATTAGTACATTAAAAGACTGATTAGGCACATCAAATAATATTTTCTTTTTCTATTCTAAAAACAATGGACTGTCATGAAGTACTGAACTTTGTAATAGAAAGTTCACATTGGCAAGCCGTGATCATTTTCACGAGTGCATTTGCAGAGTGAAAATACTTAAGAACTTTTTAAAAATATTCAAATCTTGCTTTATTTGGATCAAATTCAATTTTTATTTTTTGCCGTGTTCTTAAAAAATAATTTAAATAATATATTGAATAACTATGGAAGTGCGCTGAATTGTCATACAACTGATAAATTTTATGCAGCAGGTACATTCAGATGTACATTTCATTATTAAGAAATGCTTCTTTGGAAAGAAATTCTTTTCGTATTTTAAGTTTGAATTAATAGTGTCTTTCCTTTCAGTTTCTACAGTTTGCGAATTGTAACCTTTTTTTAAAAAAAAAGCATAGCATTGGTAACTGTAGAAACTGTTTCACTACGATATGAGTGTAGGTAGGAAAAAACAACACTCAGGAACAAAACAAGTATAGATAACAGGAGTAACCGTTTTTGAGGGCCGCTTCCACACCGCAAGAATGAAACAATTGAAATAACAAATTTACCAAAAAGCGTTTAATTTAAAAAGACAATGGGGCTGTTTCACGTCAGATCTGGCAACAGCTCCGCGGTCTTGTTTTCAGTTTTTTCGATTTACCTTTGTTTTGGTATTCGAAAGCGAGTTTTCTAAGAATAGTTTGATTGTTATTTTTTTTAATGCTAACTTCTTGCTTTGCTGTTTTTTTTTATTAGTAATTTATTAAAGAAAACTTGCATAGAAAGAAAAGTTTTTGTCCATCTATTTCCGCATTCTGATCGTGAATTGAAACCGAAACAACCAATGAAATCATAGTACGGAAAGAAAACGAAGCAACCAATGAAATTGCAGTACGGAGAACGTGACATCAAAAGAAACATTCCCATTAAATTTGGGAATCAGAAAGAAGGGGGGGGGGGCTATTGAATTCTAAAAAAGATATTATAATATGGAAATGCTAGACGAGAAAAAAATGAAGCCGTTAAAAAGTCGCCCATTCGATGTAATATACGCAAACGTGACCACTTGGCTGTTGCGCTAAAAAAAAACATTTTCCCACTCTATGATATTTTAATTTTATGCATAATTTCAAACTTTAAAGAGTAGCTCTGAAAGAACTAGAATAGCCTACTGTTCTGTTACTTTAATACTTACGAAAATTCTTATACACAGGTACGCGGACAAAATTATAAATTATAGGTCCCTAATGATGTCATAAATTTCATACAAAAAAAATAGACGGTTAGAACGAGTTAAAGCATTAAGTGCCAGGCTATCAATATAAAATATTCACTGACAGAGGCATTATATATTATAGGAAAAAGAACATCCTATTTTTTAAACATGTTCGTTAAAAGAAAAAGGAGCTAAACTCTTTATTTTCAAAAAAGTAAAAAACACAAGTTTGTTGGATCGTTGGAAGTAAAAATAAAGATCTAAGTTAGGATTAAGATTAAGACTTATCGTCGCACTAGAAAAGATAAATATTTGTTTAAAAAACTCATTAGGGTAACGAGTACAGTGATTGGCCCCCCTCACAGTGATTGACCCCTTATTCATTATTGAAAATAATAAGAGCCCAAATAATTAAAGCCCAAAATGTTGTTGCCAACATGACAAACGTTAATGGCGGGAATTTTAAAAGCATTTGTCACACCTATTTTGGGCTTTAACATCTTATTATTTTCAATAATGAATGAGGGGCCAATCACTGTGAAGGGGGCCAATCACTATACTCGTTACCCTATTACTTCAAATAATCTAGGTTTAGTTTGGTTTGTTAAATCATACTCGTACTCTATACATTGGATAATGGTGAAAGGGTTGGGTTTTTTTTTCTTAGTCTAAATCAATAAAGGATGTCATAAAACCTACCAAAGGTGCATTTTAAAAAAATTCAGGTGTTTATTTTAGTTTTTATTTGACGTTAAAAAGGGCGCAGTTTCGGTTTCGTGATAAAACGTAAGTCACGTGCCATGACGTCATAAGATCCTTTGGAGAAAACGGCTACCGTGTGGCCGTAGAGAAAAACACTGGAAGTGCCCACTCGTTTGTTCTTTTACAAGGTGTTTTTCAACATTTCAAATTTGTGTACGGTAATAATAATAAAATAATAAGTCTAGTATTATCTGCAGATATAAAAGTATCCACAAATTAAGAATAAGCTTATTGTGGCGAAGTAAGTAAACGAAAAGTTATTAGGGAACAATATAGTCAAATTAGAGAAAAACGACGTTTAAAAATATGATGGAAAAATATCACAATATAAATGCTTTAATTATTTCAAAGAATTCAGTTAAAATTGAATATCGCTAATTAAAAAATTATTTTAATAATATTTCAGACAGCTCATTTTAAAAAAATAATAATTTCCGAAATGAATATAGATAAAGGAAATGTTGTGGTTATGAATTGAATAGCAAAAAATGATATTTTTACTTAAACTAAATAGCAAAAGCTTAGATCTTAAAATAAGCGTGGACTCTGAAACAAGTTAATAAGCAAATATTTTTGCTCAAATGCATGTTCTGCCAGTGCATTTTTTATTAGATTAAGCTTTACTAAGTGATATGTTAACAATGTAGCTACAGTTTATTTAATTTTTTCCAGCAACACCGTTTCAAATTTGCAAATTATAATTTAAAATTAATATTTAAACTAACAACAGATTGCCCTTCTACCCCCAGGGTAATGTTTTTATGACAAAAGGATTCATAATATAATACAAATTTAAAAAAAATAATAACGTTATTGAAAGGCATTAAGTTAAGAGACTTCTGAACAATAGTCTACCCTAAGTGAACAAAAAATAAACAAATAAAAAAAATACCAAGTAACTTTTGTGCTATTTACTTTCATACCCGCTCAAGTACGGTTTAATATAAACATTTAAACTAAAAAATACAATTTTTTTTAACTGCAAAAGTTGTATAAGGTTCCTTTTAAGGGTATAAATTTAAAGCGTTTAAATACACACAGAAACATTTAGGGCTAAATTAATTTCTTACTTTTTAATTAAGTATGTTTATATTTAAAAAAAAATAACCAAAAATGTTTAAACTTCTACATTATTATTTTTTGCCCAAATTTAAAGATATAAAAATATTTTTTTTAAATTCTTTTCAGGTAAAAATAACATAAAATTTTGTAATATAAATTTGATCCACCGTATTTGCTACTATTTTAATAATTATGTCAAATCTATAAAAAAAAAATTAGTGGTTCGTTAAAAATAACTAAAAACTGATATTATACAAGCATGTATTAACACAACTAAATAACAGTTAAATTTTATACATTATTCTGCGAAATCTGACTCCAACTTATCATTTATCAGAAAGGAACATTTTAATGAATGCAATCATTTGAAATGAAAGGTATATATCCGCAAAATGTTTTCTTGGTCCTAACTGTATCTTTTCAATATAAATAGAACATGCACTTCAATTAACTATTTAACATTCCTGTTTACAACGCAACCTGTTAGAAAACACTCGAAAATCAAGCTACGGCGAAAAAGAAAGGAGCTTATGACGTCAACAGCTGACACGCCCCGTTTTCTGCAGAAGCGCGTTTCCAGATTTTTTCAAACATGAATAACTACAGAAATAATTGGGAAAAACTTTTGTGGGGGATATATTTGGACTCCAGTGACCTTAATCTGCAATTGTAGCTACTTTAAAACAATATTTAAAACTTGTGCAAATTCTCTATGTAACATCTTCTTGAGAAACTAACACATTTAAGACGGAAGATTTAGTTACCTCAAAGTCTTAAATAAAATTTACCTATATCAATTCATGAAATTATTTCATGCATAGTAGGATCCATTGTAAAAGTGTTACATCTTATTTCTTACATTCCATTTCTTCAAACTATATGAAAATCTATTCTAGAATCGCCTTTATACCCTAAAACTTAATTTTTTTGTGTGGTGTTACCGTTACCTATAAAATTATAAATGGATAAAATTTGTATTCAATAAACAAGACATGCTCATGCAAAAAACACAATAACTCCATAAGATTTATACAACGCATGAAAGTTCCTCTCTTACATTTGAAGTTTTTAAATAAAAACACAAAGGGACAGATGATAGTTACATAATTTGGTTTGTCGAACTACTAAGGCTATCATGCTTATATAGTTTTCATAACTTGAACAGGTAAGAACTATTGAAAAATTGTAATAATGAATTTTATCAAAGTATGTTATTATTAGTGAATCGAAAGTTAGAAGAAATATCTCATCGCTGGCACACAATGCATTTGAACCTCCTGCAAAAGTTTTCGAAATTCAAGAGCTATTAATTGATAATTTTCCAATATTTAACACTACTAAAATGCAAAACTAGTAATAACTTCTTATATTTATAACATAAGAAAAGTTTTGAAACTAATGGCAAAGTCTAAATTTAAAAAATTATATTGGTATGTAGAGTAAATGTTTTAAACAGTACAAGTGTCTTAGTGAATTGCAAACCATTTATTATAGAAAATAATTTATTGCACAAAAAAACAATACATATTACTTTATTGATTGAAAAATTAATATTAATTACATTGTTTATAAACCTTTGGAAACTGAGATTAAAGTTCAAAATGCAAGATATTACTTGACGTTTAACAAGTGTTTTGTTTATGTCAATGCCGGAGGTCTTAAAATATAAAAAAAGCTGACTCTTAAAATCATGAAACTCCAAGGACTATAAAACTTCTTAACTCTGGCTGCCTTATAATTGATAGTTTCCGGCATTCCGATATATTTTGAAACTAAGTGACACTGAAAATCAGTTCTAAAATTGGCAAACTCTGGTGGTAGTACTAAAATCGTTAAACTGAAACCCAAAATAAGCATTTTTCAAGACTTCACTTGGGTAATAAGAAAATAATTTTAAACACTTTCGAAGGGCCTGATAAAAGAAAACAAAAATATAAGTACTTTCGAGAGTTTTTAAGCACCATACGAATCCTGTCATTATGCTTAATCTAAATACCATTGAATAATAAGTATCCACTATGAAAACAAGAATAAAGTAGATAAAAAAATATATTTAAAAAATAAATATTTAAATAACAACAGCAGAGTACTTAAGTCTAAAATTAAGTATAAGTAAACAGGTTTGTGATCAGAGCACCAGAATCACAAATTTACAAATACTACACATGACCATAGCATATAGTTGCAGGAGTATAAAAATACACAACCCAGTGAGTATACAATTTGGTAAAACAGTGACATAATACATCTTGATTTCCATCTATGTATAAGCTGTAATGCAAGCAAAAAGAGAAAAAATAAAAAATAATGCTTACAAAAAAAAAACCTAAATAAGAATTGTAGCAACAAATAACCCAATATAAACCAAATGTGAAGAAGGAAAAAAATAAAAAAACATACACAAGAAAAATTTTAAATATGAATTTTTTTTTTAAAAAATATTCCTTTTAAAAACATTGATCAACCAAGCATCTAGCAAAAGTTTAACGGAAAAAATTGAAATTAATAAAAGTAACTATTAAAACAAATTACATGTATTTTTAACTTCTAGTTAATTTGAGTAAAATTAATCATTAAGAACTAAACTATTTTATTCTATTCTATCCATATTAACTCTGACTCAGAACATCACAAATATTTTCAAAAAACAACAAAACAAAAAAGTTTTGATCAACAAAACCAGTCACCTATGAAATGCATTTAGAATAACCACATGGGATATTCAGTTTAAATATAAAAAATATGCACACAGTGCCAAGAAACATAAGAAGTAATGCTGCCTTTAAATTAAACCTATTTATCTCGTTTACTGATTTGAGAAAACAAATTATAGAAGAGTCCTTGTTCATAGTCTACCATTGATTCAATGTCAAGGCGAATTTCAGAGCTTAGCTTTTGTTGGAATTCCTCAAACTTGTCTGAAATGGATGACCCTCTGTATAAATCCATGACTTTAGATATTGAAGCATCTGTACCTGCTCCATAGTTATCCTGTAAAAATGTAATTGGCATTTAGTTTTCTTTTTAATTTTTCAGAAGTTAAAGCACATGCATTCATAATCTAAAAATCTATTCTTATTTTTTAATTTCATGGTTAGGTATAATGACAAATATTTCATGGTTAAAATATAAATAACATTTCTTTAATTAAAGACATTACTTTATTAACAATGAAATAACCATTATTTTCCATCCAATATCCATATTAAATAGGGAATGAAATAAGAAAAATATTTAAACTTAAATGAAATGAAATGTAATACTAACCACAAACTCTTTTTTCATTTCTGGCGAGGCATGTTCCAAAAATGTGACAGCTAGCCAAGTAAGTTTGCCTTCCCGGATGTCATTTCCTAATTTACCAGTCACTTCAGGATCTCCAAAGCAGTCCAAGAAATCATCCTGAACAAAAATATTGACATAAAAACTTAGAAGTGTACAGTACTCATCAAATCCACAGGTTATATGATACATATTCAAGTATATAATTTCACTCTGATTACAGTTCTTAAAATATTTAAAAACTTTTATTGCATAAATGGTTTTTAAGAACAGATTAACAATACCTAAACACAGAACAGAAGGCAAAATAAGTTGCGATTGTAAAAAACAGGTTCAAAATTTCGGTTCCAGAAAACTTAGATTTATGAAATATGCTGTTGGCACCATTGAGGGTTTTTATTTCTAGTTGGCTCAAAGCAGTGTTTAAGCTGGGTTTTGAAATTTTTTAGCATTTTAGCTAAAATCGAAAATTTAATTTTAGCTTTTTTCAAATGATTTTAGCATTTTAGGAAAAACAAGTTAAACACACTTTAAAATAATTTATTACAAACTTTTTACCTTAATGAAATGAACGGATCCAAATGAATAGACAAGTTCAAAACGGCGTAAATAATGATGGGTAGGTCCGGAATGAACGGATCCAAATGAACGTGTCCATAAAAGGAACGATCGGATCCGTTCCTCCCCTCTGTTTATTTTCGCATTTTAGCGAAAATGGATGTCAAGATTTTTGCAAAATGCAATTTCTTTTTGCATTTTGCGAAAAAAGCGATCACAGCTTAAACACTGGCTCAAAGCATAGGTAACTTAAAATAGGGATCGATACATGCAAGCCCTTGAATAACTAAAGACAAAAGTAAAAAAAAGGGAAAGGAAATTATACTTTAGATGAGGGAGTGGATGCAAAGAGGTAACAAAAACTAGAAAGTTTTGGAAAGTCTTCCAGGTAATAATAATCTAAATAACAAAATGTTAACAAGTCTTATTACAAAGCAGAATCGTCTACTTATGTGTTACAAATAGTTCTGCGCAAAAAAAGAAGTAACAGCAAGACAATAAAAAAAAAGACTGGTACACCCCCACTGGTCGGTCTCTTCTTGGCCTGATGGTATTCGCCAACAGAAAATCATTTAATTTTGCTTTAATTAATAATGATCAAAGTAATTAATCTGTTATTACTAACCAGCGGTTAATAAAAACTGGTCTATAATCTATCCATTTCACTATAACAGATACGCCTAAAGTACATCAGTTTCAATTTTGTCTTGTCAAATTCTTCCTAACCAAAAAAGGTTTGGTAGAAACTTAAACCTGCCATAATGGCTAAAGAATTGCTTCATAAGATGCAGGTTTAAGTCAACTGCTAATTACTTTAAGAATATTAAATTCAGCATTTGATCATTTTTCATGCTGGTTTTAAGATGTACTCGCAGATGCATGATCCCGGTGTTTGGATTTAGTAATCATTGTATATTTAGTATTTTACACAACAGTAATGGCCTTCTCATATTCTGCATTATCTTAGAATAATCACAAACAATGCTGATAACAAGTCCCCAAATACAAACAAAACACGGTCTAAAAAATAGTATATTAGAGTACAAGCAACTCTAACATAATAATAGCACCAGTTATTGCTGGCTGAATTCATTATACGTCTCTAAAGTGATTGACACTCAAGGAAATCACAAAATTGAGGTAAGTCAGGAACTAAACCAAAAAATTATTTTTAAAAAATCTTGACTACTAATTAATTTCTTACTGCTTAAAGGCCTTTGGCTTTGGTTGGATACAACATTACAATTTTTCAAGACAATCAGAGGTAACATATTATTTTGTGACACTCGATTTTTGGTTATATAGTGTAGTATCATTGGTGTAGGGATCACTACATTGAACCCTTAGACAACTAAATAAACAGAAGTAAAAAAGAAACAAGACTTCCGTCTTTCTTGGGACCAGGAAGCGTCACATAGATGCAAGAGGTAAGGAAAATTTGGAGAAATCTTCTGAGCAATAATAATGTAACAAAATGGTAATATTTCTTATTATGAAGCAGAATCATCTAGTTGAGTGCTAAATATAATTTGTAACTATGAAGCATAACAACAGCAGGCCATAAAAGCTTGGGTCACATACAGGGTCTATATTGTATTGTGACAGTGAGTTTTTGTTTATATATGTCACCAATTTATTCTTATAACAAACCTAAAAATGCATAACACAAAAATATATTTTTTTTTAACTGCTACAACTACAAATATTAAGAACTGATTAATGGCTGATAAATGAATATAATAAACCGACTTAATGTTTCATTTATATTTTATTTTACCTAAACTGTTTATACAACTTATACAAAACTAAAGTTTGTACAAATTTTAAAACTATGTGTGTCATAATGCAATAAAAATAAGAAATTCATTCTTAGTTGAGTCAAAATATTTAATAGCAGAATCTAAAATATATGTAAAAATTTTAAAGGCTGTATAACATAACCAAATCATAAATATGCAAACATAATATACTAACACAAAATATTCAGTACAACGTTCGTATTAGTATTTTTTTTACAAAAATAAAAAGGTATTTGTACACACTTACTTGAATTTGAAAATAAAGTCCCACTTTCAAACAAAAATCTTTGGTCAAACTAAACTCTTCTGTGGAACTTTGTCCAACCTTAAAGTAATATATGAAGAATAAATGTATGGAAATTTTTTGGAATTTTAAAATTAAACCAATTAATTAACGGATAATATTCATTTTATAGCTTATAGATTTAATACTAAATTTTCTTCTAGCATTTTCGACAATAAATTATAAAACAAATATATTCTTAATTATTAGGACAAATCACTTATAAAGCTGTCAAAGTTTGGTTTCTTGAAAGGCCCATACAAAGTATTGCAATTATTGGTTGCTTAGAATATCATAATTTATGATTTGTCTTTAAAATAAAAACTATTTACAGTTCTATGATATGAAACAAAAGGTTAGGTTAGGAATTCTTTGTTTTTACTTAATAAATCAATCACACAATCTGTCTTTTCAAAAAAAAAAAATTTCATGTAAAAAGTTTGGTTAAAAAAAAAAAGTAGTGTTAATATTATAAGGTTAAGGCTAGTACAAATAATTTTTAAAAAAATATTGAAAGAATGTCACTATTAATAACTGTATTGAAGAAGTAGGAAAAATTACATGAAAATTCTGTATCAAAAGTTAGAGATATTCAACTTTAACCATAATAAATAACTTAATACAATCTTTCAAGAGGAAAAAACTGGTTTACTCAAATCCAGTTTTTTTTTAGACTTTTGTTGCATGGAAACAGTTCAAATACAAAAAAAAACATGAGTTTTGATAAAACAACAGGTTTCAAGAAACTGTTAACTGCTTTGTCGCCTGTGTCGCCTCGTGTTTGTCGCCTTTTTACCTGTTAATTAAAGTACTTCGAATTCTTTACCTGTTAAACACAACTGTTGTGTGGAAGCGGGTTAAGTGACAGATTCTGTTACAAACCTACTTTTTCAACCAAACATTTTTAAGTAAAATTCTGCGCCTTAAAAAGTTTTCTGTAAAAATTTATCAGACAAACTCAACAGGTATAAAAAAAATAAATATAGGTACATAAATATAAAAGAAAAGTAGCATAGGCTTAAAAAGGTGAAAAAAATACTTTCAAAAAATATAACTCACAAGATGCATGGCAAGATGAACAGGCAAGCAAAAAGTATAATGGGTTGTCTTATATTCTACAAGAGTTTGATACCTTTCAAAAGTAAATTTAGGAAACTGTGGCTTCTTATTAAGGGGATTGGACAACATGTCTAAAGATTGGCCATACACTGTCTTGTGTGTAACCTGAAAGAAATGCATGAAAAGAATTAATACGAAACAATATTATACTTCATAATCAATTAAACTTGAAGTAACATTATGTTTTATTTTCCCATTTTATGTTACAAAAAATGACATAGAAATTGTAATATTTTAGAAAATTTCTAAAATACTCCCAGGTATGTAAAGCAATGTCGAATCAAAACATTTTTGGATAAAGTGTTTTGGCATACTTAAGAAACAAATCATCAAAATAATTAATTTTGATGTAACTAATTATATTAATTATTAACAATATATCATCATATCATTTCATTAAAAATATTTCAGCTTGACAGAAGGCAAAGAGGAATTTGATGTGAAATGGAATAACTCGTAAAGTTGTAAACTTAAGATAAGAAGCATTCCACCATAAAACTTCGTCACAACCAATTTTATTTATTACTTACAAGGTAATAACAATTGATTAACTTTATTACAAAGTATTGTAAATAACTTTTATACAGAAAAATATGCTAATTAAATTATATTTTTTGAAAACTTAAACTATTTTTTCTTCCATATTTAATTTTTATGTCTATATGAGCATAATAAAATAATCCACACATGGTCTTAAAAATAAAGCACACTGATTTATAATATATGAATTTTATAATATATATGAAATAAGTTATAAATACCAAAATCTAAATATTTCCATACAATGTTAAAACTGGGTTCAATGTATGAGGTTAAAGAGAACTATATGATTGCAAAATAAAGAGAGAAAAACAAATACCTGAAGGAACTCATGCACAAGATTGTTGTAACACTTCAAATGGCCTAATTGTTTTTCCATAACCTTAAAGATACCATAGTTGAGCATCAAAGCATCATTTATTGCACATAAGCCAACATCACTCTAGAAGATGAAAAAACAAGGAGAAATCAATATTATCACATTATAATCTCACATTAAAACGTTAAAGAAGACTGTGAATACCATTAAGACCTTCAATTTTGAATACCAATTTTAACTAAGTTTTTAAAATATGTTTTTCCTGTAACTAATTTGTTCTACAGGAATTGTTCGGAACTATGGTTTTTATGTTTTATGTGTGTTATATTTTATTTCTTTCTATAAACTGAAGCAGAAAGCTCATTTTCGGTTAATAAATTTTCTTGTGTAGCAGAAATCAATACTCCAATTTTAAATTCAATAATTTTAAGTAGAGTTGCTTTTTGTTGATAATGTGCACAAAAAATAGTTATTAGGAAATCTGGCGTGGGCAGGTAAACTGCAGTAACCACAACAATGAATTGAACCATATTTGCCCAAAATAATCAGTCTTTTATTGTGCTTTCTTTTAGATTAAAATTATTGAGTATTTACAGCAAATGGTCCCAGTCAAATTGTAGATTCTGTCAAATTGTATATACCAGCAGTTTTTTAGTTAACAGCAGGAAAATTTATAAAGCTTTTGAACGAAAACTCAAGAGCTTGGACTTTTGCACTAGTCCAGGGGCTCCCAACCGGTGGTACGCTGGAAAATTTCAGGTGATACGCGTGAGTGATGAGAGCAAAATGATTCTATTAATAGCTTCTGTACGCTTGAGCAGTGAGCACACAAACATATTACTCATTATTCATAAACATTAACATTGAGAAATCTTCAATGAATCTGGATTGGATGTAAAACTTAGTACCCTTTGAACTTTCGGCAAGCTCTGCTATTTTTAATGCTATTTGGTACGAGTTACTTGTGTGAGAGTGTGTTTTCTGAACTCTTGTACATAAAAAATAAACATAGTTGCAGAATAACAAATGTTGAAGAGGACTTAAGAGTGAGGATAAGTTAAATTACTCCTGATGTTGATATTTTAATCACAGGAAAACAATAACAAGTTTTGCACTAAAAACTATAAAAGTATATTTTGTATGATGATTAATGGTTCGGTGGTACACCAAAATTTCTCAAAAAGTCAAGTGGTATGCAGGTGCAAAAAGGTTGGGAACCTCTGCACTAGTCTATAACTCAGCTATATTTATGCTGGTGAAGATTGTGCCTCCCAGATTTTAGTTATTCCTTATTGTGTACGTCTAAATGTTCAGTTCAATTTCAGTCTCAAATGTTTCATCTTTGCTAAAGTGGTGTGTCTTTCCCGGGAATTGCAGTTCATTTGGTACGATAAGAGGGTTACATCTTTGGAAGTTACAAATAGTTATTTAATAGTGCTGGCTGGGTTTAAACGAGTGTTGATGTAGATAGCTGTAAGCAAGTTTTAAAGACACTATAAATGAGAATTCTTCGAAGAGGCATTGAAGCCAGAATTGTTTGAGCTGATAAAAAGTGGACGATATAACGGTTCTAAATGTTTAGTTATTATATAATTTGCCTGTTGGGCACAATGTTTCAAAAATGTTTTTTTTTTTGCTCCAGATGTGTGTCTCCTTTCTTAGGAATTACAGTTTATTTGGTAAAGTGTAGTATTAAGAAGGTTGCATTTTGGGATGTTATGAAAAGTTGCTTAATGCTGCTGGCTGAGATTTAAAAAAAAATTTTAATGTGAATTGATATAAATGATTTTTACGACAATATGAAAGAGAATTATTCAACGAGTCATTGTGCATCTGCATTGTTAGTGCTGATGAAAAGTTGAAGATAGTACAGTACATCCAAGTTTTTGGTAATTATTAATTTTCTGTCACCGATGGTATGTTTGGCAGATAAATGTTCAGCCACATCTAGTTGTTCAGTTATTGAATGTTAACAAATGTTTCATCTTTGTTCAAGTGGTTGTATATCAAGTTGTATACAAGTATACTAAGTGGTACCTTTAGTTTATTTAGTAACGTAGAAAGATTTGAACAATTAATAGTAGTTAGTAGGATTAGAATGCAAGCTGTGTTTGCAAAACTGATTAATCAATAAATAGTTATTATAAAAGCCAAAACTAAACACCCACACACAAAAACATTTAATACATAAAGAGCGTCTAAAAATTCATTTTAGAATTTTTATAGAGAAAACTAAGTGAAAGATTAAAATAAACAAACAAATTCAAAATTAGCAGTTTTGGAACCATTTAAACATGCGTGGAAAAATTACAAATAATCAAAAATATATTATTTACTTTTGTATACCAACATGGTTTTCCTCTCCTCAAAATTGATTGATCCATGACGTCATCAGTGATAAGAAGAAATGCTTGTAGCTGTAATAAAAATGTTTTATTACAATTTAAATATCTTTGAAAAACAATAAAAATAAAATGTATACAAAGAAAACTTTGGGGAGAATGATAAATATTTGTGAATTAAATAAAGTCCAACACTGCAACACAATAACCTTGTTTACAATGACAACTCATTTATAATAAACAACTCATTTCAACATGGGCAACATGGACAACTCATTTATAATGCTATATTTAAAAGTTTGGTTTCTTGCATTGCCAATAGACCTTAATCTCTTATACTATTTTGCTTATAATGACAAATTTTAATTATCTCTTCGGTTATAAAAATATATGTTTGGTCACTAAAAATATATGTTTACATGATATCCAAAATGTCTATGTAAAGAAATTATTTTGTTTTCACTACTTAAATTTTATTATATTCGCCAAATGTGAAATTTAATTAAGCCTAAAAAATTATTGACCGAAGAAGAAGAAATTAAACTACTCTTTATAGCACATTGGGTTAAAATTTATATATCCAAGAGTTGTCATTTTATAGCTTTATATAATGTATTCATAATATGTATTTTACATGATTTGCTGCAATTAATATTCAACTTTGTTTATAAATTTACTTGTTTATAATCAATTCTAAAAATATCAGTCTATTGAATGACGCTCTATAACCAGGTACTGTACCATGAAACCCTACCACAGGGAAAGTAATAAAAAAAATTGTAAATTGTTTCTGCTTACTAAAACGACAACATTATAAACTAATATAAATACAATGTGGGTATTTCTTTATTCAAATGTCTAAAAATATCAGCAAAACTATATATTTTATTACTAAAAACAATACAGCTAAAACAAGGAAAACTAAAATAAATTATCTGCAGTTTTCTCTTGTTTCGTTTGCAGTAAAGTAAATGTTATTTTGATTTCTAAAGTGAAATAAATTCTTACTATAAAATAACAATTCATTATTTGCAGAATAATAACCTCTATTAATAAATTGGGAGCAATTAAATAACTATACAGGGTGGGTAGGATTAACACACTTTGTATAAATTAAAAAGACTGAGCTGGATATCTAGATAAAAAGTTTTAGCTTAATTAAAATTTTTATTTGCTTAATTAAAAGAATCTTAAGAGGTTAAACAGATTTTTTACCAGTTTCTTACCATTTCCACACACCATGCAAGGGTAACGGCTGAGTTCCAGCCTTCCGTATCAAATGCACTAAACGAACCATCACCCCTTGCATGTTCATAGGCACAGTAAGTTTTCAGCAAAGCTAATCCTCTGATTTTCTTCCCATCTTGAAGATTGTAATCAAAAACCTAAAAAAATGTAAGAACTTTTGAAAAGTGTGTTTATAAAGCTGGGCGTACACTGAAAGACAGGACTTGTGAACATTTGCCACATCGCCACTCTTCTGTCATAGGCAGGTAAACTGCAGTATCTAGACTAATGACTTGGACCATTGTTGCAAGCACTCAATAACTAACTTTTTAAAAAGTATACTGACAGACTGATTATTTTAGAGCAAAAATTTACAATTCATTGTTGTGGTTACTGCAGTTAACCTGCCCACTGCAGTCTTCCTCCAAGTCGTTAAAGCATTTAAACTTGTCGGTGATTGGTTTGGGACATCACTCAGGTACACAAAACCAATCACTGATGAGTGAAAATGCTTTCAATAATGTCTTGGAGGAGGAGTGGCAATGTTTGGCAAAGGTTCACATGCCATGTCCTTCGTGTATGCCTAGTTTTACTAAGCCTCAAAATTTCATTTTAAGGTCAATATATATTATGTCCCAACAACTAACATAGTTATGGGTGAATATTCTATTGTAATAATTATAAAAATACAAACTACAATTATTTTCATAGAAACCAACTAAAACATAATAAGGATTGCTATGTTGCTAACTGAATGGAATTACATTGAAGTCTTATCTACACCTTAATACATTCCCACACTATTCAGCTATTTGGTAAACTAAATTTCAAGATTGAGTCATATTCAATACAATATTTTCAAGATTGATTAAATATTCTGATATCCACACAGTATTGCATGAAATGGTATAGAAGATTTTTAACTTTCTACAGTTTTAAAAAAGGCTTTTTTTAGAGACAACTAAAGCATAAAACTAATATAAAAGATTGCTTGAGTTTCATTTAAAAAAGAAAAGGCTAAACTAGAAAATTTATAAATTATAATCTAAAAATATATACCTTAGAGCACCAGTCAACCACATCAGCTATGAATTTGTTATCTTCCTGAACAAGACAATTGCGAAACCTTTCGACACCTCCATTCAAGAGGTCATAATATGGTACAGATTCAAGCCTTCGATTGAATTCAGCACATTGGTCCAAGCTGGAATTATAAAAAAAATATATTAACCATCAGGACTGGAAAGACTAAGGTTGTCATTGTCACTTGACCGCTGTTCAAAATCACAAGGTACGTCCACCATGTCCACTTGTGTAGCTAGCTCTAGTACATCACAATTCGTAATTCTACAAAATAAAATAAATAAACTTAAAAAAATTAACTGCGGTTAAGATTCAAACCTACGAACTGTATCCAACTTACCTCTGATATTCCCCTGTTGCAATGTATAGGTATATTTAAAATAGTAAGTTAGAGGATTCTATACATACTACAGGAATATTTTTTTAATTGCCATAGGCTGTGTCCTGACTACGACATCAAATGACACAAACGCCACAAAACTTGGCGACTTGGCAGAGTCAGCCACATGCTATTGCATTGCTTGGCGGTCGCCAAGTTTTGTTGCATTTGATGTCGTAGTCAGGACACACCCTTAGAATTACGAATTTAAATGTTGTGTTGTGGTAGTTTTTTTTAGGATGTTCAGGCCGAAACTCTATTCAGTTTGGTCTAGGATCAGGTACAGGCAATCCATGATGACTATAGGGTTTTTTTTTATTTACCAAGACAAAAATACAGTAAAATACAAAATATATAGCACTGCCAAGAGACCTAGACTGAAACACTTACTGGAATCAGATTTACTGTACTATCCCCCTTGGTGCGATTTTCTGGATTTGGCGATAAATAATTTTTTCTGGCAACCTGTCTGACTTTGAATAAAGATTCGAATTCTATGACTTCGCACCGATGACGTTTTCCGGCAACCCTATCGGACCGTTAGTGAGTTTTCATAAGAAATATTTCCATGCGATCTTTACTTTGAATCGTGGTTTTTAAAAAAAAGTCGCCAAAATACGGAACTTTAGCGCGATTTTGGAAAGTTTGCCAAGGGGGACCGTACTACAGTAAATCTCTACCCACTTACTGAAAGTGTGAATGAATTCATGTGTGGATAATTACAAAGAATGACAATACATTTAGAATAATATACGCACTGAATTCTCATAAAAAGAACAGTCTGTGTGCTCATAGTGCAACATTATTTTTAAATCAACCAATTATCTAACTGACCAGGCTTACTAAGTTCCTTACTCTTACTCCAGGTGTGATTTTAATACAGAAGATACAATCGAGTTATATGACATTTTGCTAAAAGTAAAGTTCAGTGACCAGAATACTAGCTGTGGCTTATTATTGTTTATTATATAAGATTGTATACAACTAATTTTTAGCAGCAAAGTTGAAAATTATAAAAAATATAACTTACTCGAGTTTCGGTTGCTTCAAGTGAGCATCTGAAAAATAGTCCCAACTACCATGAAAATAATTTCTTTTCAAAAGAGGTAAGTTGCAAGACTTTTTACGGTACAAAAGAGAAAAAGATCTTATCAGTGTTGATGAAATACATTTAGATTTTACACTTAAAGCAAACATATCGGAAACGAAAGAATCCTCAAATTTGTTTTTAAAAGAATAAATCGAGAGTATGTAAGATGAATATCAAACTTCCTACAAGTTAAATTCAAAAACCACGTAGCCGATTATTAACAAAACTTGTTCTGCAAGTTTCTGTAATTCCAAAGATATGCAACTCTCTATGTACGCAACTTGATTCAAATTAAGTACAAATCTGCATAACCCACATGGCTACAAAATAAATTAAATCGTATAATAGCAAGAATTAATAAGCATGAAATGCCAAAATAAACTTTTAGAATTTTGATATTTGGTTGTTTCTGTTTGGGATTCGAACGCTTCCGACCAGTTTGTTTATTGAATTGCATAGCTGGTTTATTGCTTCGCTCGAAGGCTTATAACGATATCATCCATATCGACTAGTTTAGTTAGACGTCGAATTCGTAGTTGATACAGATGAACGGCCGATGAAGAACCGATGGAGAAATACAGTCGAACCTCGTTAACACGAACTCGCTTAACACGAAATTTCGCTTAAGATGAACTGAATGCATTTCCCCGGCCCATAAAGCTTTAAGCTAATGCTAAAAAAAACTCTTAACGCGAAGCCTGCATTCTTAATTCAAAGTTTCGAGTAACAAATGAAACAAAACATAAAAAAACGGCAACGAACATTCTAAAAATAAATTGTCTTCTACTTCTGGTTCTGAGAAAATCCTGAGATCTTTCATGATTCGTCAATTTTAATCCAATGAATGATTCGGCAAATGTGGGATGATCTAATACGTCATGAGAAGCAATTGCGTCTAAATATGGTGTAGCTAAAATCATTATTTCAACTATTGTAAAAAATGCATTCTTAATTGCTATTCCTCAAAACAACCTAATTTTTCTATAGTATGAACTACTCAAAAAGAACATTATTATAATTGAGTTACTAATTGTATGTATGTATTATTATTGTATTATATTATAAAATTAGAATAATTTTAGAAGTAATTTTTAAAAAAAAATATTCACTGGTTCAATGCAGAAAAATTCTTGACGGTTAACATGAAATTCGGTTAACACGAAATGTTTGAGTGCTCCCTTCGAGTTCGTGTTAACGGGGTCCGACTGTAGTATGGGATTTCTCTTTCTCATAGACATTTGCGCCGAACGGAATTCAATTTTCATTTCAATCTAGCAATTTTAGCTAAAAATGTAGAATAAAACTGCACATGATACACAAAAAAGTGGTTATTTATCGTTATTTTGATAGATTAATCTAAGAAATCCGTTGTTGTTGTCGTGGGACCAGTGCAATAATGGATAAAAAAAACATTAAAAAAATCTATAAGTAGAGAGAGGTTGGATGACCAAAGGATAGCTCCAAAATGGTGGAGCACTTCACGGGCCACATTTACAGTTTTGTCCGTATATAGGGTCTCCCGGAAACAGTTCAAGTCCATCTTGAAGAGTGCTACAATGATGGAAGGGCAGTTGAAGAGGTGCTCGGGATTTAGCTGCTTTCCCGGACAGTGCCACATTCTTGTTAAATTCTCGATCCGTCTTTCAAGATCTTCATGCATCTGACCCTCTGAGGTCTGAGGTGCATCGTCGTCAGTCTGGTGATAGTGGTTGTGATTTCTCTGTCGACGTTAATTCGGGAAAGGAAGTTTTCCTTCTAGCTCTAGTGCAGAACTTTTTTTTGAGACAGCATTGGCGTCGGAGGATGTTGTAGGGTTGGGCTTCGATGTTCCTGGCCTTTTTGGTCAGAGAGTTGGCATCTTTGTTTCTCTTGAGGTCGACGTGTGCCGGGATCCATTGAAATCCTTTGATTATAAACATTATAAAATCAAGTTTATTTTTTGACACCCTGGTATTTCAGCATATTATTTTTTAATTAGAGGATTGTTAAAATGTCTTTAATGATGACAATGCTATAAATTACATTAAAATTGTAAAAAAAATATAGAAGACACTACTTTAATATATTTTAATACAGCCAGAATTATAGTTTACGTTTTCATAACTATCTAGGTGGATAAATACGATGGATTCTTTTTCCGTATTTATATATAGTACAATATATATTTCTATGTTGCTTTTCTAACGGACTAGAACAGTATAGTAATTAATAAAAAATCTTCACCTATATCTGTTGAAACTCAATATTTCGTAATTTGCAAACATTCCTTTTGCCAAGTAGGGAATTTAATACATGAACTTAAAGTGAAAATTGTATATATATTTTTTAAAAATAAATCTAAATATATAGGCTTGGCAGCGCAACGCTTATAGAAATTCAATGTATTTCACTCATATCAGATTTGAGTTATAGGATAAATAATTTTTGAAATCAAATTAAAATAGGTGGTAGCCTAATTTAATGGATGTAGGTTAAAATAAATTGACTTGGGTAAATAAAAAAGATCGTTTTTTTTTCTGGTAAAAAAAATATAATACTCAATGAGCATGCGTTGTGAGTGGCAACTGTTTCAGCGGTATTGTTTGGATTTTTGATCCTTATGGAATTATACATTTGCTTTTAACAGCAAAATATTTCTTACCTTACTATAAAACAATTGTTTGTACAAAATTTTATTTCAATAGAACTAGAGCTTTTCTCTCTATTCGAGCAACAGGTTAAATTTCTGTCCCACAATTTTGTTTATTTTATCCGCATGAGACTGAAATTTTTAAAAATTGATTCATTGTTTAAAGCGTTTTTACTAACCACAGATTCTACTTCATTTCTAACTTTATAAAAATTGTTTTCCTACTTTTTTATTCCAACGCATACTATATAGAAAAAATAAAAAATTGGTAATTCAAACAACATTTTTAGCAAATCCCTTCTTAATATTATTTTTAAAAAAAGGATAAATTAGCCAAAATCATCTCGTGTGTTATAAATTAAATTTAGATTTGATAATAAATCAAACACCTATGGTGCTTCAGCCCGAAAAAAAAAAACACTATTAAAATTAATAAGAATCTTTTGTGTTAACTCACCCTACTTTAAGAATATTTTTTTTTAACTTTTTCTATTTTAGACTGATATTGATTCAACTATTGTAACGTTTCCAACTAGCTTTTTGTTTTTGAAATATGATGAAATTATTTAACTTGTCTTTCACAAAAGTGCTTTCTTACTTTTTCGTATATTTTTGCAATTAATTTAAATACAGGCATAATATATATAATTTAATTTATTACACTTGTCATAAAAGAATCTGAGGTAATATTATTCCTAATTTAAAATTTAAACTGATAACTTTGAAGATAACTCTGGACTGCAGGGCTGAGGTCTGGGTAAGACTTGGTTGTAAATTGTACTTGTACCGATCTCGAGGCTTGTAATTGGGAGAAAACCTGTTAGGCGCTGTGGGTCATAATAAAGTATTATTACCATGTGGTGGTAAACTCAGACTTAAATTGTTCATACTTCTTCGATAAAGAGACATTTTTGTTTCTAAGTATAATTAATGTCTTGTAATGAAAGAAAAATATACACTAAACCTACTTTATTTCTTTTAAAATATTTTTTTCCTTAACATTTACATCATAACCTCATTGTTGGTTTTATAATACGTTGGTTTTAAGACTAGGAGTTTGTAACATTACACTAGTTTCAATTACCACTCAATAAATCAATATATTTAAAAGTTATTATATACCCTATGATGTAGTTTCAATAGCTTTAAAACCTAAAAAACTACACGACCAATTGCGAATTCGCAATTTTTTTTTTCAAAAACCTTATTATGAAGTCCGAAAGACTAAAAACTAATTTACCAAATTTGAAGTCTGTAGCTCTGTTAGTTCGAGCTGTAGAGTGGTTTCAGACAGACTGACCAATGTTCAAAAATCACTTTTTTAGCAATAATACTCTCCAAAATATACAGGAAAAACAAATACTTTCATTTTTATTTGGGTACAAGGAAACTTTAAAAAATAATGTACTAATTTGGTATAAAGTAATGTTAAAATATATTCTTGTTTACAAAAATGTTCACTGAATACACGTGTTGAGATAAAACTTTAATCATTCAGCTATTGTTTAAAAAATGTATCCAATAACTACAAGCAAAGTTCAATTCGTTTCCTGATTTCGGTCTTCGTAATCATATCATGAAGCTTACTTTCGAACATTTATTAATTACCTGAATTTATTAGTCTCGAAAAGGAGAAAAAACTTAAAAATGGAGTGTAAATTATTATTCGCTGCTATAACTATGTTTATAATCTGTATAAGTAAGCATACCCTACTTTATAAGTGTGTTAATTAATAGAAGTGTTCATGAATTGTTTTTTTTGTTTTGTTATTTATTCACCTTTCTTTCAAACGAAATATACTTTTTGAGAAGGTTGTACAAGGGGTTTGAAGTTGATATTTAAATACAAATTTTTGAAACAAATAACAGAAAACATTTAAAGTATTTATTTATGAAAATGAATTTGAACTAAAAATGTTTTTTCTGAATAAGTTTTAATATTGTTTAATTTTCAGTATGCCTCTGTCGTATATGCTTCTGATAAGCATTGTCCAATCCCATTTGACATTATTATTAATGGCATTTATGTTTTCATAATGCTCTTGCAAAAACTTAGCCATTGTATTAAAAAATTATCTTATTTTTGTAAGGTATTTTAAAAATTACTAGAACGACGCCCCCTGCTCGCTATCGCTCGTGAATCCCGGCATATATGGGCGGGCATGGATATTTGTGTTATGTATTTTTCCTGAGTAGGCTGCGACATACGTGCTCGTTAAATCTGTGGAGTCGAAAGTCCCAAACAAGCTCACGATGGCGGCACTGGGCTTTGGGTGGTCATCTCCAGGTGTCGACCTCGTCACTTGACCAGGGTTGTAAATTACGAGGCACAATTTGATTGTGTTAAAGCTCCATGGAGGTTAGAATAGACAGCAGGAACACGTACAACCTAACTTAAACCTGCAGTGTCACGTACTTTTTTCGGGCCGTAGTGAGCCTAGTGGTCAGCGTCTCGGTCTCGGGATCGGAAGGTCCTGCGATCGAGTCCCGGTACCACTGAAGACCTACCGAGTATATGCGGAGTATGTGCTCGTTAAATCTGTTGGGTCCGAAAGTCCTCTAAGTTCCCATACCAAATCAATACCTCTGGGGGTGACAAGCCAATTCTGGGGATCCTCTAGTTGGCCTCTGTCTCTAAAAATTAGATGGATCCACTTGTATGTGTGTGTTGTCTGATGTGTCTGTCTTACTTGACGAAGGTTTATAAGCGGGTCGCTGACCAAGCACACAAACCTGAATATATATGTCTACCAACCAACCAACCAACGTACTTTTCGGTTTAAAGAGCGTGGAGCGAAGAATATATAATAACTGAAAATATTATGGCTGCTAAAAATTACGAACAAACGAAAGATCATTTGAATGTTTTTCTTGAAATAGAGAATTTAGAACTTTTAATGAATAGTTCTATATATTTTTATTAAAAAAAAGGGGCTGGGGAGCCCAGTCGGTTAAGGCGTTGGCCTTGCATGCGGAAGATCCCATGTTCGGGTCCGGGTATCGCCAAAATACTGCCGAACTATAAACGGCCCGTGCAGCCAAAAATATCCGAAAAATATTACCCCGTATAGCGAGGAGTGTACGTTAAATACGCTCCAAAGTACCGACGCTGCGTACGATGTCGCCCTTAACGGTTGCGTTGGGTGCCTACTGTGTCGGCTCGTCACCTGACTGTAGTTCTAAATTATGACGCCCGTCTTCAATAGCCCTCGTGTAGCTCTGGTGCGACGATATATCAAACGAAACTAAACTATTTAAAAAATCAACTTTTAATTTTAAATCCTTGTATGATTTCGTTATTTTCCATTAAATAAAAAACGACTGTTCCAAATATACTTTTTCTCATTTTAAAAATATGCTGTGTTTCGATTTTTTTCTCATGTGTATAAATCTAGTGTAGAAACGGTTGTTGATGATATTTACTGTTAGGAACCTAGTTTTTTCCCGATTAGAACTTCAGTAAGTATTTAAGTAACAGGAAAGTAGGCTATTTTAGTTCTTTATGAACTTCTTGTTTTTATCATATTTAGTGTTTGTATGTTAATCTACATCTAAATGCCCACAATTTGATACTAGTAAAAAATAATCACACTTATATATAATTGGTAAATGATATTGAGGGAGTGACGATAGTAAAAGACTCGCATGCTATTTTTAAGATTAAAACTACCATAAAAACTTGATCAGTCATGGAGCAAAACAACTGATGGTTGATTTAAAAGCCTCAATCTTTTAAGAATAACATGCCAATTTAAATTCGATTTCTCAGTCGTCTAGTAAGTTTTTAATTGAACTTTAAATCAGTATTGTAGGAGTGACTATATAACCCAGGGACATTACATATTCATAAAATTACATAAAGCTATTGAGGGTAGAAAAACACTATATACATTTTCTAAAACTACATAAACTAGTTAACCATAAATAGTTCCTAAAAAGGATTATTTATATAAAACGACCTTTTTAATGATGTTAAAAGTTCTAAAAGCATGTAGGGACAGCGTGAGGTTGTGACAAATCGGGTATTTAAACGAAATTTTCTGTAAGTAAATTATAATTATTTGATATTTTTTTAGTGGTACAAGTTAGGTTGTGGGTCAGTTTAAACTAAAAAATCACAAACATGCATATATAATTTAAAAATAAAGAGCAAGGTAGCCGGGACATCGATAGTCCCTTTTACAGAGAATGACCCGCCCATATATTGCGTTTTTCTAGTATTTTATCCGTGAAAAGTGGCAAATCGTTTCCAAATACTTTTCTCGACCACTCTTTCAAAATCTTAAAATACTGCATTTTTAGAATTCTCATCTCAAACATTTATTTTGGTCAGTTATGTCATTTTTCGGCGTACAATGGGATTTTTTTTTCTAAAGTAGTGTCAACATCGCTGATCCTCGTTTTTTCTAAAATGTTTTTACTTTCAATTAACTAACATCGTCGTAATTAAGTATTTCAATGAGGTAGATTATCCAAAATGGAGATTTTGTGTTTTCTACACGGAGGGGTTTTGGAGGGTGCTGAATCTGAAAAAATAGTTTTTGAACATTGGTCCTTATGTCTGTTTAAAACCATTCTACTCTATAGGTCGAACTAAAAGAGTTACATACACTTCAAATTAGTTGCACATGTTCCCAGTATCTTTTGGACATCAAAATAACATTTTCTAGAAAATTACGCAAGAGCAAGAGGTAGCTTGCCATATAACTTTTCTTGGGTTTGAAAGTATTGCTGAAAAACGAAAAAATGACACAGACTCCAAGTTTTGATACAAGAGTTCTCAGTACCTGTTGAACTTCATAATAATATATTTAAAAAAATTTATGCGTTCAAAGGGTATCAGTTATTGAAATTACCTTATAAGGTATATAATTACCTGCAAATGGTGTGTATTGATTTATTGAATTTTAATTGAAAGTTTTGTAGCGTTAAACACCCATAGTTTTCTAATGATTGATGTATTTTGTAGCAAAAGCCGAGGCCTCATCTTGTGAATCCAGATTTGGGCCCAAAGGAAAAGTTTCAGAAAATACAAAAGGTTATAGTATAATTAAATGTTGGAAAATTTTTGTACCATCGGATAGCTTTATACGCGTTAACGTGACTAAAATGACTATAGAGTATAAGGTAAGTAAATTGAAGTTCAATCCTTTAACAATTTCGCTACGTAAGCACTTTCGCGTAATTTGTTAAAGGAATAGCATTATAGAATCCTTACTGGTACTGCCGTTCGGGCCGTTTTAAAAGTTAAAGGGCTAAGGGCCACTCAACCAGATGGGTCCGAGTACACGTCACCATACACTCTCAGAAATGGATACTCAAAATCGGCGAAATCTTCTTTATTTTTGACGAAACTGTTTACTGGCAAATGCTTTACAAAATGCTTTGCCGGAACCAAAATTTGCATTGAATATAAATTATACATTTTATTACATTCAAATCTAGCAAATACACTTTAAAAATGTTCATTTATTTTTTCAACAAAATAACATACAATTTCATTTAAATACTTATATTTATCAATATAAACACAAGTTTCGAATTTTTTATGTAGTTATTAATTATATGATGACGATGGGGGAAGGGGTGAAACAGTTTTCCTAGTAATGCATTTAAACTATAAAATATTACGAAAAATTCCAGGTGGAGAATTTTCTCAAGCATAAATTTCAGAAAGAACTCAGAAAATAATTATGTTTAAAAAGTTAGACTCATTTTGAATTTTATAGTTTCAAATTTAAACTTTCTTTTAGATATTTCGATCAGAAATCCAAATCCATATTCCTGAATCTTGGAATCAACATGTCCGAGTCCGTGATCACTAAGGTGGAGTGAAAAAATATATTTTTTATTTAACATTTCTAATAGTGAAAAAAAGTTGTTTCACATCTTACTAAAACATGATATATATTTTTTTTAAAGTTAAAGTTAAATTATCAGGGTCCACAATGAATTTATAAATACGAATGTGCTGGCTATAAACTGATCACAGTCCGTGGCATAAAACTGTATAACATATACTATATTAAATCATTTTTAGTTGTTTCTTCGAGGTAAAATCTCCTACTTCTCTATCCAATATTTCTTTAAAAAAACCCAATCAAAATGATGATTTTAAAGACGCGAAATCTAAACTAAAATATTGTTCTTTCATGTTTACAATCTAAAAACAATAAATTCTAAGCAGTGGAACCTGGTTAAGTAAGTTGTTACCTCGTATTTCCAAAAACTAATGTCCAACACGTCAACTAGTGGAATCGAGGAATTCACGGTGAATATTCTCAATTTTCCGTGGTTGAAACACACTTAAAAAACGTTATTAATTATCGTTTTCACAATAAAAAAAGTATACTATTATTGGTGAGGCTGGATCCACCGGAATCAATTTGTCCAACATAGAACGAGCAGTACACCTAATAAACTGTACATCTATTTAACAGTATTAACACAGAACATACATAAAATATAGGGGAGAGTGGAGGCTAATGGGACAAATTTGTATAAACCTCTGTATTTCAGCAAAAATACAAGAATTTTAAATCCGTTTTTTTACAATCTCACATAAACTGATTCGTTTACTTAAAAAGTCATTCGACAGATGTTAAAACATTACCATATTTTAGTTGCTGAGCATTTTAAACAAGCATGTAAAGGACCCATTTGCCCCATATGTGGGATCTAATGGGACAGGGTGCAGGGCTAATGGGACACCGTAAATATTGCCGTATTCAAAATTTCAAAAAGTGGAAAAGGGATCAGAAAATGAATTGAAAATAAAACTTTAAAGCAAACACCATTTACATAATTTATACATAATAAAGTTTTCTTTTTTTAAAAAAAATTCTTTCCCATTGAAAGGTGAAATATAGAAGTTAAAATTCAAATTCGAAGTTGCTTCCATAACTTTTGTTGAATCACTGGAAATGATAGTTTTGTAACGAAATCTTCTAAAATTTATCCCAAGCTTGTCCTCTGTTTCAGGGTATATTTAAAAAGACCGTCTTTATCATCAAATAGCTTACCTGGAGTTCAACTCTTTCCATTTCAGAATTCAATCCAAAGTAATAAAGACGAGTTTGCTTTCTAGCAAATTTTACCAACGACAAATCATTTATCTTCGCCAAGCTCAGTTCAGATGTGTGTAATTAAGGAAATTGTTTAAGATTAGAGTTTTAACTAGAGTGGCAACTTGACTGAATAAGATATTAGAGATGTATTTATATTCTTAAAGAGAAGCATACAAAGCGCAAGGTTTATTCGTGTCCCATTTGACCCCTCAGTTTCTGTCCCATTAGACCCAGCACAGTGTTTTTATTTATAAATGATCCAACACAAAACCACGTGTATATCACCACAGTATTTGATATATGATATCTAATTTATTATATGTCTTCTACCTAAACTACACAATCTTAAAACAAAGAGTGAAATCCACTCCTATAGCGGAAGTGCATTTCGCACGGAAAGGAGTGGAAATTAAATCAGACTGAGTTAAACCGCTCGTTTGTTTTAAGAGTGCAGTTTAATTCATAATTTTTTTAATACTTTAAAAGTGTAAAAAACGATACACTTTTAACTTACTTCGGATTCTCCAAAACAACTATTCTTCTCTCCACTTCAACACATGCTTTTAATGGATGATCTTTGGTTGTTAAAATATTATAGTAATAAGTATATTTTCTCCGCTTTTGGCCCCTTGTCCCATGAGCCCTGCGTCCCATTAGCCCCCACTCTCCTCTCCCCTACAATTGATTAAAAAGCAAAACTAACATACACATAATAGAGATGGCAATAAATTTAAATGCTATTTAAATAAATACTAACCTTTTATATGAATCTTTACAATGAAGAGCTTCGAGTTTTATGGCGTGGATAAGTCGTTGCATTCAAACAAACAGTTAAGTTCCAATCCCAAAAAGCAACGGTGTGATATGAAACATTGCTATTCAGTTTCCTCAAAATCAAGATACAGCATCGTCAAATAAAGAACGTTTAGGTGGGGATTCGCGTTTCGTCAAAAGTCACGAGATATTTTAATGACGTAGGCGTCAAAAGCAACGAAATGAGGATTGCGGATTGATTGATCATCAAAAGTGAAAGTATGATTTCTGAGAGTGTAAAAGGCGTAATGTAATTGCGAGTTGGCTTGAAGGTTGTTGAGAGAAATAATGAATTAAAAGGCTTTAGTTTGTGGATGACAAACTGCAAGGGGCGTTAAAATTTTACGCCTCAAGTTCTAGTTAGTTAGAGGGGGGTACTGGATGCCGGATTTCCAAATCGAAGTCTTTCCTCTGTGTTAATTCAATGGGGAAAATAACTTTCAAAGCTTAATTACCTAATTACTAAATTGAAATTTTTATAAAACATTTTTTTACGATAAATGTAGCTGGTTTACCTGTTCTCTAAAATTTTATTTTTGGCAATAGTTTGAATATTTTGTTGTAAAACGATGTATTGAAAATCCAAAAATATTTTACAAAATTATAAAAAAAATAATTATGGATAATTTGAAAAAAGCTATATTTATTACATAAAATCTGTTTGCAAAATATTGAATACAGCTGAATTAATTTAGCTTCAAAAAATTATTTTCCCTCACATTCGATTAAGAGGGACCGTCAGTCCCATATAGAGCTAATGCATTAGTTTTGAAATCACCTAACATGGCAAAGCAATACTTCTTGCGGAAGTTGCAATGCGGAAGTTGTGATTCCAAAACTAATGCATTAGCTCTATGGGACTGACAATCCCTCTTAATACTGAGATATGACTTTGGTTCTGAAATACAAAACTTTGTTAGAGTGATACCAGGATCAAAAATTCTAGTAACCACGACTTTTAAGTTTAATTAAAGTGCGAAAGTCGAAATAAAATTAATGGTTGCGGTTGCTATATAAAGTTGAAAATCACAACAATTATGGTTGGGTCGAAAAACCTGTCACTACGACTATATCTTAAGACAATACCGAAGAAAACAAGAGCTTCTAATTTTTTAAAAATTATAATCAAAATTTGAAGGATACAAATAAAAGTACAAAAATTGTCGACCAACAACAGGCCAAGGCCAGCAAGGTCGGTCCAAAATGTTTTTACGAGTCTCCAATAACTATCGAGATTCTTTTGAATTCTTCTACTCTCTTCGAATAAACAACATTATTTGGTAATGCATTCCATTCATTGACAACTCTATTGTAAAAAAATGCTTCCTTACCTCCTTTCTGAAGCAAGATTTTTTTAGTTTCTGACTATGTCCTGTTCGTCCATTTAAGTTAAACACTAAGCCCTCCATGTCTCCCTGCTTGATGAATTTGAATAACTGAATTAAATCACCTCTTGTTCTTCTATTTTATAGAGAATACAAGTTTAAAGATCGTAATCTTTTATCATAATCGATGCCTGATAAACCCTTAATCATTTTTGTAGCCATATCGCTGAACTTTTTCAAGCAACTCTATATCTTTTCTGAGGAAGGGGACCAGAACTGAACAGCATATTCCAGATGATGCCTTACCAATCCCCTATACAATGGCAAAATAATCTCCTTAGATTTAGAAGTGATGCTTTTTATAATGTATCCTAACATTGTATTAGCTTTCCTACTTGCATCAACACAGTGCTTACTCATTTTAAAATCATTACTCAATAAAACTCCTAAATCTTTAACTAACTCACTATCTTGGATATTTCTCCCTGTAAAACGTAAGATTGTTTAGCATTGTTCTTACCCAAATGCAAGATCTGACTTTTTTTAACACTGAACGATATGCCCCACCTAGTAGCCCATTCAGTAATTTTCGTAAGATCACTTAGTAATTGCTCGATTTGCACGACAGAGTTTACTGTACTCACACTTTTAAGTATCTATAAAAATACTTTATTTGCTATTTAACTCCCAGCTGATATCCTCAATAAACATAATAAATAAAATTGGCCCTATAACAGAGCCCTGAGGCACACCACTTTCTACCTCATTCCAATCTGAGAACTTACCATTAATGTGAACCCCTTGTTTTTTTTATTGGACAACCAACTTTTGATCCAACGGAGATCACTACAGCTCCTAAACCAAATCTTTTCATCTTAAATAACAAAGATTCATGAGGATACATCTGATCAACTGAAAGATAATAACAACAACGATAATTAAGCTTCGGAAATAGCCAATATGAGCAAAAAAATGTATTTTAATATTTTTTAATAAAGTTCCATAGAATTAATAAAAGCCAAATATTTTTGTAAAAATTTTTATACGCAAACTATCGTATCCTAGGTAATTTATAACATTGATTCTTCACCAATGACTTTTTTTTTATCTCGCAGCAATGCAGTCACAATTTTTTGAAAATCTCGGTAGATGATCGCAATGAGGAATACAAATATTGTGACTCTATCACCTCTAGAACTACAATAATGTCTATGAACAGTGTAACAGTAACCTTCAGTTATACTAATAACGTAGGCTATAGATCGAACTTGGAGTTAGAATATGAAATACGTAAGTATAATAATTTTAATTACAACTTATAAGCTGTTTAGAAAAATGCGTTGGTTGAGATTGTTAAATATGTGAGGGGAAATCGATATTTTCCGTATTACAAGAAATATACATTTTTAGTTATTGTGAACATATTTGGCATCTCTTTTTGCTTCCTCTTATGACGATTCAATTACGGGTCTTCTGATTTTTTAAATATAGTTCTTCGAATAAAAAACTATTTATATTTTAGAATATAGGATTATCTTGCTATTTCAATTGGTACAGTAGCATAATATAAAAATTTTAACGAAAATTTCTTAAAAGATCATAACTCTAAAACTAATTAAAATTTTCGAAATGAATTATCGTTTATTTTAAGTTTCTTTGTAAAATAAATATTTAAATAGCTATATTAAAAATAGCCGAATAAAGCGTAACATTGATTAGATCCATTTTAATCGTAAAGAGTAACTATGACCCAAGCTAAAAACTCTGCTACTAACTTTCTACTTATGAATGGTCTTTTACTAAAAATTCAAGTCAATTTTGTCCGTCTTGTTCAAATAATTAAAAAAATCAAGTGTTTCGGGGGAAAATATATCATAAGAGCAAAATTTATCCAACAGTTACCTTTAAGAGCAAAATAATTGTCCCAATTGAGAGTATTTATATATTTAAACTTGTTTTGTGTAGAGGACATTGAATGTTTACTGAAAAATAGTTTTCGGTGCACTAATTACTCCTGCATCCCAGAAAATCAAGTGTGTGATGGCATAAAGCAATGTCAAAATGGAGCAGATGAAGTTGGTTGCGGTAAGAGAAAATAGTTTTTATTTTCTGAAACTTATTTGGCTAACTTGTAGATATAATGCCATCATTTCACACTTAATAACTGATTATTATTAGGTTTAGTAAAATTTATTTGACCTATATAGTAAACCTTTGCAAAAACAATCGTAAGAAGAATAGAAGTACCGTAGGAGATTGCAACTCCGTGCGCTCTCGCACAATTTTTAGAGGAGATATAGAGCGTAAAAAACTGTTTCCTTTCTCCCGTCATGTTGAGGTCCGCTCGGGAACTTGTGTGTGTAGAATAAAACATTAGTCAAATTGCAATTTTTTCATAAAATTTTAAATCCGATCCTATGGCAAGTAGCTTTTTGCATTTTTTTAGACGTTTATAGTACTTTTGTGATTTTTAAGCCAGGACAATTTTTAAGATGGCTCTATTTCTCTTCAGCATTTTTTTTTTTATGTCAAACTCATTTTTTTTTCAATAAACACTAAAAAAATGAACCATAGTTCAACTCTATCATTTTTTAATATGTTTTTGAAAATATAAACTATTGAGTATATTAAAATTCGTATTTCGTCTTCGTACTAAATGATAAATTAAATCTTAATCATAAATAATATCTTTATTAATTAATACTTAAAAAGTCAGCAAAACTGTGTTGCAAAAATACGTATTACAAATTTGATGTTACGTTAATTTAATTAGATTTTTATTATTTTAACAACTAATACTCAATTCAAGGCCTTTTTTTAGTGTGTTTTGACAAGATTTAAGTGTAGCATTAAAAAAATTTGTTGCGAGAAATAGAATTCCACAAAGAAATGATCCTAACTTATGAATAACAAAAGTATGATGAACGTCAAAAAAAAATAAGCTACTAGTCATAGACTAAGATATAACATCTTTAAAAAAAAAAAAACTTTTGAAATTTTACTCCTGTTTTATTCTACACAATTCCTCACTCGGACCTCAACATGGCTGCCGTACGAGCACAAAATCTCCTCTTAGTTTTTCATAACGAGTCTTTATTAAGTTTGCAGAGTGAATAGTGGACTTTGCAGAAGACATACAGAAGAAGAACATTTATTACACGATAAGGACAAAAGATATCCAAACTACAAGTCGATGGAAATACCTTAGAATGATCAATTTAATCAATCTTTACAAATCATACGATGCCGCTCGTGCTCAGCATGAGACGACATCGCGCGCTAAAATGAAATGACGTAACATTGCAATATAAAATATTTCCATAATTTAACAGTCTTCTCTAAAGTGTGCGATAGCGCACGGTTTTACTGTATAGAACAATGCATCGAAAAAAGGTAGCAAACAGTTTTATTAAGATTTTTTCAATTCAATTTGAATCATATACGTAGACTTCGTTTCAAATCTTCAGTTGTTGTCAGCGTTTCGGAGCCAACATATTGCAGCTTTCTCTAAGGCAGCATATCTTAAAATTAAATTATCCTATGCAATTTATTGAATAAATCGAGTTGAGAGGGGCATCAATATTTCAGTATTTCACAACTATGCACATTTTAGTAATTATAACTCGTCAAATTAGCATTAGGGGAGATCGAAGCTAGTTTCCCATGTTTTCTTCTTTTGGATTGTATATTTTTTACTTTTTTTATTATAAAGTAAGTAAAATATCTACGCCTTTTTCACATGGTTATCTACAAACTACCATTACTAATTTTCTAAAAACTTAATACATTTTTTAGCAGCGAGTTGCAAGCACGTTGAGCTGTAAAATGTGTTCCGTATACGGGGTACATTTTCCCAGAAGAAAATGGATGGGGCAATGGATAGCCAAAAATGGATGGGGCAAATTTTCCAACTATTCTTCTAAAGATTTGACACACTTAAAAAATATTTTGTTGTTCTTTCTGTACATTTTATAGTAAACTAAAATAGCTCAAAAGATTTTACCAAGAATATAGTTAAAATTGTTTTTTTTAAAATTATTTTTTAAAAAGACAGTTTAATACACCAAATTGTTATATGAAGGTCATTATCATCTAGATCACTTTGAAATCAAGCAAATTGTGCAACTTCCATTGTGTAACTATAGTTTGGTGCTCTTTTCTAGGGGTTGTCTAAAGTATTGCTAAAGAGTGCAAACAAAAATCACATTACATGCACTGAAGTTTGGGGAGATTGCTTCTCTTTTTTCTTGGTCAGCCAATTTACTCCAAAGTTTAGGTTCCAACATGACATAACAATATTTTACTGTGTAATTATTCACTATCTTTTGGAATATTTAAGTTTTTGAATGCTTTTACACTACTAAATCCATTATTGACAGTTATTAGAGCAACGTATATCGCTTCAGAAGGTACGCTACGAAGGTTTCTGTCAGCTTTCCTTTTATTACTATGTTAATTTTTAATCGGAATTAATTAAATTACATGGTCATACATCAAAAAGAATCACAATTTTGGAATATTCTAAAGGTTGGAGCAGGTTTATGTACAAGGCATAGTTGTAATTCTTGCCCCCTGAAATTTTTGGGAAACCTGCCCCGTCGCTATATTTTTACTTTAATAGCACCTTGATGATTAGAGGTTTAAGAGTTATTTTTAAAACAAGTATATATTTTAGTATAGAAAGGAACCACCTTTTATTATAAGTAATGATAAAACTGTAAGTTAATTGAAAGTACGTTTAATTTAGGTTTGAATGTAAGCATAAAAAATCACTCAACGTTGAAAATATCATAAAAACAAAAATCATGAAATCACAAAAATTGTGAAACTATTACTACAGCAACAGAACAAAGATTCTTGTGAGTGACATAGGCCGTGTTGCTTCATAAGCCAAACAGATAGTTGGCGTCCACCAACTGCTCATTTTCAATATAAGGCCTAGTGAAAAAGCCCATGAGAAAACTAGCCCCGGTATCCCCTATGTTAAAAAAAACTATACCAATTAATCCCTTATATAGTAACTGCGCCAGTTAGTAGTTTATGGGACTTTAATTATAAATGACTTATTTAGAGAAAAATTAAAGGAATACATTGTTGAAAAACATGTGCTGGCGAAAATATAAATTCCAATGACCTGAAATCCAACAATCAACAATTATCCTTTTCACTTTGCAAGATTCTTTTGGATAAAAACACAGTCATTTATTGTTTGCTGAGTAATTTGTCTTGAAAAATATCTTGAAACTTTATTTAGTTTACTTCGTGGCAAAATTGACAAAGCACATTTTTTGCGACAAACAGTTAAAAGTTACTTTTAACTTTTATTCGGATGCTTTTGATTTGGCTAAACATCGAAAACAAAATTGATGCTTATAATCACTTTTTTTAACAGCATATAAATATATTTTAGAAACAGGTGTTCGGGCAATTCGAGGCGTCTCCGAAGCTCGTGACCACGCCGTGTCTTGGATGTTGGGACAGCGCACCCCTTCCTGGGGTTGGGGAGAGAACACCCATCGGGCGGTGACGGCCCTGTTCTTGGCGTCAGCTGTCAATTTTAATGGGACAGACAAGGAGGAAGAGTTAATGGCCAAGCAGTCAGAGCTGAGGACGGCTGTAGCTTTGTATAGGTAACACTAAGATGCCATCAAATATTGTATGAGGGAAGCCGCTGGCATGAGAAAGTAATCTAATTTAAAAAGAATTCCTCTAACATTTTTCCACAAATGTGTACAGATATCAATTTCTGGAAACAAAACGCTTGTTTTGAGATTAATTATTTTTTAATCTCTCTAACTGAAGGATAAAAATGGGATTTAAAAAGTTGAAGCTGATTTACACTGAAATTTTTTTTTAAGCTATAAGATAGTTTGTGGAGAGTATTACATATGATAACATTTGAAGAAATTACTTTTATAAAAAAATTCTAATTTCTTGAGAGTCATATTAAATCAATTTAAAGGATCTGATAATTTTTTTAAATTTTTTTTTTGCTTTTTTTGATAAAAAGCTATGCATATATCGCCGCGTGATGTATGTTATCTCAAAAAGTCAGGAAATAATCGAATCTAATATTAACGTAAGGTTTCTGTAAAAGTAGAGGTATATGTTATCTAAATAATCTAATTTTTCAAGGAAAAATAGAACACTTATATTTTCATAAAAATGAATATATTTAATAACTTCGAGTAAACCCCTTCTGGTTGATTAATTAAACAATTAACAATGTTAATAAAACACTTAACAATGCTAATTAAATAATTAACAATGTTGATTAAATAATAATGTTAATTAATCAATTAACAATGACTTTATTTCTAACAGATCCTCCCTTACGAACAACGAGTTGAGCATGTTTGTGAACGCCCTACTAGTGACATGTCACAATCCTCGTCATTTCTTTGGTAAAAACCTGGTAGAAAAACTCAAGGACCAAGTTGAAAGTACCACAAATTTCACTCATCCCGTAGCATACCTCGCCCTTTGCAATGCAAATGAGACATGGCCACGAAAAGCTTACAACGATCTCAACAGAGTTCTCGAGAGTAATTCGAATTATCCTTTTGTTACAGGTAATAAAATCTTTTGATAATGTTAGACTGAATATCAGTAAGGCTTATTACTGATCTTAAAAGGACAAAGAAGCTCTCCTTGATATGTCACATCCATAATGTTCGTAGTGTAAGCTGTTCGAAAGAAGAAACCTGCACGCGCACGGCCGACTACACTTCTTCGGATTCCAAACAGCAGGTTTCTTTTTACGGTCAACACTCCAATCAGACGTGTGTCAGTGAGAGCTTATCTGACCTGTGATAAGTTAAATAATGGCATTGACAATCAAAAATCACCAAACTCCATTATAGTTCATTATTTGAAATATACTATTAGGTTTTCTCTTAGATCAAGTGTCAAATCCAAAAATTCTGCCAGTTTTAATAGTTCCTAAAATATTTATAACCAACGGAATATGGTGAACACTATAAAATATGAGAGGATTTAAGAAAGGAAACAAAGTAGATTATTGGCTCAAATAGTTTATTTGTTGGTATAGATTTTACATGGTTTCGGCGAGTCTCAAAAATCGCTCGCCTTCTTCAAAGAAATACACAACACATACTAACTGTCGTCAGCGCGATGCTGTGAAACATGATATCCGGAGAAGGGGTGTAGGGGAAGAGGGGGGGGGGGGGGTATTTTGTGTGGGAAAAACGTTATTCTATTGCTCTGAGATTTTTCAAATTGCTGAGAACTCTGACATGTTGGATGAATTAACTAAATAACTGTGGTTTCTAAGTATATGGTAAGCTTCGTAAATGTCAAGTTCCCCAATGCTAGAATTTTTAACCAAAACTGATGATTTAACCTGAATTGTAAGATACTTTTAATTTATCACAGATATTCAAGCGATGGCTGTTCTTGCACTTTCCTGCAATGCCAATTACACAATTAACCCCTCGAGTACATCAAGTCTTTACAAGGCTGCAATAAGAAGATTTAAAAAGCAACAGCTTCAAGATGGCAGTTTTGGAAACCTCCATACCACCGCTCTGATTACTCAGGTACATGGCTAAATAAGGTTTAGAAAATTTAATTTTTTGTTGCATATACATTTAAATTGCTTTAATAATTTGCAGTTACCATCCTTCTCTAAACTACTGGGGAATTTTTTTTTTTATATATTGCTTATCTATATGTAAGAGTGACACATATTTAGCTCCTTAAAAATGCAATAACTAAACGAAAATCGTGGAAATATAATGGTCAGGCGTTTCATACTTTTGTTTTAATTATTTAAAACTAATAGCCTGAGTTTTTTTTAAAAATTGTAATAGGTTTCATCACTATTAAAGTTATACACAGTTTTCAAAAAGTTATTTAGAAACGTAATAGTTTTTAACTTCGTTATCCAAAAGTTTTGTTCTACACAAAGATAGGTTATACAAAGATAGACAAGTTATTTAAAAAATGGAATATTACTCTGAAGTTAACGCATCTTGGGGTTTTTTTCTTATTCAGGCTTTAATTGCTAGTGGACAAGAACAAAGCAAGGAATGGAAGTTGAACAAAACGATCGAATACATCGTCAAAGAACTGAACTCGACTTCCGTGGATTTCCTCTCGATGTATTTAACTTTGCCAATTCTAAACGGAAAAACCCTTGTGAACATTTCCACAATCGACTGTTCAGCTAATCCACGGAAGAATGGGGATGGTATGAAGTTTTATGTATCTTTAAGTAGATTAGTCTTTAGTAGTTTTTATGTATCTTTTAGTAGAACTCGAATTATCCGAAGAAATTGGGACCTAGGCACATTCGAATAATCAGAAATTCGGATATTAGAGTTAATCGAAAAAGGGTTTATTTTAATCAATTACTTAATGTATTATTGGGTTGTGAGATCGTGTATTTTTAGTTACGATCTCATCAACCCAACCAAAACCAAAGTGTAAGGTGCTGTTTTGGCAGTGTGAGTTATAGCCTTTTTTTTTTTTTTATTCAACTTGTGTTAGAATCTTGGTTTCACAAATTTCATAATAGTTTTTTTAGTCCGTGCAAAAGTAAATATTAGGCATGACGCTAATCAGCGACGCTTCGGATAATTGGAGTTCTCGTGTAGCTTAGTTTTTGAGAATATTCGCTTATAAGAATATAACCATTGGTCGGCTTAGTGGAGGTGAGATATTATGTGCCCACATTATAATCGTCGGTTGGTGCCCTGGCTGTGTCGGCAGATATTCAGGATGGGAAAATCGTTGTCACACGTCATATCATGTAAAGGATCCCTTGAGTACCCGTTTGGCGCTTGGGTTCTCTCGGCAAAATTAAATCTCGGCGTACTTTAACATCTACAGAGAGCTTAGATTCATTATGATCGGAGCGTCAAAATTATCCGCCTAGATGGTACCACAAAAAATGTCTCTCAGTTCTGGGGAATATGCTAAAGGCTTGATCCACCAAAGTAACAGCCTCTTTTAGAAAAAAAAAAGAATAAGGTCATTCCTTACTCTTAAAACACTTTTAGAATACCTTATTAATTATCCAAAAAAAACCACATGATGTCATGCAGTAACCACAAGATATGCCGAATTTCATCTGAAACCTTGCCTAATATAGATTTGCACTTTACTTTACCATACACATTTAAGTTGTCTCACACGTGTTTTCAGTGCAATGAAATATTTTGAGCTTATCAAGTATATTGTTGACGTCATTATAAGAACAAAAGTTGACTGAATTGCAAGAAGAACAAAATGTTATTTTAAACTAGTTCTTGAAAATAAATTGGAACAACTTATTCGACAAGCAAAAAAATGTGATCATTGTTGAAGTTTTAAAGATTTAGAACTGAAATTTTGATAAAGCGCTAAACCATATAGACACTGTAATCGAGAATCAATAAACCCGTGAAATACAACTCTTTTATCGACAAAACTTATATTTTTTAGTATAGTAATGCAAATAATATTTTTTTCAAAAAAATGGTTTTTCAGCAGAACTCTTTTTTATACTTACTTTTTTATATTTTAGATATCATTTCGGAAATTAATGATTATTTGGGATCCAAAATCAGAGTCAAGTATTATATGTATATAGGAGATAAAAAAGATGTTATTCATTCTATTTCATTGAGAGTTCCTGAGAACTTTACTGCTTTCGACATCCTGCAACTCGCTGAAGCTGAGGATCCTAAATACAAGTACATTTTTTTAACCAAATCAATTTATATTGTGTCGATAAATAAATAAAAATATATTAACAACTGTTCACAAGCACAAATTCAGATGATGCACTGCGTTGACTTACTAGACCAAAGTAATATACATTAAGATCGAACTATTAAGGCGAATATAAGAAAAAAATTCATTGTCATTATATTTGAAATCTTATAAAAATCTGTAATGACGAAATATAACTCAACTTTTAAAAGCATTTAGTAAATGTTACATAATTGTTGCTAAGGGATACTTTTAAAGAGAATAGTATACCTTTTTAAAAAAATAAAATATTGATATATTTAAAATTCTGAAATCTAAAAACAGTATCATTAGTAATTTAATCTTATTGATATATTTGCATTTAGATTAAGCAGCAGTAGTAAACTGCCGTATTGTACATTGAAAATATCTTAAAATAACTACTAATTTTTTCCCCTATGCTTATGGGCGTTGAATAAAAATATATCAAATATTAATCGTTGAAGAATAAGATATTTAAAAACATACCACTTCGTAAAGTTGCTTATAAATTTTGAATTTTCCTTTTTTCACCTAAATAACTAACTCTTATAGTTCCTGTTGTTTACTCACTTTTATAATGTCTATTTAGCTTTTAAAATACAACTAGATTTGATACTAGCATTTTTCCCTCTGAGATAAAAGCAAACTGGATGAAGTATAAACTGTTTCACTTTGGATTAAATTAAAATTTAATTTTTCTTTTATAAATATTTTAATTTCTTTTATTTTTCTCAATTATATCTCGGTAGCATATGATTATAAATGACTACCCCATACTTTAAATTTGAAAATGTATTGAAATTTATAAATAAAAAAAATCTGTGTTGCTGGAAAACGTGACAGCCAGGTGACTGGTTAATATGTCTGTATCCCTCAGAGGATTAACACAAAATGACAAAATATCGTTTTTACTTAACATTCTTTTAGCACCAAAAGAACCTTTATATTTAATTAGTTCTAACTTTAAATAATTGTTTCTTCCAGGTTTGAACAGAAACGTATTTCGGGAAAAATTTACATTTATAACTTAGCTAATATCTCTAATGACCCTGAAAGTGGAAAATTTTGGTTGCAGTACAGCTACTTGGTGAACAATGGCACAAGAGAACTAACACATTTTACAGAAAGTAAGTTAAGTTGTATTCTCAAACAAGATAACATTAATGACAACAAATTTTTTGTGAGGATTTACTCATTGCTCTCTTAGCAAAAATTAATGCTATTCATTGATACATGAATAGTAGTGAAAAATGTAATTGTAAATTAGGTAAGTGTTAAATTTAAAAAAAGGCAAAACGAAGATATTTTTTTTATTGAAATGTCTAGTACAGTAAAAATCTGTAGGGTCGTATATAAGTAAACTCGTCGAGAACAAATAACATTGTAGATCATCGCATATCAAGTATTATTTATTTTTTACATTGTTTCTTTTTGAGTTAATGTTGAGTGGATAATATATTCTCTTTTCCAGTATTTTGATTTTGTATTCTAAAGAGAATTGTTTATATTTTGTAGGTCTAGATAACATAACTATGAAGGATGGACAGGATCTTATTATGTGGTACAAAACTGCACACATTTAAACTGTGTTTAATGAACTCCAACTGAGAAAAAATCATCGAGAATATGAAATTAACAGCTTTTTAAGTGATGGAAATTTGTTTATATTGTTGCAGATCTTTAGTTAGAAATCTTTAAATAGGATTACATGAATAATAAAGCAACTCATTCAATAGCAACAAAAATTATGTAAAAAATAATGGTATCATTCGTGATTTATTTAATTCACAAATGAATTTATTTTGTTTGTAATATGTATCATAATTTTATAATTTATATTATCATAATGTTATATGACTTTTTTATTTGATTTACTGTATTTTATATATGTTATTGATTAGGATATGTATGCTTATTGTAATTAAATAAATGTATTGAAATTAAACTTTGTAATATTTTATTGCAACTACAAAATACGTTTACATAGCTGAACCTTTTTGTAAGGTGATAATTAGCCCTATGTTGAATTTGGAAGGGATTTTTTATCTAGTTTATTTTAGTCCACAGAGCGTGACATGTCATGTCTGTGGTGTGTCCCAACCCTAAATTTCGTGAGTTGGACAGTTATATCAAACAAAAAAATTTGAATTCACTTTTTAAATTAGAGAATTAAAGAAAGTAACATTTCGGGAAAATACAAATTCAATTTTATCTTTTTATCTTTATTTTTAAATTTATATTTAGTTAAATGAGTATTTAATGCTTGTCCCCCAATACTGAAGTCATGTCCGTAGACAATGCTAGAATGCAAGAATTTCCCAGAGAGAGAGAGAGAGTACAAATACTAAGTTAAATAAACTTTCGTTGGTATTATTTTTCGAGATTTTTGGCGTCAGATGGTACGTTTTTTGAGTAGTAACTAAAACGCATGATACAAGTAAACACATACCAATACTTCGATTAATAAAAAAATGCAAAATTCAATACCTAGGAATTTTCTAATTGTTTTAAATCACCATTACCACTCCATCGTACAAAAAACTTAATTTACTTAAAATAAATTAAAAATATTTTTTTTTATCTATTCAGTTTTAAATCACTTCATAATATGCATAGAAACAAGATTCTTTGATAGTTTTAATTATTTATTTAAAAAAAGAGAGATAAGGTATTCTATTTTGTTTTATTTTAAAGTCAGCCGTAATTTTTCAGTTACATTTAAGAATTTAATATTGCCCATTATAATGTCCCATTAGCCCCCATATGTGGGGTCTAATGGAACAGGGCGCAAGGCTAACGGGACATGCTAAATGTTGCTCTAATTAAAATATCAAAAAAGGAAAAGGTATCCGAAAATGACCAGAAAATTAAATTTTAAAGCAAACACTATTTACATAATGTATACATCCTTAGCAGCAAATAATCGGTTGGCCGAGCATCAGCCAAACGTCGTAAAAAAAATACTGCGACATCGAGCCGACACGTCGGAAAGGGATTGGCGATGTCCATCGCAGCTGCTACGTTTCGTCCTTGGCAAGCGACCATTTGCCAATCATGCGCGACCACTTACCGACGCATTTTGGTAGTCGGCAATAGATCGAAAAGGGCAATCGGCGGAACATGGGGCCGATGTACAATACACGACATTTCGCCAATCGTAGGCGACTAGTTACCGCCCTTTTTGCGACCCCAAATCGTCAGTTATTGATAGATTTAACCATCGCAGCGACTTCACAAGCAGCAATTAATCGTTGGCCGAGCATCGGCCAAACGTCGCAAAAACATACTACGACATCGAGCCGATCACGTCGGAAAGGGATTGGCGATGTCCATCGCAGCGGCTGCGTTTCGTCCTTGGCAAGCGACCATTTGCCAATCATGCGCGACCACTTACCGACGCATTTTGGTAGTCGGCAATAGATCGAAAATTGCAATCGGCGGAACATGGGGCCGATGTACAATACACGACATTTCGCCAATCGTAGGCGACTAGTTACCGGCCTTTTTTGGACCCCAAATCGTCGGTTATTGATCGGATTTGACCATAGCAGCGACTTCTTGCCAATTCCACGTGCGCACTTACCCACGTCACGCCGTACCTAACTCGCGTTATTATACGACCATAAACCGATTATCTTGCGACCATTTATCGACATGCAGGCGGTTATCCAATGCTTAGCCGAGTCGATTCCAACGCATTTCCTACGTAATAACGGTTTTTACCCAACGTTTGGCTAACATGCTCCCGATGCTGAACCGAGAACATACCAATGCAACTAAAAAGCATTGAAGGTATTTTGGAGCTTAACCCTTTTATTAGAAAACTATTGAAGCAAAATAATTTCTCCATTTTTTCATTCAAGCCCCTGTCTAGTTGAATTTATATTTTAATTTCTAATTTTCTTCACTGCTTTCTCAAATTCATTACCTACCTTTTTTAACAGCTACCAATTGAACTACACTTAATTTAACTCAAAAACTCATTTTAAACACAAGAAAAAAGAAACACTGCTCGAATTATTAGTATTTTATTAATAAAACGACAGGTAAAAATACAAATACAATACAGATATATATAGTATAGTCCGGCCATCACTACTTAGCATCCCAAATATTTTGATTGTGGAAGAGTTCAATTTGTAAACAGGTAGGGAACCTAATGGAGGAAGGGTTGCAAATACCATGGTGTTTGGCGAACCTAAGCGATCTTTGGGTTAGTTTGGTTGGAAAAAAGGTGTCATACCAAAACTACTCATAGGTTATTGGTGAAAGAATGATTACAGTTAATTGCTGATGGTCGTTATCAATTTCAAAGCATTTATTTGGTAGTCAAAGCCTTTGAGATGTTCCCTTTCTATCACATGATCTGTTGTCTCCTGAAACTGTGCAGTCTCACAGCAGCTGAAAGCGACAATTAACAATATTAGTATAAATAATACTACGCTTTAATAGATTTATATTTATAACTAGCTAACACCCAAGTGTTGTAAATCATAAAAATGTAGAAAAACAAACTTTTATAATATAAAATATTTAAGGTACCGGTTAACTATTTGAATATCATAAACACTGATCTAAACATAATTTTTCATGCAATCAATAATTATTTTTTATAAGAGATTTTAAAGAAACAGTATTTTTTCTTGATAAGAAAAAAACGCAATGCATTAGATCACTAAAGAGGCTTCTCTTTCACTAAGTTTTAATAAGATATATTGCTTAGAGAGGGATAGTTATTATATTAGACAAGAGTTTAATTGCTAGACATAATTTTGCTCATTAAAAAATTCGAACCCTTTTTGGTAAATTTTAATTTCACGGTGCTGCTTGGCGCGGTTCCAAAAACAACAACAACTTGGCGAAACTCGCGTGTTTCCCCATTGCCAGATTCCTTTCCGCCGATGCAGTAACCCTAGTTACTTTTGACAAAAAAAACAGACTCAGGGTTTTGGTTTGCTTTGGGCAACACAAAACAAACTTTACACTACACAATGGGCTAATAGTGGCAATCCAGTTTAGTTTAGTTTGAATTATCGTCGCACTAGAGCTACACAAATGGCAATCCAGTACACACGCGTTTGGGGGGGCAATTTAGTTTATTTTGAATTATCGTCGCACTAGAGCTACACGAGTGAGTGGCAATCCAGTACGCACGCGTTTGGGGCTCCGGGCAATTTTGTTTTCTCTAAAAAACATCAGTATCCAACATGGGGCAGTATTGTAGGGCCCATTGAAAGCCTAAATATTGGTTTGGGGCCCCGGGCAGTTTTGTTTTACAAAGCAAAACAAAAAAAAAAATTTGCAAAGCAAAACTAAAAAAATTTAGTTTTATTTGTGAACAAAACCAAAAAAAAAGTTAGTTTTGTTAGTCCTTCAAAACTGAATGACAGCTAGCTGTCCAGCCCTCTTCAAATCGAATAAAAATTCAGAATTTAAATACGCACCATCCATAATAATCGGATGTTCAAAAGTCAAACGAAACCTCACGAAATGACGATAGAACAAAAAGTAATGTAATAGAATAAAAATAATTCCGTGCGCACATCATCCACGCAACCTAAATTCCACGCAAGTATTACCAGCGCCGGTGATTGGACAAAAATTAACAAAACATCGAATTGGACAATTAGAACAAAATAAATCCCACGCACATAACATCCGCGCAAGTACAACCAGCGCCACCTAGCCACAACAAAGACGCCACAACGCATTTCACCAGAAAATGCCGTATCACCAAAAAAAAATTGTTTATCGCTCCCTACAAAAGCGCCAAATCCCTTGGCGACAGAAGCACCGTCAAATTAAAATTATCCGAAAAGGGTAATCAATTAATACCTAAGTATTTGGGGTATTTACCGTTTCTTATAAATACACAAGTACTTTACATCACTATAACTGTACTATAATTGCACTATAAGTAAAATTAAAATAAAATATTGGGAACTTACCAAGCATCAACTCGCCAATCCCTTTCAATCCCCTTTCACTGTATACCCCTTTATACTGGCAAAAGCCTACTAGATCTGTTGCACTAACGTACTAAACGTTTTAACACACCCTTATCTAGGACGCTTTGATACTGGAGACTCAGCTGGTTATCCTCCATACACGATCATCCGAAATTCCCAAGTCACGAACAATGAAAAATGCAAGAAATGCAAGTGAGTGGTCATAGAGTACATGCAAGACTAGACTACAAGACCTTTAGACTACAACGCAAGCTTCGAGGACTCTTCTAGTACCTACTCAAATGATTTACTAAAAAAACGGTGTTACCGTACCTGTATTCGCCCCTCCCCCCTCCCACTCGGATTTAGACTGGGTTGATAGTTAAAATCAAAATAATTTAATTACACCAATTCTAATATGGGTCTTGGTTAGGATATTTTGAATTATCGTTGCACTAGAGCTTAAGTAGGGCTATTGCGACGGGGCCGGGGTCGTAATTTAGAACTACAGTCAAGTGACGATTCGACACCTGTGATGCCTGGACCCTAACCTAGGACCTTCTACAAGCAAGGCGAATCGATTGGGCTTTCCAGCTCAATATAGATCTTGGTAAAATAAATGACTTTACTTCAAAATTTGATCAAAAGAATTTTAAAAAAATACACATTTCATTTGGCTGCGAAACATAATTTTAATTCGTCTTAAACTCATTATAAGTATAAAAATAAAAAGCTTTCAAAGCGAATATTAAAGTTTTATCATATATAACATGTAAATCATCAAGTGTTTGGCAGTCAGAAGCTAAACTCATTCGGTGGTTCATGCCTTTGAATCTTACTCAACATCGTCTGATAAGGTCAGCAGCCCCAATAACGAAATCTGATACTAAATCTTCCACCCTTTCTGGATAATCCACAAAAATTAAACTAAACAAATCGTATTAGTAGTATTTTAAGCGACAGACCAAAACACTTAAAAAAAGATAAATGTACTTACCATAGTGTTGCTTGACCACCGGATCCTTACACTTCCGTGGTAGAAAATCTGCTGCGGGTAATTCATCGTTTCCGGATGTCTATTTCTAGCCATCCTTATAAGGAGCTTTAACGTAGATAATTTCGCTTCGTAATTTTAAACCCTGGTCAAGTGACAAAGTCAACACCTGAGCGGGCACACAACGGAACTTAAAGAAACTGTGCAATTTCAATGTTTTCGTTTATAAAGTTCGCGATTAAAAATTAATGGATTCGACAAAATCGTTATCGATTTTGAAAATATCAAGATTATATATTTTTGATAAATGTATTCCACGCTACATTTCAGAAACCTTTTAGCTTATTGAGTTTAAATAAATAGAAAACTTCGTCTCACTCATCACAGGGTTTGTCATTAGATTTTTTTTGTTTGGTTACAATTATCTATAAAATTTAAAATGTATTATCATCATGATCGAATTGAAAGATCGTATCGACATCGGCCCAATCTCTACAAACGACCACTTTTAATTGATCGAATGACGAGGTCGGGCCGATCTCGCAAACTGACGCTTAAAATACCAACAAATCGACTGGTTGGCAGATGACTTTACCCCATCTCTATCCGATCTCACAAATCGACCGGTTTTTGTAGACGTCGGAGTGACAAGTTGGCGCGACGTCTTCCCGATCTTCGTAAAAAAACTTCCAATCATTTGCCGACGAAATCGATGATTGGCCAACCATTCTCCGATTAGGCTTGCTGCCTGGGATAGTGGAATTTTATTTTTTAAAACAATTATTTCCCATTGAAAGGTGAAATATCAAAGATAAAACTCAAAATCGAAGATGCTCCCATAATTTTTGTTAAATCAATGGAAAGGATAGTTTTGTAACTAAAGCTTCTAAAATCTATCCCAAAATTGTTCTCTTTTCCAGGGTACGTGAATTTAAAAATACCGTCTTTATCTTCAAATAGCTCACCAGGAGATCATCGCTTTCTATTTCAGAAATCAATCCAACGAATAAAGAGTAGTTTGCTTTCTAGCAAATTTTACCAACAACAAATTAGATATCTCCATCAAGCTCTTATCAGATGTAATTAATGAAATTGCAGTTGGAAAAATGTCACCAATAAAGCTACTTCAATTTTCACTTATTATACGAAGGAAAAAGTTTAAAAAGTTTAAAATTATGTAGTTTCAAATTTTTTTTTCAACTTGACTGAATAAGATATAAGGGATTTATATAGATTCTTTAAGAGAAGTATACAAAGCTAGGTTTATTCGTGTCCCATTTGACCCCACAGTGTTGTTTTTTTTATAAATTATCTAACACAGAAGCATGTGTATTTCACCACAGTATTCGACAGATAATATCTTAATCTATGATATGTCATCTTCCTAAAACTATAGTTTAATTCATAGAAAGTTTTTATTTAATACTTCAAAAGTGAAAAAAAGGATACACTTTTAAAAAAAATCAACATTCTCTCCACTTCAACACATGCTTTTATTGACTGATCTTTGGTTGTTAAAATGTGAAGTCTAACTGTTGCAATGCTGTAATGTAGAAATATTTGTAAAAAAAGTATATTTTTCCACGCCTTAGGCCCCTTGTCCCATAAGCCCTGCGTCCCATTAGTCCCCACTCTCCCCTACAGTTCGTTGTTTGTGCCATCTTGCTTTGTCTATTTTGTATTAGTGTTCTTTTTGTGTTATGTTCAACGTGTTTGTTATTTGTGTTGCCCAGACGGGCTGGGGCCCTTGGTGACCAATATAATTTGCTTAAATAAAGTTTGTTCTCTCTTTCAGAAAATATATACTTTTCCACGTCTTTTCTAAATTTGAACATGCCAAATCGATTATTGAGTGATTCTGTCCTCTTGTCTTATTAGTTTATTTCCTAATTTTTTCACGATGAATATGTAATTGTTAAAGTTTTACATCTTATTTAATAATTTTAAAACTTACTAATAAGTTTTAAGTGGCGGTAGTTAATTTTGTACAACGAAAATGTCTGAAATCGAAATTTCTAGCAAGTTAAGTGTTTAAGATAAGGATTTTGAATATGACTGATTTCATGAAACAAAAGGTACTTAAAGTGTTGAAAGTAATCGAAACGTAAACAGTTATTAAAATGTACCTTGACAAATAAAATTCAAGATTTGACCACTTATAAATGTCGTTTCACTTTGTTATCTTTAAGAGGTGAATGCAAAATAAATTATAGCATTGAAACTGAATGCTAATCTATAAAAAACACATTTTAGTCATTTGATATGGTATCATTTTTATAATTCCAAGAAAATCTAAGTAAATATTAAGTTGCATCTCAATTCATATATAAACTGTTTTTAAGGAACCTCTTCATCTTAAGTGTTATCATTATTTTTGTGAAAGAAAGTTATTAGCCATGAAGTCCTTTTTATTTGTAATATTTGTACTAGCATGCTCAACAAGTAAGTAAATACAATTTTTTACTGATTATTAAGAAAATTTGTGTACTAATCAAATTAAATTCACTTAACTTTTAATCATTACTTTAAATCAAAATTACTAATGACTGACTAATTAAATAAATGGATTATATTTTCATACTCGAATATAAAAGAATTTAAAATCATCTTTAGTTTAAAGGTTTTAAATAAACTCATAAATAAAGTTGTAGGATGGATCATTTTAAATAGTAATTACTTGAAGAAGGTCTGAAAGATAGCAAACGAATTTTTTTTAACTTCAATTAAAATAGATTTCTCAACGACATAAATAGAATGGATTGGTTTGTACATGTATTTTCCGGTTTGTGTGCTTGATCAGAGACCCGCTTATAAACCATCGTCAAGTAAGACAGACACAGACAGAATTTTTACTGACACAGAGAGAGAAAGTACACCCAGGGCGAAGGCGATAATCAAACCCACACCCGGTGCAGTGCGCAGACTGTTAGCGCAATGGTCAGCGATCTTAAACACTACGCCACCCGGGGCCCTGAATAGAATAGAGTTTGGGCTATGAAATTGGGTGATAAACACACAGACCGATGGACGGACGGACTAAACGATTAAAATACCTTCCACTTTTTACGATATAAATGGATTACGATATAAATGGTGTGGATGCTAAAATAAAACTTCAAGAGTGCTGATTCTGAAAAAAAATGGCGTTTGAACATCTGCCCGCCTGTCTGCTTGAAAGCACTCTACACTATAGGCGGAACTCTCTCTCTCTCTCTGAAAGAGCTATTACACTTCAAATTACTTGCATATGTTCACAGTATCTTTCGGACGTCAAATAAGATTTTTTAGAAAATTACGCAAGCGCAAGAGGTAGTGCCATAGAACATATTTTGGGTTTGAAAGTATTGCTGAAAAGCGAAAAATGACTCCAGGTTTTTGTGCACTAGTTCTCAGTACCTGTTGAACGTCATCATAATATTTTTGAGAAAATTGTATGCGTTCAAAGGGTAGCAGTTATTGAAATTACCTTAATTACCTTGAAACGTATGCATTGGTTAATTGAGTGGTAATTGAAAGTTTTGTAGTGTTACACACCCATAGTTTTTCTAATGATTGATGTTTTTTGTAGCAAAAACCGAAGCCTCATCTTGTGAGTCCAGATTAGGACCCAAAGGAAGAGTTACAGAAACTATATACGGTAGTAGTGCAGATAAATGTTGGAAACTTAATGTACCATCGTATAGCTTTATACGTGTTAACGTGACGAAACTGACTATGGCCACGAGGGTAAGTAAATTAAATTTCAATCCTTTTAAGGGCCACTCAACCAGATTGGGACGAGTATACGTCACCAAAAGAGGCGTAAGTTGATTGTGGGCTCATTTGAAGGTTGTTAGGAGAAATATTGAGATAAAGCTTTAGCTTGCGGCTAAAAAACTGCAAGGGGAGTTAAAATTTTACGCTACTTGCAGTTCCCCATACCGAAGTCTTCCTTCTGTGTTAATCCAATGAATAAAATAACTTTCGAAGCTTAATTACCTAATTACTGAATTGAATATTTTTATAAAGCTGTTTTTTTACGATAAATGTAGCTGGTTTAACTGTACTCTATAATTTTATTTTTTAACAATGGTTAGAGCATTTTGTTGTAAAATTATGTATTCAAAATCCAAATATTTTCGAACCAATTTCAAAAAATTTACTTGCGAAAGTCGAAATGAAATTAATCGTTGCTATAGAAAAGCCCACAATTACCAATTGATAATCATAACAATTATAGTTGGGTTGAAAAACTGGTCACTGGCTGTATCTTAAGACAATACCAAACAACAACTAAACTTTCGTATTGTCATTTTTAATTTTAACCATAATTTAAAGGGATACATCTGAGCAACTGAAAGATAATAACAACAACGATAATCAAGCATTGGAAATATCCGATTCGGGCAAAAAAAATATACTAGTATATTTTAATAAAGTTCCATAGAATTATTATTAATAAGAGCAATGTATATAAATTAAAATTGTTATATGTAAATTACCGTATCCTAGGGAATTTACGACATTAATCCTTCATCAATGACTTTTATTTTATCTCTCAGCATTGCAGATTGAATTTTTTGAAAATCTCAGTGGATGATAGCGATGAAGAATACAGATATTGTGACTCTATCACCCCTAGAACAACTATCATGGCTGTGAATAGCGTAACAGTTAGAATTTATACTTATAGCTCAGGCCATATCTTTAATTTGGAGTTTGAATATGAAATATGTAAGTATATTGGTTTGAATTAAAACTTATAAGCAGTTTAGAAATACACATCGGGTGAAATTGTTAAAGATGCGGGGGGGGGGGGGGGAATCGATATTTGCCAGATTACAATTAATATAGATATAGATATTTGTTTGGTATTGTAAACAAATTGGGCTTCTCTTTCTGCTTCTTCTTATGACGATTAAAATACGGGTCTCTTGCTTTTTTACGCAACATTTTTTGAATAAAAAAAACTATTTATACTTTAAAATAAAGGATTATCTTGCCATTTTTAAATTGGCACGAGTCTCCTAATCCTTACATTTTTGGCAAAAGATCATAATTCTTACTCTAATTAAAATTTACCAAATGAAATATTGTTAATTTTATGTATCATTGAAAAGTAACTATTATAATGGTTGCGTTAAAAATAGTTTAATAAAAGTAACGTTAATCGAACTAGATCAATTTTAAACCTTAAAATTAAGTATGAAACCAAGGCAAAAAAATCTGCTACTTACTTCATACTTGAATGATCTTTTACTAAAAATTTAAGTTAATATTGTCCATGAGAAGATTCATGAACAAACAACGTAGTTTACTGGCGCAAATAGTTTATTGATACACATTTAAATGCAATGGGATTAAAGACGCTCACATTTATTATAACGGCACACGGTACAAACTCTGTCCAAAAGTATTGTCCGTCTTGTTTAAAACGTTAAAAAATGTGTTCGGAGGAGGGGGAGGGGAGTTTTTCATAAAAACAAAACGTATCCAACAGCTACCTTTAAATGCAAAATAATTGTCCCATTGAGAGTATTTATACATTTAAACTTGTTTTATGTAGGGGACTTTGAATGTTCACGGAAAAATAGTTTTCGGTGCACTAATTATTCTTGCATCCCAGAAAATCAAGTGTGTGATGGCATAAACCAGTGTCAAAATGGAGCAGATGAAGTTGGTTGTGGTAAGAGAAAATAGTTCTTGTTCTCTTAAATTCAGACGTTAGACTTGTAGATGCCAAAATTTCAAACCTTGAATAAATGATTATTATAAGGTTAAGTAAAATTTATTTTGCGCATAATAACCCTCTTGCAAAAACAACCATAACAATAATAGGAATACCGTAGATATAGTAATTCCGTGCGATCTCGCAAACTTTTTAGAGGAGACACGGGGTGTAAAAACCAATTGTCTTTCTCCCGCCAGGTTGAGGTCCGCTCGCGGAGTTGTTTAGAATCAAACAGTTCTCAAATTACACTTTAGAAACTTTTAAATTATATTCTATGGCAACTAGCTTTTTGAATTATTTTTTCGACGTTGATAGTACTTTTGTGATTTTTAAGACAGGATAATTATTAAGATAATTTTATTTCTCTTCAGATTTTTTTTATATTAAACTCAATTTTGTCGCAGTAAACATTTATAAATATAACCGTAATTGGCTTGTTTCAACAGTTTGTCAAAGAAAACAAAACAACCAATGAAATCGCAGTTTGGAGTGCGTGACTTTATAAAAAACCAATGAGCTTGTTTCAAGTAGTAGGGAAAGAAAACAAAACAACCAATGAAATCGCAGTATGGAGAGCGTGACATTAAAAGAAATATTCCCATTCAACTCTACAATTTTTTTTAAAATTCTGTTTTTGAAAAAATAAATTATTGAGTATATTGAAATTCGAATTTCGTCTTCGTACAAAATGATAAATTAAACATAAGTTATAAATATTTTTATTAATTAATACTTAAAAAATACAGTATTTAAAATGCTTTTGATTTGGCTAAACACAGCAAACAAAGATGCATAATCACTTTTTCTAACAGTGTATAAATAAATTATTTTAGAAAAAGGTATCCTGGCGATTTGAGGTGTCTCAGAAGCTCGTGACCACGTCGTGAATAAGATAATGGCACAGCGTACCCCTTCCTGGGGTTGGGGGGAGAACACCCATCGGGCGGTGACGGCCCTGTTCTTGGCGTCGGCTGTCAATTTTAATGGGACAGACAAGGAGGAAGAGTTAATGGCCAAGCAGTCAGAGCTGAGGACGGCTGTGGCTTTGTATAGGTAAAAAAAACAGCTAAAACTTGTCAAAAAGGCTGCTACACATATCAATTTCTGGAAACAAAACGTTTGTTTTGAGCTAATTATCCTTTATGCTATATAACTGAAGGATAAAAATAAGGTTAAAAAGTTTAAGCTTGTTTACGCTTAATTTTTTTTAAAGCTATACTATTGTTTGGAATTTAGTATTACATGATAACATGTAAGGAAATTACTTATAAAAATTTTAATTTTGCAAGTTGTATTAAATCATTTAAATGATCTGTTAAGGTTATTTTTTATTGTTTATTGTGTTTCTTGATAAACCAGCTACGTCACAACGCTTGATGTTTGTTACCTCAAAAAAAAAGATATGAACGAAAATAATATCAAAGTAAGGTTCCTATAAAAATACAGATCTGATAGAAATAGGTGTGTTAAATAAATGATCCAAATCAAGAAAAAAATACGTAGATTATAAAATAAATTCTTGAATATGAAACTATAACTTCGAGTTACGACGCTTTTGGTTGATTGATTAAACAATTAACAACGTTATTAAAAAATTAACAATATTAATTAAACAATTAACGATATTAATTAAACAATTAACAATATTAATAAAACAATTAACAATATTAATAAAACAATTAACAATATTAATTAAACAATTAACAATATTAATTAAACAATTAACAATGCTGATTAAAGAATTAAAAATTTTAATTAAACAATTAACAATGTTAATTAAACATTTTAAAATGTTAATTCAACAATTAACATTGAATTTATTTCTAACAGATCCTCCCTTACGAACAACGAGTTAAGCATGCTTGTGAACGCTCTGCTAGTGACATGTCACAATCCTCGTCATTTCTTTGGTAAAAACCTGGTGAAAAAACTCAAGGAACAAGTTGAGAGTACCACAAATTTCACTCATCCCATAGCTTACCTCGCCCTTTGCAATGCAAATGAGACCTGGCCACGAAAAGCTTACAACGATCTCAACAGTGTCCTCGACACTAATTCGAATTATCCATTTGTCACAGGTAATGAAGCCTTTTAATAAGGTTAGACTAAACATCAGTAAATAGCTTATTACTCAACTTAAAAGGTCACAGAAGCACTCCTTGACGTCACTTTAGTCCGTAATGTTTGTGGTGTTGGTTAAGTAGGTTAAGGTGTTGGTTTGTGTAGTTGTTAAAAAGAAGAAACCTGCACCAGCACGGCCAACTATACTTTTTCAGATTCCGAACAGCAGGTTTCTTTTACTTCTTCTGAACTTCCAACACTCCGATTAGACGTACGTCAGTGAGAGCTTCTCTGGCCTGATAAGTTAAATAATTGCATTGATAATCCCAAAAAACTAAACACCATTATAGCTGATTGTTTAAAATATACTATTAGTTTTTCTTTTAGATCAAGGGTCAAATTCAAAAATGCTTTCATTTTTAATTGATTCTAAAATATTCATTATCAACGGAATAATATAGAGGATATAAAATACTTTTATTTTATCACAGATATACAAGCGATGGCTGTTCTTGCCCTTTCCTGCAATGCCAATTCCACAATTAACCGCTCAAGTACATCAAGCCTTTACCAGGCTGCAATAAAGAGATTTCAAAATCAACAACTTAAAGATGGAAGTTTTGGAAACGGCCATACCACTGCTCTGATTACTCAGGTAAATATAGAAATAAAGTTTCATAAATTTGATTTTTTGTACATACATTACAATTGATTTACTAATTTAGCAGTAATAAACATTCTGTAAACTATTGAAAAAGGACTGATTTTTTTTTGTTATTATTGCTTATCAATGTCAGGGATGCAAGTATGTAGCTCATTAAAATTGAAAGAATCAAATAAAACTATTTTTTGTAAAATTCGTGGATTTGTAGTGCCTAAAAATTATTTGTTTAGTTTAGTTTGAATTATCGTAGCACTAGAGCTACACGAGGGCTATTGGCGACGGGCGTCATGTTTTAGAGCCTCAGTCAAGTGACGAAACGACACCTCAGTAGGCACGCAACGCAATCGCCTAAAAATTACACTTCTTAAAAACTACACTCTTAAAAAACTATTCAAAACTGTAAATAGTTTTCAAAAAGTTATTCAGCAACATTTTAATTTTTGCCTTTGTTATTCAAAATTTTGTTCTATATCGAGTCAGGCATTACTTTTTTTGAACATTTTGCTCCATTTTTCAAAGCTTTCCCCAATTTATTCTGAAAATTGAATTCTACTTTGAAGTTAAAGCATCTTGGGTAATTTTTTTTCTTTTTCAGGCTTTAATTGCTAGTGGACAAGAACAAAGCAAGGACTGGATGTTGAACAAAACCATCGAATACATCATCAAAGAACTGAACTCGACTTCCGTGGATTTCCTCTCGATGTATTTAACTTTGCCAATTCTAAACGGAAAAACCCTTGTGGACATTTCCACAATCGACTGTTCAGCTAATCCTCGGAAGAGTGGGGATGGTATGAAATTTTATGTATCTTTAAGTAGATTAGTCTTTAGTAGTTTTTATGTATCTTATAGTAGAACTCCAATTATCCGAAGAAATTGGGACCTAGGCACATTCGGAATAATCAGAAATTCGGATATTAGAGTTAATCGAAAAAGGGTTTATTTTAATCAATTAATGTATTATTGGGTTGTGAGATCGTGTATTTCTAGTTACGATCTCATCAACCCAACCAAAACCAAAGTGTAAGGTGCTGCTTTGGCAGTGTGAGTTATAGCCTTTTTTTTTTTTTTTTCAACTTGTGTTAGAATCTTGGTTTCACAAATTTCAGACTAGTTTTTTTTAGTTCGTCCAAAAGTACTTATTAGGCATGACGCTAATCAGCGACGCTTCGAATAATTGGAGTTCTCGTGTAGCTTAGTTTTTGAGAATATTCGCTTTTAAGAATATAATCATTGGTTGGCTTAGTGGAGGTGAGATATTATGTGACCACAAAATAATCGTGGGTTGCAGCCCCGGCAGTGTCAGCATATATTCAGGATGGGAGAATCGTTGTCACACGTCATATCATGTAAAGGATCCCTTGAGTACCCATTTGACGGTTCTCTCAGCAAAATTAAATCTTGGAGTACTCTAACATCTACAGAGAGCTCAGATTCATTATGATCGGAGCGTCAAAATCAGTAGCGAGATCCGCCTAGATGATACCACAAAAAATGTCTCTCACTTCTAGGGAATATGCTGAAGGCTTGACCCACCAAAGTAGCAGCCTATTTTAGGAAAAAAAAAGAATAAAGTCATTCCTTACTTAAAAACATTTTTAGAATACCTTATTGATTACCCAAAAAACCACATGTTGTCATGCAATAACCACAGGATGCCGAATTTCTTCTGGAACCTTGCGTAATATAGATTTGCACTTTACTTTACCATACACTTTTATGTTGCCTCACACGTGTTTTCAGTGCAATGAAATATTTTGAGCTTATCAAGTATATCGTTGACGTCATTATAAGAACAAAAAGAAGGCTGAATTGAAAGAAGAACAAATTGTTATTTTAAACTAGTTTTTCGAATTAAATTGGAACAACTTACTCTACAAAAAACGTGAACGTTGTTGAAGTTTTTAAGATCTTGAACTGAAAGTTTTACCAAGCACTTAACCATAAAGACGCTGCAATTGGGAATTAAGAAACCCGTGAAATACAACTCTTTTATAGGCACAACTTATCGTTTTTAGTATAGTAATGCATACAATATTTTTTCATGAAATGTTTTTGTGCATAACTCTTTTTTTTACTTACTTTTTTATATTTTAGATATCATTTCGGAAATTAATGATTATTTGGGATCTAAAATCAGAGTCAAGTATTATCTGTATATAGGAGATAAAAAAGATGTTATTTATTCTATTTCATTGAGAGTTCCTGAGAACTTTACTGCCTTCGACGTCATGCAACTCGCTGAAGCTGAGGATCCTAAATACAAGTACATTTTTTTTAACCAAATCAATTTATATTGTGTCGATAAAAAAATAAAAATATGTTAACAACTGTTCACAAGCAACAATTCAGATGATGCACTGCGTTGACTAACTAGACCAATGTAATATACATTAAGATTGAACTATTAAGGCCAATATAAGAAAAAAATGCATTGCATTATATTTGAAACCTTATAAAAATCTGTAACGACGAAATATAACTAAACTTTGAAAAGCTTTATATTTAATTAGTTCTAACTTTAAATAATTGTTTCTTCCAGGTTTGAACAGAAACGTATTTCGGGAAAAATTTACATTTATAAATTAGCTAATATCTCTAATGACCCTGAGAGTGGAAAATTTTGGTTGCAGTACAGCTACTTGGTGAACAATGGCACAAGAGAACTAACACATTTAACAGAAAGTAAGTTAAGTTGTATTCTCATACAAGATAACATTAATGACAATAAATTTTTTGTGAGGATTTACTCATTGCTTTCTTAGCAAAAATTAATGCTATTCATTAGATACATGAAACTTAGTGAAAAATGTAATTGTAAATTAGATAAGTGCTAAATTTAAAAAAAGGCACAACGAAGATATCTTTTGTTATTGAAATTTCTAGTACAGTAAAAATCTGTAGGGTCGTAAATAAGTCAACTCGTCGAGAACAAATAACATTGTAGATCATCGCATATCAAGTATTGTTTATTTTTTACATTGTTTCTTTTTTAGTTAATGTTGAGTGGAAAATATATTATCTTTCCCAGTATTTTGATTTTGTATTCTAAAGAGAATTATTTATATTTTGTAGGCCTAGATAACGTAACTATGAAGGATGGACAGGATCTTATTATGTGGTACAAAACTGCACACATTTAAACCGTGCTTAATGAAATCCAACTGAGAAAAAATCATCAAGAATATGAAATTAACAGCTTTTAAAGTGTTAGAATTTTGTTTATGATGTTGCAGATCTTTAGTTAAAAATCTTTAAAGAGGATTACATGAATAATAAAGCAACTCATTCTATTGCAACAAAAATTATGGTATCATTCGTGATTTATTTGGTTTGCAATATGTATTATAATTTTATAATTTACATTATCATAACGTTTTATTACTTTTTTCTTTGATTTACAGAATTTGTATATATGTTATTGATTAGGATATGTATGCTTATTGTAATTAAATATATGCATTAAGTATATTTTATTGCAAGTACAAAATACGTTTACATAGCTGAACCATTTTGTTAGGTGATAATTAGCCTTATGTTGAATTTGGAAGGGTACACAAAGGTTGTGCAAATAAACATGCATGATACATAAAAATGATGCAATCAAAAATGGGTCAATAGCAAAAACAACGGACCATTCTTGTCCCCGCCGGTCTTAAAAGTAATAAGGGTTTTAAAAACAAGGTAACTTAGGAAAAAATGAGAATACAGTTTATAGAGTATAGAACAGAAAGAATTTTACAAGATTTTCTCTTTTTATCTATTTTTTTTTTAGTCACAGAGCGTGACACGTCATGTCTTTGGTGTGTCCCAACGCTTGATTTCGTGAGTTTGGCAGTTTATATCAAACTTATAAGATATGAATTCACATTTTAAATTAGAGAATTAAAGAAAGGAACATCTTGGGAAAATACTAACGCAATTTTATCTTTATTTTTAAATTTATATTTAGTTTAATGAATATTTAATGCTTGCCCCCCAATACTGAAGTAACGTCCGTGGACATAAACAAAAACTTGTATTGAATTCAATAGGTGGCATTGCAACGCAGTGTCTATGTCATTTTAGTTTCATTGGCAGCCATGTTGTATAACAATATCAGAAAATCAGTTTGTTTTTAGCTCTGAAGTCATTTTGTTTTATTAAACTTAAGATTTAGTGAAAGGTCAAGATGATTGCATCACATCTGGGGCTAAGATAGAACTTAACTAAGCTAATCAAATGTCTATTCTTACTTAATTATGTATAGCATTAAATACAAAGTACTTAATTTTTTAAATAGATGTTTCAAATATGAACAAACTGTGTTTTACAAGAATGAGACATGTACTTAGTAACGTCCATGGGCGTCACTCCGTGGAATCTGTATGTCTACAGACGTGACCAGTTTTCCAAGGATGTTATTATGATGTCTAACTTGACTGTTTCTTGGACTATACTATGTTTGTAGTGCTAAATATAACATGTGCTTAGGCTAGAGTAACCTACTTAGAAATAAAAGTAATAACAATGGAATAAAATTTATTTAATTTACTGAGGGATGATTATACAACTGGCTACTCGTGATTTATTATTATTATTATTATTTTTTATTATCAAGAAAACAACAAGTACAAAATAAACACTCTGGGGATTTAGAATCCCATACGAGTGAAAAGAAATTCAAGACATTTTTTTTTATAAAACAATACAGGGTAGATATGACAATGAAATTTGGCAAAGTCGTCGGTGCTATTTAAAAATAAACAATAGAGAACCCAAAATTGAATTAAATTGAATCAAATTAAATTATCAACTGAAAACAGATAATTTTTTAGCTTTTTTTTGAAAACGATGACATTTGGTATAATTTGCAGATCAACAGGGAGATTATTGTATTGTTTAGGAGCTAAATAAAAAAAACTTTTGTGAAAAATCTCCCTGTTAGCTCTGGGTATATTGAAAATAACGTTTGGTCGTCTAGGATTGACTATTTCTCTTTTATCACATAAATTGGGATTTAAGAAGAGATTGTAGCTATTTTTATAAAAGTGGAGATGATGAACTGGAAGTATGTCTAGTAATTTGTAATCTTGGAATGTAATACTGCGATTATTATAATTAAGAATTAATTTAATAAATTTATTTTGGAGATTTTTGACTCTCGATATATTTGATTCGTAGTCCCCACCCCAAATAGACAATCCGTAGTAGATTCTGGGATGAACCCATGCATAGTAGAGCTGCTTAAGAAATTTTTGATTAACTAGATGCTTTAAATGATAAAATTTATAAAGGAAAAACCGCATACTCTTAGAGATAGAATTGATATGAGATTTCCATTTAAGATTTGAATCTATGTGAAGTCCAAGGTACTTAATTGTGTCTACACATTCCAATTCTTGACAAACACAGGAGAGGTTATCGTTGCAGTTATCTTTATGATAAATTAGTCGAAATTGGTTTTCTTTTTTAATTAGGTTAAAATTTATGAATTTTGTTTAATTCGCATTAATATGTAAGTCATTAGAATCAAACCAAGATTTAAGTTTGATAAGGTCTTCTTGGATTAAACTATTAAGATCATCTTGATTATTACCGGAGTATAGAAGAGTGGTATCGTCTGCAAAACAAATAATCTCACCAGATAGATCTAAAGCTAATAAATCGTTAACATAAACTAGAAATAAAAGAGGACCAAGTAAGGAGCCCTGAGGAACACTTTTGGTGAGAAAGGAAATAGGACTAAGAGTATTATTTATTTTAACTAATTGACTTCGGTTTCTCAAATACGAACCCAGAAAATCATGGATCGGGCCACGAATACCATAAGAGTACAATTTATCCAAAAGGATGTTGTGATTCACAGAATCGAAAGCTTTGGAAATGTCAATAAAAACGGCAACTGTGATATTTGGTCAATACTGTTATAAATAAATTTAGAGAAGTTAATAAGTGCAAGTTCTGTATTGCGGCGTGGTAAAAAACCAAATTGTTTAGATGAGAAAAATTCTGGCTTTCAAAGTAATTAAGCAACCTAAATTTTAGGCAATATTCAATTAAAAGGGAAAGAGAGGTAAGAACTGAAATTGGTCTATAGTTGGACAAACAGTTTTTATCACCTTTTTTGTAGATTGGAGTAACGACAGCAGTTTTTAAAAAGTCTGGAAAAATACCATTTTTAATTAGGTTATTGATAAGATTTGTAACATAATTAGGATGGTATTTAAGTAAAATTTTCAAAATAGAAACATCGATTTTGTCCAGTCCACTACTCTTATTGTTACTCAGGCCCGACACATATTTCATAAGTTCGTTCTCTGTAATGTCGAAAAAGACAAAGGAATTTGGACTGCGATTAATATAACTAAGAAAGTTAAACTTATTATGATCAGTTACTGAACTTAAAGCAAAGTGATTGTTTATTGAAGTGGCCAGTTGCATGTCAGAGTTGAAAGAAACAGGTAGAACTGGCTTGATAGTTGTTTTAGTAATATGATTAATAAATTTCCATTTGTCATGAGATGTTTGGCATTTGTTGAAACAAAATAGTGGAATTATTAATAGTGGTGATTATTAATATATTATCAAAACACAGAAAAATAAAGACAAATTTATAATTCAGCTAATTAATGCATTGCACACTAATTTTTTTTTTTGCTAAATTTGATTGTTCATAACTCCTCACTATGTGTATATGTTGTAACGACTTACAAGGAAGCAATAATAGAGAATTCAATGTTCCACTATTTATTTAAAAACACATTTTAAAATCGTTTAATTCAGCTTATTAATTTTTAAAGCATTCATTTAACTTTTAACATGCAACAGGTTCGTTTCTTATTTATCAGTCCGTTTTCGAACATAAGCATCTCTAAGTCCGTGTTATCTCCATCAGTTCGAAAATTGTTCCGTTCTAGTGTTCTCGTTCTGTTTCGGCGGGGAAACTTCTAGAGTGGCCGGTAGAGGGCCACGGATCAGGTACGTTACAGGACTCCTTCTCCCCTGGAGAAACTTTCGAAGAATGAGAAATTTTATGATTAGTGTTCATACAAGAGTTATATAATTGTTCCAGGAACCTAGGCAAGTGCCAAACAAAAATTATCAATTCCCAGTGTCGAAAAAAAAACGAAATTTAAAATAAACATATGAAAAGAAATAAATGTAAGTATGAAAAGAAATAAATGCAAATAGCATTAAATGGGGCACATACATGCAGTTTTTAATTTTTTTTAGAGAGTGTGGATCCGGCTTAATCCATCTGCATTTTGGTGCAGTTTTCCCTTACGATGAATAACTTCAAAATTAAAAGGTTGCAATATTAGTGACCATCGCATTAAACGTGCATTAGAACTGGCATGAGTATTCAGCCACACTAAAGCATTATGATCATTCACAATTTGAAAGAAATTCCCATCGAGATAACACGTAAGTTTTGAAACTGCAAAGATGATGGCCGGCACACTCTTTCTCACTGACACTATATCGTTTTCAACACTGGTAAATTTCTTGCTTAGGTATATAATAGGGTGTTCTTCAGTTTCATTGTCTGCCAACTGGGACAAAACTACTCCCATTCCTTGATCTGACGCATCAGTTTCAACTATGAACGGTTTTTGGTAGTCTGGCGAGTACAGCACAGGATAGTTAGAAAGACAGTTCTTTAGCTTGTCAAATGCTTCCTCACATTCTTTAGTCCACGTAATGGGTCCTTTTCTAGCTTTCCCTTTTAAAGAATCAGTTAAAGGGGCAGCAATCGACAAAAACATTGTAATGTATCGGCTATAATAACCAGCTAACTCTAAAAAGGCACGAACTTCAGTTTCACTTTTAGGTGGGCTAAAGTTCTTGATCGCCTCAATTTTTAAATCGGCTGGCTTCCTAAGACCTTGTCCAACAATATGTCCAAGATACTGTACTTGTGCTTGAGCAAATTTACATTTTGAAGGCTTGATGGTTAGTCCAGCTTTTTCTATTCTTTTTAGAACTATATCGACTTGTTTTAGATGTTCAGCGAAACTGTTCGAAAAAATCGCTATGCCATCGAGGTATGGGACAGCGTACTCTTCGCATCCCTCTAGAAGTTTATATACCATCTTACTAAATTCGTAAGGAGCATTCTTTAGACCAAATGGCATCCTTAAGGGTTTATATGTGCTAAAGTTAGTCACAAATGCTGCCAGTCTTTGGGCTCGCTCAGTGAGGGGGATTTGCCAATAGCCTTTAGACAAATCCAGAACTGTTATGTACTGAGCAGAAGACACTATTTCAATTCTTTCTTCTATATTTGGAAGGGGAAAGAACTTTGTTTTCGTGATCTTGTTCAAGTTTCTATAGTCAATGCAAGGTCTCGGATCCTTACCAGGAGCTTCTACTAGAATCATTGGCGAAGTACAATCTGAAAAACCAATTTCTATGATTTTCAGATCCAGCATCTTCTGTATTTCGGTTTTCAGAATTGCATTTTGTCTTAGCGATGTTCGATAAGGCTTTGAAAGAATGGACTGTTCTTCGCTAAGTTCAATGTCATGCATGACAAGTTCGGCTTTTCATGAGACGTTTGAAAAACACTTCATATATTTCCAAATTAGGTTCTTCATTTTGAGCGATTTGGTCCTCATTCATGTTTGAACTTTCGCCGTAATCTTGAAACATCTCTTCAAGGTCCAATATATTTGGGTTAGAGTCCACACAAGGTATTTCCATTTGCTACTCATCATTTTCTTCTTCTAGATCACTTATCAAATAATTAACTTCTTCTGGTCGTTTATAGTATGGCTTCAGCATATTAACATGGTACACCTTTGAAGTTGCTTTCTCACCAGGCAACTTCACAACGTAATTGGTTTCAGAGAGTTTTCTTAGGATTGTTCCAGGACCTGTCCAATGTGGGCTTAACTTGTTGCTTTTAAATGTAGCAAAAATCAGTTGTTGCGGAATTGATGGTTAGATGGCGCTGGCTGTCTCCGACACTCCAAATCATGTTATTATTACATAATCAGTGTGAATAAACGTTGTTCTTGTTAGCAGACGGGTTTTTGATGATCTCCTATAAAAATTCACTGAACCACCGTTTTGGCACCTTACAACATGGTGCATCGTCCAACGAATAATTGTTTAAAGAAAAATAAGCTTAAAAAAAATATGTTTAGTACGAAAGTGTCTAAAGTGTGGACAAGTTCTACCCAAAATGTAGGTAAGAGTATTTAGTTTGGTTTCGTGAACATTAAGTAAGTTTAGTTTGGTTTTGAAAAAATTAAGAAATTTAGTTATGTTTATAGATTAAAAATTTGGTTTGGTTTGTTACCGTAATCATTAGGTAAACGTGGGTGTATTTAAAAACGAAAATGGATACGCTCGAAAGATTAAAAAAGAAAAGAGCAAGTTTACGAAGTTTCACAACCAAATTAATTAATAAAGCATTGGAAAATATAAAATCGGGATCAATGATAGAAATTGATTTAGACGATTTAAGAGAAACTTACGAGTTAATAGCTGAGCGGAAATCAAACTTGAAGATACTTGATGACGAGATTCAAAGTTTAATTGAGACCGACGACGTATTAGAAGAAGATTTTAATACTAGTGAAGAGTACCAAGAGAAATGTACAAGGACTAACTTAAAAATTAACAAGCTTTTAAACCCCCCGCTGCTGGCAAGCTCTAATAATAGTAGTTTGGGTTTGGAAAACCTTGATGAACGCCAGAGTCGTGTAGCGACTACAAAAAATCAAAATTCACACTCAATTAAACTGCCCAAACTAATTTTAGAAAAATATGGAGGTGATCCAAAACAATTTACCGAATTTTGGAATAGTTACGAAAGCACAATTGAACAAAACGAAAGTCTTTCGAAAGTAGAAAAATTTGCATATTTAAAAAGTTTGTTAACTAATCAAGCATTTAATATTGTAACAGGTTTCGAACTTACTAGCGATAATTATGACCGCTGCGTCAAAGCATTTAAAGAAAGGTACGGGCGCAAAGAAATAATTATACAATCGTTTATGGATTAAATACTAAGTTTAGAAGCGGTTAAAAATTCTTCGAATTTAAAAGCAATGAGAAAACTTTATGACGAACTAGAAATTAGTGTACGAAATTTGGAAGCCATGAACGTAGCAAGTGGTAGTTATGGACATTTATTGATTCCAATTTTATTAAAGTTGTTGCCACAAGATATGGTATTGGATTTTAATAGGCAAAATAAAGCAAAAGATGAAGTCAATGTTAATGAATTGATTGCATTTATTAAGTCCGAAATAGAGTGTAGAGAACAATCAAATTTTGCTTTAAACGATAAAATAAACCCTGGGCTTCCACGTTTCGAACAATTTAAAAACGAAAATAGAAATAGATTTCCAAAACATGCACCCACGGCTGCCTTTAATGCTAGTGTGGAGAATCGAACATGCATCTTTTGCCATTTAAATAATCATGATAGCTTTAGTTGTCGCAAAAGTGTTAATGAAAAGATTTCTAAATTAAAAGAGGAATTGAGATGTTTTATTTGTTTTAAACCTCATAAAGGTATGTCAAAAAATTGTTGGCAAACTAAGCCATGTGGTAAATGTCATAAACCGACACACCACACTTCTATTTGCAACAGTAATAATCGGAATAGGACAGGTAGAAATTATGAGCGTGAACAAGCTCCCGCAAGGGAAAGCGCACTAGAATATAATTTCCCGAATAACCTTGAACATCCCCCTGAGTTGCAAAATAATGAAAGTAGTCAAAACCTAAATGTATCTGCTTCTGTTGCCCAATGTCACAGTGTAATAAATCAAAATAATGTATTATTACAAACCTGCAATGTATTAGCTAAAAGTGAAACCAAAACTCAGTTAACTAGAATAATGCTTGATCAAGGGTCCCACCGTAGTTTCATTCAAAAATCGTTAATGGAGCAGTTAAAATTAAAACCGACAAGATATGAATCACTGGCAGTGTATTCCTTTGGAAATAAAAACCCTAACCTAAATAAATTTCCAGTCGTTCAATTAGAATTGGAAAATAGGAACGGGAAGGGTCAAAAATTGCAAGTCGAGTGTTTGGTTTCAGAAATCATTTGTGCTTCAAAAATTAATCCGCCATCTGGGGAATTAAGGTCTCTTTTGAACGAGATTGATTATCAAATTGCTGACGATTCCAATGGGGAAACAATACAGATTTTAATAGGCGCTGATTACTTCTGGAATGTAATTTTAAATGAAAAGAGACAACTTAGCAAAAATATCTTAATAATAAATTCTTTATTCGGATGGCCGTGAGGCCGTGAGGACATGTGTGTTTCAAACTACGTTTCTGAAAACTTGTCTGTTATAGGAAATTGACCCATTAGTTATGAATTTGATCTAAGAAAATTCTGGGATTTAGAATCACTAGGTATTAATGAAAAATGTGAAACATTTACGGACAAGGAAATTGATGTAATGACTCGCTTTGAACAAGGGTTGGAATTTAAAAATGGTAAATATGAAACAGGTCTCTTATTTAAAGATGAAGAGTTTTGAGGCCAAGTAGCACAACCCCTTTGCGTTTGGTTTATGATATATCCTCAAAGGCCGAAGGTTTCAGTTCGTTAAATGACTCACTGGAGATAGGTCCTAATTTAAACCCGAACGTATTGGATGTAATGTTAAAATTTAGGAAATATCAAGTTGCGTTTTCGGGTGATGTAGAGAAAGCATTTTTAAATATTTCAATTGAACCAAGTCATAGGGATTATTTAAGATTTATTTGGTTTGGAGATAACAATAAGCCCTTTAAAATAATGAGAATGACTAGATTACCATTCGGTATGGCTACGAGTCCGTTTGTATTAGCCGCAACGATTAAACATCACATTAAAAAATATGAAAATGATAATCCCGAATGTTTCGAAATGTTAAATACGTCCATATATGTGGATGATTTATGCTACGGGCAAAATGACGTTGAAGATGCATTTCGATTATCCACTGACGCAGTCAATATATTTAAACACGCTGGTTTTAATTTGAGAAAATTAGAAACTAATTCGAACGAATTAAATTCGCATTGGATAAAAAACGGATTTAAAGAAGCGCGAGATTTAGCAAGCGAAATAAAAATTTTGGGTATGACTTGGAAACCAATAGAAGACACTATAACTGTAAATATAGCCGACCACGTCCAAAGTTCTAAAATCACTAAAAGAACAATTTTACAAAATGTGGCAAAAATCTACGACCCTATCGGCTTCATACAACCTTTTGTAGTACGGATAAAAATTTTACTACAAAAACTTTGGCTTCTCGGTGTGAACTGGGACGATCCTCTTCCATGTGACATTCTCAATACTTGGAACAAAATAGTGTCAGAAACTTCAGAGATGATTGATTTTCCCATTCCGAGAAAGTATTTCACAGAGAAAAACTGTTCAGACATCAGTATCCACATATTTTGTGATGCAAGCTTGGCAGCATATGGCTCATGTTGCTATTTCCGATATAAAGACTCTACTAACAATTGGAAAACTACGTTTATTTTGTCTAAGAGTAGAATTGCTCCTCTTAAGAACAAAAATCTTACTCTACCGAAATTAGAATTAATGGCTGCTCTAGTGGGAGCAAGATTGGGGTCTTATTTGACCAAAGTTTTCCCCGAGTTTAAAGAAACTATTCAATTTTGGTGCGACTCAAAAATCACTTTGGCTTGGATCAAAGCCCCAGCACGGAACTGGAAACCGTTTGTGTGTAATCGAGTATCTGAGATCCAGTCCATCACTTTCCCAGACCAGTGGCGACATTGCAGCGGTAAAGACAACCCGGCCGACTTGGTCACCAGAGGGGAAAGTGCAAAGAAACTCATGACAAGTTCCTTGTGGTGGAACGGGCCCAATTGGCTCGTTCAAGAGGAGTCTTCGTGGCCTGCGAACACTCCCGACTTATCCAGTGACTTCGTTGCTCCCGAAGGACGAGTGAACACAGCGTATCTACACATCTCAGTGAATTGTGAAATAAATCCCCTGCTAGACTTGAAACAGTTTAGTTCTCTGAGAAAAGTGCATCGAATCACAGCCTGGATTCTACGATTCGTAAACAACGCCAGACCCAAAGCGTCCAAACTCAGTGGCCCTCTGGGTGCAACTGAAATCTCTTCTGCACAAACATACTGGATAAGAGCTACTCAACAACGACACTACAAAGAGGAGGTGGCTGCTCTTTCCAAAGGGAAAGAGTTGGATAAGTCTTCCACTGTGCGTTCTACAAACCCCTTCCTCGATAAGCAAGGCCTTTTGCGTCTGAAAGGCCGTCTACAATTTTCAAATGTGAGTGAAAACGAGAAACAACCGTGGCTGTTACCATCAAAAGACAGCTACACTGAACTCGTCGTGCGGGATGCGCACGATAAGGTGCTTCATGCTGGAGTGGATGCTACTCTAGCACAAGTGCGAGAATCATTCTGGATTGTAAAGGGCAGACAATCCATCAAAACGACCATCCGGGAGTGTTGTATCTGCAAAAGATACAGTGCGCGACCCGGGTCTGAAGAAATGGCCCCCCTGCCTCCAGATAGAATTCTAGAGGCACCGCCATTTGCGACTACTGGTCTTGATTTCGCAGGACCGCTTATCACCAAAGATAGTGAAGAGAAGCATTATATCCTATTGTTCACATGTGGTGTTACACGAGCTTTACACATTGAATTAGTTAATTCCATGAGCACTGAAAATTTTATTCTAGCATTTCGTAGATTTATTTCTAGAAGAGGTCTGTGTAACACTATATACTCTGACAACGCTAAAACATTTAAAAGAGCAGACAAAGAACTAAGTAAAATATGGAAATGTATTTCTCATCCTTCTGTAAAAAATATGTTTGCTAATTATGGCATTTTGTGGAAATACAGTGTTGAAAAGGGACCATGGTGGGGAGGCTTCTGGGAGCGGCAAGTTAGAACCATAAAAACTAGTTTGAAAAAAGTAATTGGTCGTTCCACACTATGCGTTAAGGAACTAGAAACAATTCTAATGGAAATAGAAGCCATGATAAATTCCAGACCTATCACGTACATTTATGACAGCCCCTCAGAACCCTCACCACTTACTCCCGCTCATTTCTTAATAGGTAAAAGGTTACTATCTCTTCCAGCTTCAAAAGTTGCAGCTGAAGACCTCTCTGGGTCAAGATCATCTGCCATACAGAGGTACAAACATCAGCAACAAGTGCTAAGCCAATTTTGGCGACGTTGGAGAAAAAATTATTTACTGTGTTTAAGAATCTGCTAATATGTGTACTCCACTTAAAACCTCTATTAATCAGTTTAAATTAAATGATGTTGTTCTAATTCATGATGATAAGTATCCTAGAAACATCTGGAAACTAGGTAAAATAATTGAAGTTATAAAGAGTAGAGATGGTTTAATTAGATCTTGTATGCTTAAAACAGGTAAGGGCACAATTAAAAGGCCCATTCAACTACTCTATAATTTGGAGATTAACAACTAAAATATAACTTTCAGTATTAAAATGTTCTTATATAGTTAATGATTGATGTTAGTATTATTACTTAAAATTTATTTGTATTTAAAATTATAAATCTGTTGTATTTAAATAATATACATAATATTGTTTGTAAAAGTATAATAATTGTTGTGAACTCCCATAGAGTTCAGGTGGGGAGTGTTGCGGAATTGATGGTTAGATGGCGCTGGCTGTCTCCGACACTCCAAATCATGTTATTATTACATAATCAGTGTGAATAAACGTTGTTCTTGTCAGCAGACGGGTTTTTGATGATCTATAAAAATTCACTGAACCACCGTTTTGGCACCTTACAACATCAGTACTAGGTCTCCTATTCGAAATTCTCTTTTTACCGCCCTCTTGTCGTACCAAGTCTTATTCTTTTGCTGGCATTCTTCCATCTTTGATATTGTTAGTTCTTGACAGAGCTTCATTCGGTTAATCAAAGAGAAGACATATTCAGTCACTGGCTCACCTTCCGTTTCTTCCACGTCCAACCATTTTTCATACAGCAGAGTGAGAGGCGTTCGAAGATTCTTGTCATGCACCAGTTCAGCAGGAGTAAATCCAGTGCTTTCATGGGTAACAGTTCTTAGGGCAAAGAGAGCTGGATATATTGCTTGCTCCCAATCACTCCCAGACTCCAAGCACAACACCTTTTTAGACTATTTTAACTGTTCGATTAAATCTTTAAATTGGATTACTTTGTGGATGATAGACAGAGCTGTGAACTACTTTTATTCCGAATTTCTCGAGAAAAGTTGTACTCAGTGCGCTGGTAAAAGAACTTCCTTGATCTAACTGCAAAACCTTTGGAAATCCCATCCTACTAAAGATTTGCATTAAAGCATCAACAACAGTCACAGATGTTATATCTTCTACTGGGACGGCATCAGGATATTTAGATGATAGGCACATCGCAGTCAACATATATTTTTTTCCACTTGGAGTGACTGGCAAAGGTCCACAAGCATCGACATTTATCTTGGAAAAGACTTCTTGAATAACTGGAACTATCTTCATTGGAGCCTTCTTTTTGTCAAAAGGTTTTCCAACGCGTTGACATCTGCCACAGCTTCGAACGTAGTCTTCGATTTCTTTATAACACTGGGGCCAAAAGAAGTGTCTGGAAAAGATGTCTTTCGTTTTCGTCACTCCTAAATGTCCCGATGTCCCCTCATGACAAAAGGCTTTCAAGTCATTTCGATACTTTTTAGGCACAACCAGTAGCAGTCTCTCCACTCCTGTCTTGTCCATCTTTCTCTTCACGAGTATTCCATTTTCTAGCTTTTCCAATCCACTAACAGGTTCATATGTATTTTCTTGCACTTTTCCAAAAGCGATTTCAGCTCAGGACATTCTTTTTGTTGATCTGGGAAAGTTTTAGAATCCACTTTCAACAACGCCAAGTCCTCATAGTTATCTTCTTTAGGTGGAAATTGTTGGACGTTGAATGTGCATCTTGTCCAATAAAGGAAACACCAGGGTTTAGGAACAGAGCTTTAATTAACACAACATGGTAACAAGGGGATTAAAACAAGTGCGTAGCAACAACAACGCTAGCAATATATAGTAACAGTTTTGTACGGTCACAGTTCATAGTTCATATTCAGGTGGTCAGGTGGTTGTTGGCTGATTCCGATCTACGTCTACACAGACTTGTAATCACAACACTCCCTCACACCAGCTAGGAACCATAGCGCTCAGGAGGTCTTCTATTCCGCTTAGGCCGCGACAATATATTTGGTGATGGAGGTTGCGGCGTAACCTTTGACGATGAAGGCTGCGGCGTATGATCTGTTGTAGCCTCTGCAGTCCCGGTGTCAGTAGGTATGTCGACAGAAGGAGGCCAAACAAAATTGGGTCCGAAGCAGTTGATGGCTCCACTTCTGAAGTTGACGGCAACGACGGTGAAGAAGGAACTGCTTGGTTCTTGAGCATTTGATCGACATGCCTTCGAACAACTTGACCAGAATCTGTGATGACTCTGTAGGACACTGGACCAGTTACGTCTGTGACTTTGGCGGGAACCCACGCAGGACCACGTGAGTAATTCTTGACAAGCACTGTATCATCAGGAGAAAACTTGCGAACAGTTCCTGTCTGCTTCAAGAATTCAGTTTCTTGCTTTTCACGAAGTTCACGAACAAGATCTGGATGGCATAGGTCAAGGCAGCTTCTTAGTCGCCGACCCATAAGCACTTCACTTGGACTTAGGTTAGTGACAGAAGATGGAGTAATGTGTTGGAAGAGTAGGTACTGTGCAAGTCGCTTCTTAAACGACCCTTGGACGATGCGACTCAGAGAGTCTTTAGCTGATTGAACTACTCTTTCGGCCTGACCATTGCCAGCGGCTCTATGAGGTGCTACGAGGACCTGACGAATTCCGTTACTTCGAAGAAAGCCCTGGTACTCCCTCGAATCGAACGGTGGACCATTGTCAGAGACGACAACGTCTGGAATTCCGGAGTGAGGACACTTTCTGAGGATATCAGTTGCTTTAGGGAGTTAAAAGCCTTTGTATGGTCAGATGACCAGCTCCACAGAGCATCATTATGTAATAGTCTATGCAATGGCTCAGCAATTGAAGCCTTATTTGGTAAGAAGTGGTGATAAAAGTTAACTAAACCCAGGAAAGCTTGCAACTGTTGCTTATTTTCAGGCTTAGGGGCTGCTCGAATTGCTTCAAATTTACCTTTAGATGGGTGAATCCCAGTTTTATCAACCCGGAACCCAAGGAACTCTACCTCTGGAACGCCGAACAAGCATTTTTCTTTTTTAGCCCTCAACCCTGCCTCCTTAAGACGCATTAAAAATTGTCGCAGACGCTCAGCCAGCTGAGCTGCTGATTCTGCCCTGATGAGTACATCATCAAAATAAGGCACAACGCCCTCCAAACCAGCGCAAAGATCTTCCATAAGATGCTGGAAAACCCCTGGAGCAACGTTTACCCCAAACTGAAGTCTTTTTACTCGAAAGGCCCCTTTGTGTGTGACAATGGTCTGAGCATCCGCAGACTCATCATCCACGGCCAATTGGAGGTAAGCCTGCGCAAGGTCTATTTTAGCATAATAGCCTCCACCCCGCAGGTTTGAAAGTAAGTTGTTTATTGCAGGGATTGGGTATGGATACGCCTGCATTGCTTTATTGAGCGTGACTTTGTAATCGCCGCACAAACGAACTTGACCAGACGGTTTCAGTACGGGAACTACGGGCGTAGCCCATTTTGGGTTATCGATAGGCTCGATGACGCCCTCATTTAGCAAATCCTGAAGAGCTGTCTCTATTTTAGGCTTTAATGCTAGCGGAACGTTCCTAGCTTTCATGCGTATCGGTGGACATTTTTGGTCGATTGGCAGTTTTATTGGATCACCTGTGTAGACACCGAGGCCTTCCGAAAAAACCTCTAGAAATTCGTCTAACACAGCCTGAATAGGATCCGAGATAGCATTAACTCCCGTAATAGCTTCACCAAGCGGCAGGAACCATGATCCTCCGATGATGCTGGTACAATCAGCATTGGTCACTAGCAATTCCAAGTCTGCAGAAAAACCTTTAAACCTGACCGGAACTCTACATTTTCCCTTAAGTTTAATTTTGTTCCTTTGGAAATCCGTTAAGTGTACATCCGTTCTTTGGAATTTCGGAACTTTCGGCTTAAATAGCTTTTTGATTGTTTTGAACGACACAATCGAATAGTGGGATCCCGAATCTACTTCCATGCGCAATTTACGGCCCTCGATCTCAACTTCTGCGTATTGTTTTACAGAATCACACTCACGCACAGAGTTGAGCGAGTATTCTTGGAAATACCCTTCTTTACTAGTAGCATTGCCTATTTCTATCTCGTGCAATCGATTTTCCCTGGCTGGTTTCCTATCAGCCATTGACCTGCACACCTTTGCGATGTGGCCCTTACCGTTGCAGAGCCGGCACCTAGCATTCCTGAACCTGCATTTAGACCTATCATGAATTTCCCCACAACCATGGCATGTACTAGAGCCCGAACTCGATCCCTTCTGGAACCCGGACTTAACGAACTTATTCTTTTTCCCTTTCACGAAATCAACATACTCAGCACCCGAGTGACTATGCATTTGACGAACCTGAGAAGTGGCTGTCTCATGGGCGGCGCTGTCAAGGGTTAAATCACTTTCAGAAAGCAGACGTTTCTGTACACCCTCATCTGACAACCCGCAAACAAGCTGATCTCGCAATCGCTCTGACAGCGTTGTACCGAAGACACAATTCTCCGCTAAATGTCGGAGCTCAGTGACGTAGTCATTAATGCCTTCACCCGGGCGCTGCATACGTTTGTGAAACATAAAGCGGGAATAAATTACCGATGTTCTGGGGGAAAAGTGGTCCTTTAGTTTTGCTAACAATTCGTCAAAAGTTCGATCTGCAAAACCCGCGGGTGCAATTAAAGACTTCAGGATGCTAAGTGTTTTAGTGCCAAGGACTGAAATCAAAGTAGCACGCTTTCTTGCTGCCTCTGTGATGCTATTAGCTTCCATGAAAAACACTAGCTGCTCCTGGTATAGGTCCCATGCACCCGGGTTTGCAGTATCGAACTCGGACATGTGACCTACTACGCCAATAACACTCGTAGCCATGGTTTACAGCAAGGGGAAAATGTATGTTCAAAAAATGAATCTAGGAACCCGTGGTTTCCTGCGTTTTTCGAAAGCGTCATTATTTTTACTTCTTTCATTTTCACTCTTCTCAACCCTTGGTTCGTTTAGAGGGACCTTTGTTTCAGATTGATTTTTACCTCTCCATGGTTTGAAAGATTTTTCTTTTGATGGGAATGTCTTCTTTTTCATGAGCAGCCTTACGTTTTCGTATTCATTCAGTTTTTCTGCGACCCTTTCTGGATTTTTCATCTGGGTCCACTCATCGATGAAATGATATTTAATTTCCAAACTGGTCTTCCGCTTCACTTGTTCAGACTAAATCAAATTGCACAAATCTTCAAAGGTGCTCACTTCTAACCCTCTTATCCATTCATAGAAATAATTTTTCAACTCAAACAAAAAGTCTTTCCAAGTTCCCTCTGGTCTTTTATTGTGATTAAAAGTTGTCGAAACTTTTCTGGGCTGAGTTTGTACCTGTTCAGAAGGACCTTCTTAACAGCATCGTAATCTTCGTATGTTTCTTCCTATTCTCGAGCGATGAGTTGGGCCATTTCAATTGGCAAGAGTCCCGTTAGGTGAGACACCCATTGCTCTTCTGGAAGTCCTATCCTCTTGGCTGTTCTTTCGAAACGGACTAAGTACAAGCTGATATCAGATTTGGAGTCATATTTTGTCATCAGATGGTGTATATCTTCTCTATGTCTTGGAGCCTCGCTTGTTCCATTTTTCTCCAATCTTAATTTTTCGAGAAGAAATTTATTTTCCGATTCTTGCTTTTCTAGAAACAATCGATGCTCTTCTAGCTGTCTCGCTCTGACTCTTTCATCTTCTTCTTGTGCCTGTCTTCTGGTCCTTTCGTCTGCTTCCTTCGTCAATCTTTCCTCGACGGCAGTTTGAAGAAAAGCTTCTACGAATTCTCGTTCATAAAGTTCACTACCTTTTATGGCTTCTTTCAAGGTTAAAACTGTCGCATTTGCATCGATTTCAATGTTCATCTCAGTGGCTAAGTTTAGTAAGTCCACTTTTCGACACTTTCCCCAAATTGCCATATTTATAAACAAATATTTAACTACTTTTACCTATCAAGATATTAAAAAGCCTATTTAAATATTTTAGACAAATCCACACTCTCGTAATCGACTTCATATAATATAAACTCTTTTTATAACATATCTTAATTCACAAATAAAAGTAATTTTCTTAAACATAAATCTTTATGAAATATTCAATATCCTTTTTAAGACAAATAACAAGGTTTAATTTTATTTAATACAAGCAATTTAATAAAACCTATTACGATATGAATTCGAAAAAATATTTCAATTGCATAAATACACACTCAGGAATAAAGCAAAAATAAATAAATTTTTTGCTAAATTTAAATAAATAATAAATTTATTCTAAGAATATGTTCAATTTTATATTTTTAGTGCAAGAAATATAAAAATCACTTTTAACAACACCCCTCTTTAATGCATTCAATGTTCATTAACAAAAGAGATAAAATGAATACACGAAATTATTTTCCAATAAAATAAAAATAGAATAATTTATAACCACACTCAACAGATGTTTTTTTTCTTCTTACTTAAAAAAAACCTCAGCATTAAAATAATCCCATCTATATTTTAACCACAAGAAATAATAAATTCGAAATACGAACACACCTGTCAATAACCTAATAAAAAAAACCTTCGTAGCTTCGATATTTTTTTTAGTCATACAGGAAGCTTTACTCAAGCTTTACTGTCCGCCATTTTTGTCCAGCGAACATATTTTTTTCAAAACCAAAACTTGATTAATTCAAGAATTTTTAAACAGTATAATTAGTTTATACTCAAAAATATTTTAATAAGCACAAATATTTAATGAACACAGGTATTTTTTTCACGAATTTTAATAGTGTTGTCATTCAAAATAAAATTATTCTTGAATACACTAAAATTCTTAAGTATTTTTTTATACTCTATCAAAACTTGATAAACACAATAATTTTTCAACAGTATAATTATTTTATACCTTTCAAATGTAACAAAAATATTTTTCCAAGAATTTTAAACCGTGCTCTCATTCAAAAAGACTTTGAATACACAAAATTCTTAAATATTTTTTTTTTCTTTTTCGATATCAAAATACATACTTCACAACAAAAATCTCTATTACGCTCAAAGTAACTAAATTTCAACAATTAGCTAGACTTAATGCTTAATATTTACAAAACTAATAAATATTTTCCAAGCAAAAAAAAGTATTTTAGCATTCACAATTGTATCCAGAAATTTTTTGTTACCAAAAATGGCGTCTTCCAATAGAATTTTTACCACGTTACGAAATATACATAAATGATTATTTTAGAGTAATTAATACCACTATTTTTCGACACTGGAGAACGACAAAATTCATAGAGGCACTCACCCGAATCGACGAACTGATATTGTCGAATATCCCACCGCAAGGCCACCAAATTTACACATCTTGTAACGAATTACAAGATACGAACAAAAAAAGATTCAAAGTTCCACTATTTTTTTAAAAACACATTTTAAAATCGTTTAATTCAGCTTATTAATTTTTAAAGCATTCATTAAACTTTTAACATACAACAGGTTCGTTTCTTATTTATCAGTCCGTTTTCGGACATAAGCATCTCTAAGCCCGTGTTATCTCCATCAGTTCGAAAATCGTTTTGTTCTAGTGTTCTCGTTCTGTTTTGGCGGGGAAACTTCTAGAGTGGCCGGTAGAGGGCCACGGATCAGGTACGTTACAATGTTTATAGGTGTATTCAGCTGATATAGTAACTAGCTTGTAATTACAAAGTAACTTTTTCTGAAATTATTTTTTCTGCAAATATTTTTTTAGGAGGGAAAATCATAAAAGGGTTTTCAGAGACATATTTATTCTTACCATTAAATTAAGACATACTTGATTTTTCCAACTCGACTGGTGTGTTTATGATGTGAATGTGTTTATAGTGGATGACATTGGTGATGCTACATAAGTGTTACTTTTTATATAAAGCAAATAACTGTTTTAAAATGCAATCTGTATTTTGATGTTGTAGAAATAGTAGATGCAAATGCTAATCTTACTAACAATGTTTAGTCCAGAAGAAATATTAAGAAACAATACAAATATTAAGAACAATAATCAATATTTTAGGATTTATTACAGCTCGTATTAACTCGGTATTAGTTTTCTTAATTGTGATTTTAAGTGATTAATTAAAAACTTGTAAATATTCGATAATTTAATCATATGAGTAGTTAATAAAATAGTTCTGATCGATAAAATCCATTTCTCTGCTTTTTACATTTTTAAGGCTATTCATAAATAACCAATTCAAATATTACAATGGTTTCTTTACAATATTTCACCAACCATATTCAAGCATTTTCATGCTGTTTCAAATGCTTTAAGCATTTTTATTTTACATAAGATAAATAAAATACTATGAAACACGTGGTAAAACTTGCAAGAAACACTTGCAAGAGTTTAGTCTTTTATATATTTTTTTTTGAGCAAATAAGCGTACTGATAGCTTTAATCCACTTTAAACACTTTAATCCCCTTTATCAAACAAGACTAAGCAACGTTCAAGTCGTATCCTGGTTTCGGTATTACAAATCATTCAGCTTGCCTTTGAATTCATTTATTAGTTACATGAATTTCTTAGTATTGAAAAAGGTGAAAAACTTTAAAAATGGAGTGTAAATTATTATTTGCTGCTATATCTATGCTTGCAATCTGCATAAGTAAGCATAAACTACATTATAATTTATTAATTAATAGAAGTGTTCATGAATTGTATGAATTGTTGTTTTGTTCTTTATTCTTGCCTTTATAAGAAATTTACTTTTTGAGAAGGTTGTACAGGGAGTTGAAGTTGATACTGAAATCAAAATTTTGAAACAAATAACAAAGAACTTTTAAAGTAATTATTTACAAAAAAGATATTTGAAATAAAAAATTTTATTCTAGATTAAGTTTCAATAATGTTTAGTTTTCAGTGTGTTTATGGTAGAGATAAGTATAGTCCAATCCCAGTTCATAATATTACTAATGGCATTTATGTTTGTATAACGATTTCGAAAAACTAGCCACTGTATTGAAAAAATATGTTTTAGTAAAGTATTTTCAAATTTATTATTACGCTATCAGACTTCTTCCTATAATTTATAAAAAACTACGTGGATTTTTTTAAAAAAAGAACAGTTAAATCATGGGGAAGAATTTTTTGGGCTTTAAAAATAGGATTGTGATATTCCCTGCCTATTATATTAAAGTTTTGTAACATTAAAAAAAAAAAACGATCTTTATAACGCATTTAAGTTTTCTCATTCTTGTTGAGTAACTAAATTTTTATTTCATTATCTCCATATTTTCCGTGAATTTAATTATTTTAACACGTTATACACAAGTAAGTATCTTGCACCGTAACTGTAAACTGAGGTATATGCGAATTGAAAATTTGTTTTTGGCCGACATTGAGTTTTTATAGTATTTAATCAGTAAAAAGTGGTTATTTCGCCTTCCAACAGTTTCCTCGACAACCCTTTTGAAATCAAAAAATGGTTCATTCTTTAGTATTATCAATACAAAAAATCTGTTTTGGTCGGTTATGTCATTTTTCTGCGTACTATGGGATTTATTTTTCATTAATAGTATCATCCCACTCTTGATTCTCATTATTCTAAAATATTTTTAAATAATTGTTTTTGTAGCAATAACTGATGCCTTATCTTGTGAATACAGATTTGGGCCCAAAGGAAAAGTCACAGCAGAAGGTTATAGTACTATAAATAAATGCTGGAAAATTACTGTACCTTCAGATAGCTTTATCCGCATTAATTTGACAAAACTGACAATAGGCTATAGAGTAAGTAAATTGAATTTTAATGCTTTAAGGGCCACTCGGCCAGATTGTATAGTATACGTAACCATTAGAGGGTGTAGGATAATTCAGAGTTTGTTTTGAAGATTGCTATGATAAATATCAAACTAAAGCTTTAGCTGGGTCTCCAAACCGAAGTTCTGTCTTCTCTCTGCGTTAATCCAATGGAAAAATAATTTTGAAAGCTTAGTTACTTAATTACTGAATTTAATGTTTTTACAAAAGTTTTTTATGCGATAAATGTATCTGGTTTAACTGTTTCTATAATTCTATTTTTGGGGAACGGTTTAAATATTTTGCTGGCTTAACTGTTCTCTGCAATTTTTTTTGACATTGGCTTGTATTTTGTTGTAAAGTTATGAATAGAAAATCAAAAAAATATTTGAACCAATTTCAAAACATTGAATTGTAGAGAATTTGAAACCAGTTGCATTTATTACATAAAAAATTTGTTCGTAAAAATATTGAATGCAGCTGGAGTGAAAATTATGTCTCCTCGTTCAATTAACAGAGATATGACTTTGGTTTGGAAATCCGACTTCCAGCAACCCCCCCCCCTTTCCCTTAACTTTGTTATCGGGGAACAGTGAGAAAACATTTTAATAACCACGTCCTTTAAGTTCAACTATTTCTGTAAAAGTCGAAATAAAATTAAGGTTTTCGAAAGCAGATCTGCTTGTTCAGTCATTTGGTTGCGAATTATCTCGCAGAACTGTAATCTGCGGTCAGGATCGTCTTCAAGAAGGCCATGTAAATTCATTTAATTTTCATGCGTCAACGTCGTGCGTGGTCATCCGGACTTCGAAGCATCGGTGACGGAACTTGTGGTCTCATCCTTGTCTCTGATGCAGTAAATCGTTTAAAGGGACGGCGCAGACAAATTAAACTCGTTTTCCCAAATCCTAAGCACTGTCTCCATATTAACATTGTTCCAGTAGGTTTTAAGTATCTTCTGTTTGTGCTCTTCGCTCAGCTTTCCAGCCATTATTTAACACTGATAAACAAAATCACAAAACTTTCCGCAAGCACAAATCCTTTTATAGGATAACTGGCAGATGGCGGGATTCAAAGGTACATTTCTGGCGAAATTATTTGCTTATCCCTATAGCATCAAAGAAAAAAAAATCCGAAGCTATCTCGAAATTAAACCAACAAAATTTCACAAATCACTACTCTTTGTATTTGATACGCTGTAGTACGGCTTAATTTTAGCCAACCAACAAAATTAAACACGACCATGCCAAATAACCTGTTCAAAATAACCCAAAGTTCCTACAAATAGTACATTTAGACCGGCGTTAACTGTAAACCTACTTTTTGGCCACGCTGTATACATTTTTAAAGTAAATACACGTGCTGTTAACTTTAAACACTTTTATTAAATAAGTGTAATCAAAATTCAATTCGTATCCTCGTTTCGGTCTTCAGAAATCATACCATTAAGCTTACGTTCAAGCAATTATTAGTTATCTGAATTTTTTCAGTAAGGAAAAAGGGAAAGAACTTTAAAATGGAGTGTACATTATTATCTGCTGCTGTAGCTATGTTTATAATCTGTATAAGTAAGCATACACTGCCTTATGAGTTTATGAATTAATTAATAGAAGTGTTCATGAAATTGTTATTTTGTGTTTCTATTCTTGCCTTTTTACGAAATATACTTTTTGTGAAGGTTGAATAAAGGTTGAGGTTGATATTGAAATAGAAATTGTGAAACAATAACACAAATAACAGAAAACGATTAAAGTATTTATTTATAAAAATGAATTTGAATTAAGTGTTAATCGAATTAGGTTTCAATATTGTTTAGTTTTCAGCCCGATTAGCTCTAGTTTACATTATTACTTATGCCATTAATGGTATTTTTGTTTTCATCATAATGATCTTGCTAAAACTTAGCTATAGTATTTTTTTTAATATATCTTGTTTTTGTAAGGTATTTTCAAAATTATTATTACACTGTGAGACTTCTTTCTACAAATTAACCAAAACTGCCTGATTTTTAAAAAAGTACTAGTTAAATCGTGGTGCAGAATACGGGCTTTGAAATTCGGATTGCGATCTTGCCTGTATATTAAAACGAAATTTTGCATCCTTTTATCTAAAAAAACCCCTGCTTTTTACTAGGTAAATAAGTTTTTTATTCGTGTTAAGGAACTATGTAGATTCAATTTTGTCTCCCTTCTCCGGCGAATTTTCTTATTTTAACACGTTTCACAAGTCAACAATTTTGCACATTGGTGTAAACTGAGGTATACACAAATTTAACAGTATTGCGTTTTTCTAATATTTTATCCATGAAAAATGGCAATTTCGTATCTCAAAAGTTTTCTCGATGGCTCTTTTTGAATTTTAAACTATTAGGGGACATGGAGTAATTATTGGACAAAAATTTACCATAGCTGCCACTTATGTAATTTTCTAACCAGTAATTTTTTTCGTAATTACTATTAGATATATCTGTCGGATATCATTGTTGGAATTTATTATTTCCTCTGTAGAAGTTTAAAAAAAATATAAACATGTGTCCAAAAATTACCCCGCCAATTGGGGTAATTATTGGACAGTAGTTTTCAATCTATTCCACACAGTATTTAGACTAGCTACAAGGGGTAAATTGTGCGATATGGTGTGTATTTTATTACTATGTATTTTATAATTATTTAACACCACATACTTCTGTAAAAAAGTACAACAGTGAAATCTAGTAAAAATTACCAAACATTTAAATTTCTTATTTTTCTAAATTTAAACATTGCGTAGATAATGTTTCTTAACCACATAAACTATACCAAGTAAATTTAAGCATATTGCGATGCTGTATATCTTACCCCATAGCATTTCCAGCAATTTCCCCACTTTGTCCAATAATTACCCCGTAACTAAACATGCATGTCATGATGTTACTATTCCTCCTACAATGGTGTTTTTCAGCACACACCACCTTTATAAACATCTAAGACTAGGCATTACAAAATTCAAGATCATGTAAAAGATAACACAATTATACACTAATTAGCATCGATTGAACAAAAGTTTAAACCACATTCTTTCAAGCACTTTGGATTATTATATATTTTTGAGAAAAAGTATTAATCTAATCCCAATAATTAATCAGAGAATTGCTGGATATGCAATTGACAGATTGTGGTTTGTTAGACGCAATAAATTATGATGCATTATGGTTGTTGGGCCCTGTAAAATAATTACCCCGATTTCCTGTGTCCAATAATTACCCCTAGTCACCCTACATGTTTTAGTATTAACATTCCAAAAATTTATTTTGTTGTGTTATTTTATGGTGTACTATGGGATTTATTTTTCTAAAATAGTGTCATCAAGCCTTTGTTCCTTATTATTCTAAAATATTTTTCAATGATTGTTTTTTTTTTGTAGCAAAAACAGAAGCCTTAGCTTGTGAATCCAGATTTGGACCCAAAGGAAAAATTGAATATTCACTAAGTACAAACAAAGCAAATAAATGTTTTAATATTATTGTGCCATCGGATAGCTTTATACGTATTAACTTGACGAAACTGTCAATTGGCTATAGAGTAAGTAAATTGAATTTTAATGCTTTAAGGGCCAATCGGCCAGATTGACCCGAGTTTACGTCACCAATAGAGTATGTTAGGAAATTCACAGAATTTGGTTTGAAGATTTCTAGTATAAATATAGAACTAAAGCTTTAGTTTGTTGCTGGAAAATTGCAAGAGGCGTTAAAGTTTTACGCCTTCGGTGCCAGTTTAGGAGGGATTAGACCTAATGATGGTCTCTCAACCGAAGTCTGCTCTCTGTGTTAATCCAATTGAGAAAATAACTTTCGAAGCTTAAATACTTAATTGAATATGTCTACAAAAGTTTTTTAGACGTTTAATGTAGCTGGTTTAACTGTTCTCTATAATTCTATTTTTAGATAATGGCTTGAATATTTTGTTGTAAAATTATGCATAGAAAATCAAAAAATATTCGAATGAATTTCAAAAAACTTAATTATAGAGAATTTGAAGCCAAATACATTTATTCGATTAAAAAAATATGTTTTCAATCATATTGTATACAGCTGGAGTAATTTATCTTCGAAAATTATTTTTCCTCATTCAGATTACACTGAAATACGACTTTGGTTTGAAAATTATGGCAGGTCCCCCCGCACTTAACTTTGTTTGCGGGAAACCTAAAGAAAAAATTCTTGTAACCACCTAATAAATATTTGATTCGAGCAAAAAAAATTACCGCAATATTTTAAATAAAGTTTTAATGGATTATTATTAGTAAGAACCACGTATATATATGGAAATTGTTATATATAAATTATCGAATCATTTGTAATTGATGTCAAATATGGTAATTTATAACAGTGATTCTTCATCAATGACTTTTTTTTTACTCCCAGCAATGCGGTTATAATTTTTTGAAAATCTCGGTGGATGATAGCGATGTAGAATACAAGTATTGTGACTCCATCACCTCTAGAACTACAATCATGGCTGTGAATAACGTAACAGTTACATTGAGTAATACTTATAACTCAGGCTATCGCTTTGTCTTGAATTTTGAGTATGAAATTTGTAAGTATGTTCGTTTTAATTAATTAAAACTTAAAAGCTGTTCAGAAAAATGCATTGGATGAAATTGTTAAATATGCAGGGAAATCGATATTTGTAGGATTACAATAAATTGATATTTTTAGTAGTTGTGAATAAATTGGGCTACTCTTTCTGTTTCCTCTTAATGACAATTCAAATACTAGTCTTCTGTTGTTCACGCAAAAATTTTCGAATAAAAACTATTAAGTATAATTGTAAAATAAATATTGAAATAGCTTTGTTAAAAATAGTTTACAAGTACATTGAGTACATTGATAAGTACAATACATTAAGTGCATTGATTTGATCCATTTTAATCCTTACGAGTAATTATGGTCGAAGCTAAAAACTCTGCTACTAACTTTCTACTTTAATGATCTTTTACTAAAAATTTAAGTCAGTATTATCCGTCTTGTTCAAATGGTTAAAATTCGAAATCGAATATTTCTGGGAGAAAGTATTTCAATCGAACAAAACTTATTCAAGAGTTACCTTTAAATGCAAAATAGTTGTCCAAATGAGAGTATTTATACATTTAAACTTGTTTTATGTAGGGGACTTTGAATGTTCACGGAAAAATAGTTTTCGGTGCACTAATTACTCCTGCATCCCAGAAAATCAAGTGTGTGATGGCATAAAGCAATGTCAAAATGGAGCAGATGAAGTTGGTTGCGGTAAGAGAAAATAGTTTTTATTCTTTTAAATTCAGACGGGTAGACGTGTAGATGCCAAAATTTCAAACCTTGAATAAATGATTATTATTAGGTTAAGTAACATTTTTCGTATAATAACACTTTTGGCTAATTCCATGTAACTGTAGTGTAAGTCACGATTTAAGAGGAGATTAAAAGCTTTTTAAATTAAAAAAATAAACCAAATTAAATAGAATACATTACATTATTTAGTTATAATAAGTGTAGATCAACTATTCCACAATTTTTTTTCTTCATGTAATGTTAAAAGTTGTGGTGATAATCACTTTTTACAAACGTGACTTACACTACAGACAGGATAATTTTGCATGGAATTACCCTCTTGCAAAAACAACCTTAACAATTATAGCAATACCGTAGAGATAGTGATTCCGTGTGCTCTCGCACATATTTTACGAGAGACAAAGGGTGTAAAAATCGATTTTCTTTTTCCCTCTATATAATAATACACTAAATGTGCACTTTTTTTTAGAAACTTTTATTCAGATTCTAGAGCAAGTAGTTTTTTGAATTATTTTTTTCGACGTTTATAGTAACTTTGCGATTTTTAAGACAGGATAATTATTGAGATAGTTCTCTCTACATATTTTTTTTTTAGTAGATAGTTTTATTTTGATTAATACTTACTTTAAAAATAAAATTAAATTGGGTTTAAAAATAAGCATAAACACTTGATTCGATTTTATTATTTTAATCTGCGTGTTTTTATGACTGTGTATTGACAAGAATTGAGTTGGACACAAAAAAAATTCGAGAAATAGAAGTATCCAAAACAAAAAGATACCGGTTTATGAATTACAAAAGTACTATAATAAACGTAAAAAAAACTAGTCATAGACTACGATATAGTCGGTAAAATGACAAAACCACGAATGTGCAAAAACGCAAATGTGCAAAAGGATAAAAAACCGGAAAGAGGTAAACCGGTTTTTGGCTTCGGTTAAATGGGCAAAAACCTTTCTTTAGATTAACGTGTTAAAACTGAAGAACTGGTTTGAATAAACATTTTAACCGCTAAGCAGAAGGTTATTGTTAGTTTGCATTTTCTTCGCACCGGAGCTGCACGACGGCAGTTGGTGACGGGCGTCGTAATTGAGAACCACAGTCTAGTAAGCCAACACGCCTATTCTGAAGGAAAAATGTAATGCAGTTAGATAAATCAATGGATTATGGAATCATACAACTTAGTACACTTACCTACGCTGCGTACGATGTCGCCATTAAAAGCTGCGTTGGGTGACACCTGCAGGTGTCGACTCGTCACATGATTGTAGTTTTATATTACGACGCCCGTCTCCAATAGCCGTCTTGTTGCTCTAGTACGACGACAATTCATACCTAACCTAAATAACCTAGACAGCCGGAATAGTTCAACCAACCAAGCATCTAGAACTGGTTTTACAAAGGACCAGTTTTTAGTTACTTTTAACTGGTTCCGCTTAAAGGAAAAAGAAAGAACCGATTGAACCGAGAAGCGGTTTTATTTTTCAAAAACCGCAAATCCCTAGAATCTGCACATTCATGGTTTTTTCATTTGACCGACGATATAACAACTTCTATTTCTTTTTTTTTTATTTTTTTTTACAATTTTAGTACTGTTTTATTCTATAAAACTCCTCTTGCGGACCTCAATATGGCTGTCAACCGATCACAAAATCCCTCAGTTTTTCATTACGTGTCTCCCCTACATCAATGACCTAAAAGCCAGTACTCAACAATTATCCTTTTTGCATTTGCAAGATTTTTTTGAGAAAAAAATAGTCAATTATAATTTGCTGAGTAATTTTTATTGAAAAATACCCTGGAACTTTATTTAGCCTACTTCGTCGACCTACTACTAGCCTACTACTAAAATCGACTAAAAAAATTTGTGTGGTAAATTGTTAAAATTTATTCTTGTCGGATGCTTTTGATTCACCTTATCTAAACACAGAAAATAAAATTGATACTTAATCACTTTTTCTAACAGCTTATAAATATAATATTTTAGAAACGGGTGTTCTGGCAATTCGAGGCGTCTCAGAAGCTCGTGACCACGCCGTGTCTTGGATGTTGGGACAGCGCACCCCTTCCTGGGGTTGGGGGGAGAACACCCATCGGGCGGTGACGGCCCTGTTCTTGGCGTCGGCTGTCAATTTTAATGGGACTGACAAGGAGGAAGAGTTGATGGCCAAGCAGGCAGAACTGAGGACGGCTGTGGCTTTGTATGGGTAAATACTTATGTGCCATAAAAATTAAGTGTTTGTGTGAAACTTACATAAACATAACATAAATTTAATGATTTTTTCACTAAAACTGGTCCAAAAAGCTGCTACAGATAAATTTACTTTACCATGGTAGTCCCTTATAGTATTTTATTTATTTATTTATCTATCTAACTGAAGAATAAAAGTTAGATTTAAGAGTTTAAGCTTGTTCTCACACTGCAAATCTTTTAATCTACATGCTTGTTTTAGGATTTAAATAATGCGTGTTGATATTTAAGGAAAGCACTTTTAAAAACTATAAATCTACAACTGATATGCAATTCAAAAAAAATTATAGACTATCTTAAGGCCTTAAAACTCTTATTCAGCTTTTTTAGGTTGTTGCTTGATAAGTTACCTATTTCTAATACGCTTATATGAGTATATTATTTTCAAAAAAAAGTCGGGGGGGAATAAAAATGAATGATATCAATAACTGCTTCTTATAAAAATACAGAACTGACAGAAATATGCGTCTGAAATAAGTTACCCAATATATATTAAGAGAAACTGTACCACTTTTTAAACAAATTCTTAGTTCTGAAAATAAAACTTGACTAAATATGTGTTTTAGTTGATTAATTAGACAATTAATAATTTATTTATTTCTAACAGGTCCTCTCTTACGAACAACGAGTTGAGCATGCTTGTGAACGCCCTGCTAGTGACATGTCACAATCCGCGTCATTTCTTTGGGAAAAACCTGGTGAAACAACTCAAGGAACAAGTTGAGAGTACCACAAATTTCACTCATCCCATAGCTTACCTCGCCCTTTGTAATGCAAATGAGACCTGGCCACGAAAAGCTTACAACGATCTCAACAGTGTTCTCGACAGTGATTCGGATTATCCTTTTGTCACAGGTAACTAATCGAGCAAATTTATCTAATCGTGGAAAGGGTAGCGTTAAGAACTTCTACTCGGGCGTCTTGCTATACCTGTTATCGTTTAAAGATTCCAACCAACAAATCAGAACTATTTATTTACTACTATAGTACTATAAAAAGAAGTAAAAATAAGTATCATATGCTACCAACCGTTTGTAAAAATATTCAATGAAGCCGGAGAAATGTGGTTTAGAAAATATTTTTTTCCAATTGGATTAACACAGAAGCGCAATTTAGTAAAACTTTGAAAATTTTATTTGCAAGAAAAGTTTTACTTAATTGCTCTTCTGTCTTAATCCAGTTGAAAAAATATTTTTTAAACCACATTTCTCCGACTTTATTGAATATTTTTACAAACGGTTGTTAGATATGATAAATTTATCTGAGCTATAGATCAACATAATCCCACTTTTTGAAATTGATTCAAATGAAGAGTACAGGGGAAGAAACGCTTTATTTGTTAGGAGTAGTGCCGTAATTGTATCTGCTTGGCGGACATTGGCGACAGAAAACCGGTTTTCCTTTCGGTTCTTCTTTCGCGGTACCAACGTGTGACTCGTGTCCGCTGATCGCTGGCGTAAATCAGGGTTGCAGCGGGAGAAAAACAGAGTAACCGATTTCCTCACACCAGTTTAGGCGATGACTCGCTTTCATCGCCAAAGAGGCCTGATGAAGAAATTTTTCTACGAAATTAAGCGGTTTTTCCCTTGTACGCTTCAAATATACTTTTTTTTAATTTTGAAAAAATATTGATTCAAAATGTATTCGGGCGAATTACAAAACGTGGAAGTATATGGACCTGTAAGTCAATTGGATTGGGGACCTTTAGTGTCATATCACCAAAATGCTATCATCAATCGACTTAATAAGGTGAACTCTATAAAATACTTTTATTTATTACAGATATTCAAGCGATGGCTGTTCTTGCCCTTTCCTGCAATGCGAATTCCACAATTAACCTCTCAAATACATCAACTCTTTACAAGGCTGCAATAAAGAGATTTAAAAATCAACAGCTTCAAGATGGCAGTTTTGGAAACGTCCATACCACCGCTCTGATTACTCAGGTACTGTTTGAGGCAAAGAAAAGTGGCCCTAGTCTAGAGATAAGAATACGTTGAAATGCTTGGCGAGAAAAACTCTTGAAGCCGCCTGAAAGCTTTCAAGTGGAAATAAAAGATTATTCAAGCGTGCAATGGTTTCACTTGACAAACCTGTTTTTGCATTGGTTGGATCGGATTAGCATAGCTACTCAATACTCATGGACTATTGGCCAGTTAAAGGGAATAAAGATTATTCAAGGTGCAAGGTTTCACTTGCAAACTGTTTTTGATTGGTGGATGGATAGTCCTAAGTCCATGGCTATAGCGTTCGATCGTAGTGCGTCAGTGTGAGTTGCGACTGGTGGAGTGGTCAATTCACAGGTGAAGATGAAACTCACTGTACAGCAGAGATTGTTTATTGTAGAAAATTTTATTAAAATGAATTCGAGGAAAAAATGTGACCAGCTGTTTGTTGAAGAATTTAAATGTGTAAAAGGGCCTAAAGAGTGCTATGCAACAAATAGTTAAGAAATGGCGTCAGCCAGGATCTGCTGTCAACAAGTTCAAAAACATTCCAAAACGGAACTGAATACCAGATTCTGGGTCTTGCAATCAATTTAGAATATTTTGTATTAACAAAGTTTCGATTCTCTACGAAATATAACAACCGAAATAATCACTAGTGGGAACTTTTTTTGATCAGAGAGAGACCTCTACAAACCTTGTTTATATTTCATTTCAACTAGCTTTTCAAACCATAGCGTAGTTGCCGGCAAATAAGTCACCAAGCGTTTGTTTGGGATTAATATTGGAGCGATCAATGGCTTCATGTTAGCAAACCTGCTTTTGTATCGGTTTTTGACTTGGCAACATTTCTGTCGTATTCTTATCACCACGTTGGGGCCACTTTTATTAGCTTCACCCTGGATATAGCTAAATACGATTTTATGAATTTGATTCCTTGTTGTACACTTACATTTCGATTGCGGTACTGACGTTTCAGTTATAAACATTTTCTAAACTACTGGGAAACGGACTTTTTTATTATAGCTTATCAATATTAGAGAAGGAAGCATGTAGCGCATTAAAAATGGAAGTAAACGAGAATCTTTGTTTTTTGTTAAACTAGCAAATTTATACCCGTTTTTCGCACGGAATAAAAAAATATCAAATAGATTCCAAATATGTGTACCATATACCCTGTTATAGGATCATAAACTTATTATTGTTTCCGCTCGTTATAAATTATAAAATCCCGTTTCGTTGCCTTAAAATTCAAAAATAAAAAATACGCTATAAAATGCACTCATAAATGTCATCACAATTCCCTCATAAATACATAAAACCTTTTAGCTCATTTGGAGCGTTTTGGGAAATAATTTGGCGAGAAAATAGATATAGCTACAAGCACACCCATTATACAGCTCTAACACAATGACCTTCGAGCAACCGACCAGCTTATAAATTATAAAAGTAATTGCCTATTTGGCGAATTTTAGTCAATAATTTGGCGAGTTTGGCAATGTATTTAGCGAAAAAATAAAGACATAAAACACTAATAGCTCTAGTGCGATGGCCTTTATTAACCATCATAGTTCAGTAATAGCTAAACTATACATTTATTGCTTAAATATGCGTACATGCAGTCAACAGAAAAATCAATGAAAAAATCATCAAATAAACCCACAATAAAATCCGGGAATGAAGACTGGCGGAATTACGTCACTTGAAACATGTCAATTATTTTTCAAATAATGAATTTAATTTCTGAAAGTAATGGCAAAAGAGTAAAATAAACATTTTGAATTTTAAATGTTTTCGTTAAAAGTTTTATTAAATTTTTTCAGCCGATGGCATCAGGAAAGAAAAAAAAATGATCGGATTTGAGCGAAAGTGATGTATTTTTTTCAGAAAATTCGAATTTTCCCTAAAAATGTAACAAATAATGAAAAAACTAAGCCTCAGGTGCACACGTCGGTATTAAAGGGAATCTATCTTAAAAATTTCGAATTTCTGAGGGGAGTTTAAGTAGGTCTTTTACGATCCGAAGACAAACACACAGACACACCCACTCTTTCTTTTATTATTATAGATGCATGATTTGAAGCGCCTAAAAATGACACTTTTAACTCTTAAAAAATTATTTAAAACAAATGGTATGATTATTAAAATTATTATAGGTTTCACCAATATAAAAACATAAAAAGTTTTCAAAAAATTATTCAGAAACATTTTAATTTTTGCCTTTGTTATCAAAAAAAATTTCTATACTAATTCAGATATTCTTTTAAGCAATTTGCTCCATTTTTCAAAGCTTTTCCCAAGTTATTCTGGAAATTGTATTTTTGTTTGGAGTTAACGCATCTTTTTTTTCTTATCCAGGCGTTAATTGCTAGTGGACAAGAAGAAAGCAAGGACTGGAAGTTGAACAAAACCATCGAATACATCATTAAAGAACTGAACTCTACTTCCGTGAATTTCCTCTCGATGTATTTAACTTTGCCAATTCTAAACGGAAAAACCCTTGTGAACATTTCAACAATCGACTGTACAGCTAATCCACGGAAGAATGGGGATGGTATGAAATGTTATATATTTTAGAAATATTTTTAATTTCGGAGACCATTTGTTTTTAAGAATATAATCATTGATCGGCTCAGTGCAATACCACCTACACTGGAAGGCACAAGAACTAAGCAAAATAAAGTCTTATTAGTATACCGATTTTAAAGTGTGGACCAATGATAGCTTTTTTCTGCTTATCTTAACGATAATACTAAATCGAGTGACAAACGATAATTGGTCATATCCGAACGGTCATATCAAACGATAATCGGTCCACCATTATGACGTGAGACATCTTAGTTCTCTGGTCTTCAAATCTAGGAAGTATTGCTCAGTGAAGGTAAGGTATTGCGTGCTCCATTTATAATAAGCACATTTTCATGGTGGGAAAAACGTCAGCATGCTTGTCATATGATTGTGGGGCATTTAAAAGATCCATTGAATATCCATTTGGCGCTTCGGTTCTTTCGGTAAAATTAAATCTTGGCGTACTTTGACATCCACAAAGAGCTCACATTCATGATGATCTGAGAGTCAGAATTGGTAGTGAGATCTGCCTAGATTGTACCACAAAAAATGGCGCTCAGTTCTAGGGAATATGCAGATTCGGAAAAATATATTTGATCCACCAAAGTAGCAGCCTCGTTTAGAAAAAAGAATAAAAGCCTTACCTACTTATAATATTTTTAGAATACCTTATTAATTATCGTAAAAGCCACATGATGTCACGCAGTCACCACATGATGCCGAGTTCCTTGAGGAACCTTGTATAATAAAGATTTCCATTTCCACTTTACATTTCCATACACTGTTCTGTTATGTTGAAAGTCAAACACGTTGTTTTTATTGCAATAACATATTTTGACCTTATCAAATACATCGTTGACGTCATTATAAAAACAAATTTGACTGAATCGCAAGATGAACAAAATGTTATTTTAAAATAGTTCTTCGAATTGAATTGGAACAACGTGTTCTACAAGAATTTTTTTTAACGTTCTTGAAATTTTTACGCTTTAGAACTGAAATTTTGATCAAGCTCTTAACCATAAAGACGCTGCTTTTGGGAATTGAGAAACCCGTAAAATAACTCTTTTATAGAAATAACTTATCTTTTATATTTTTCTCAAGAAATCTTTCTTCTGCAGAACTCTTTTTTTATATACTTACTTTTTTATATTTTAGATATCATTTCGGAAATTAATGATTATTTGGGATCTAAAATCCGAGTCAAGTATTATCTGTATATAGGAGATAAAAAAGATGTTATTCATTCTATTTCATTGAGAGTTCCTGAGAACTTTACTGCTTTCGACATCATGCAACTCGCTGAAGCTGAGGATCCTAAATACAAGTACATTTTTTTAAACTTAATCAATTTATATTGTGTCGATAAATAGTGAAAATATGTTAACAGCTATTCACAAGTACATTCAGATGATGCACTAAGTTGACTAACTAGACCAATGTAATATACATTAAAATCGAACTATTAATGTCAATATAAGAAAAAATTTCAATGTCATTTTTGAAACCTTATAAAAAGCTGTAAGGCTCTGATATTAAACAACGAAACAGAACTCAACTTTGAAAAACATTTAGTAAGTGTTACATAACTGTTGCAAAGGGATACTTTTAAAGAGAATAAAACATCTTTTTTAAAAAATAAAATACTGATATTTTTAGAATTCTAAAATCTAAAAACACTATCATTAGTAATTTAATCTTATTGATATATTTGCATTTAGATTAAACAGCAGTAGTAACCTGCCGTATTGTACACTAAAAATCTCGTAAAAATAACTACTAATTTTTTTCCACTATGCTTATGGGCGTTGAATAAAATGATATCAAATATAACTCGTTGAAGAATAAGATATTTGAAAACATACTTGAAAAGATACCATAAACATACTTGTTGAAGTTGCTTATAAACTTTGAATTTACCTATTATCACCTAAATAACTAACTCGTATAGTTCATGTTGTTTACTCATTTTTATAATGTCTATTTAGCTTTTAAAATACAACTAGATTTGATACTAGCATTTTACCCTCTGAGAGATAAGCAAACTGGATGAAGTATAAACTGTTCCCACTTTGCATAAAATTATAAAATTAATTTCTTTTTATTTTCTCAATTATATCTCGATTATAAATGACTACTCCATACTTTAAATTTGGAAATGTATTGAAATTTTTAATTTTTAAAATATGTTTGTTGCTGGAAAACGTGACAGCCAGGTGACTGGTTAATATGTCTGTATCCCTCAGAGGATTAACACAAAATGGCAAAATATCGTTTTTACTTAACGTTCTTTTAGCACCAAAATAACTTTAATTGATTGTTTTTCCAGGTTTGAACAGAAACGTATTTCAGGAAAAATTTATATTTATAAATTAGCGAATATCACAAATGACCCTGAGGGTGGAAAATTTTGGTTGCAGTACAGCTACTTGGAGAACAATGGCACAAGAGAACTAACACATTTTACAGAAAGTAAGTTAAGTTGTATTCTCAAACAAGATAGCATTAATGACAAAACTTTTGTAAGGACTTACCCGTTTCTCTTTGCACAAATATTTATGCTATACATTGATACATGAAACATAATGAAGGATGTAATTGTAAATCATGTAAGCGTTAAATTTAAAAAAGGCACACAAAGATATATTTTGTTATTGAAATTTCTAATACAGTAAAAATCTGAAGGGTCTTAAAAATGTAAACTCGTCGAGAACAAATAACATTGTAGATCATCGCATATCAAGTTTTGTTTATTATTTTACATTTTTTTAGTTAATGTTAAGTGGGAAATACATTCTCTTTCCCAGTATTTTGTATTCAAAAAGAATTGTTTGTTTTTTTGCAGGCCTAGATAATGCAACTATGAAGGATGGACAGGATTTTATAATGTGGTACAAAACTGCAAACATTTAAACAGTGCATGAAGTCCAACTGAGAAAAATCGAGAATATGAAATTAACAGCTTTTAAAGTGTTCAAATTTTGTTCTTGATGTTTAAAATTCATTTCAATTCTTTAGTTAGAAATCTTTAAATAAGATTACATGAATAATAAAGCAACTCATTCTTTAGCAATAAAAAATTAAGTTAAAATTTATGATATCATTCGTGATTCATTTGTTTTACAAAAGAATTTATTATGTTTGTATTATGTATCATAATCTTAAAATTTAGATTATGATAATGTTATATGGCTTGTTTCTTTGAATTACTGTATAATTATATATGTTATTGATTAGGATGTGTATGTTTATTTTAATTAAATACAGATATGCAATTAAACTTTGTAATGTTTTATTGAAACATACATTTACATAGATGAACCTTTTTGTAAGATGACAATTAGCCCCATCTTGAATTTGGAAGGGCAAATAACGGTTTTACAAATAAACACGCATGATACATAAAGATGATACAATCAAAAACGGGTCAATCGACAAAAAACGAACCATTCCTGTCCCCGCCAGTTTTAAAAGTAATATAGTCTTTTAAAAGCAAAGTAACTTAAAAATGAGAATACTGTTTATAGAGTATAGGACGGAAAGAATTATTCTAGGCTTTTTTTCTAGTTTTTTTTAGTCCGCAGAACGTCCTTGGTTTGTCCCAACCCTCAATTTCTCGAGTTTGGCAGTTTATATGTGATTTATAAGATATGAATTCACTTTTTAAATTTGAAAATTATAAAAAGGAACATTTTGGAAAAAAAATAATGCAATTTTTATCTTTAAATTTAAGTTTGTATTTATTTGACTGAGTAGGGTAGAGTGGGGGCTATTAGGGGTAATTTTTTTAACCTCTGTATTTCAGCTTAGTTTAGTTTAGTTTGAATTATCGTCGCACTAGAGCTACACGAGGGCTATGGGCGACGAGCGTCGTATTTTATAACCACAGTCAAGTGACTATTTCAGCAAAAATACAAGAATTTTCATTTCTTTTTTTTATATCAATATCATAAACTGAACATTTGTTTACTTAGAAAAATCATTCGACAGATGTTAAAACATTACCATATTTTAGTTGCAGAGCAATTGAAACAAACATGTAAATGTCCCATTAGCCCCCATATGAGGGGTCTAATGGGACTGAATGCAGGGCTAATGAGAAATGCTAAATGTTGCCTTAATTAAAATTTGAAAAAAGGGAAAAGGAATCAGAAAATGACCAGAAAGTAAAATTTAAAAGCAAACACCATTTACATAATGTATACATAGTGAAATTTTATATATTTAAACAATTATTTCCCATTGAAAGGTGAAATATCAAAGTTAAAACTCAAAATCGAAGATGCTCCCATAATTTTTGTTGAATCACTGGAAAAGATAGTTTTGTAACTAAATCTTCTAAAATCTATCCCAAACTTGTTCTCTTTTTCAGGGTACGTGAATTTAAAAATGTCTATCTTCAAATAGCTTACCAGGAGTTCATCGCTTTCTATTTCAGAAATCAATTCCAACGAATAAAGAATAGTTTGCTTTCCAGCAAATTTTAGGAACAACAAACTAGATATCTTCACCAAGCTCTGTTCAGATGTAATTAATGAAATTTCAGTTGAAACAATGTCACCAATAAAGCTACTTCAACTTTCACTTATTATACTATGGAAAAAGTAAAAAAAAGTTTAAAATTATAGTTTAAAAAAGTTTTTGGCAACTTGACTGAATAAGATATTAGAAATTTATATAGATTCTTCAAGAGAAGTATACAAAGCTAAGGTTTATTTGTGTCCCATTTGACCCCACAGTGTTGTTTTTTATAAATTATCTAACACAGAAGCATGTGTATTTCACCACAGTATTTGACAGATATCTTAATCTATGATATGTCATCTACCTAAAACTATAGTTTAATTCATAGAAAGTTTTTATTTAATACTTCAAAAGTGAAAAAAAGGATACACTTTTAACAAACTTTGGATTCTCAATAACAACAATTCTTCTCTCCACTTCAACACATGCCTTTAATGGCTGATGTTTGGTTGTTAAAATGTGAAGTATAACTGTTTCTATGCTGTAATGTAGAAATATTTGTAAAAAAGTATATTTTCCCCCGACTTAGGCCCCTTGTCCCATTAGCCCTGCGTCACATTAGCCCCCACTTTCCCTTACAGTTCGTTGTTTGTGCCACCTTGCTTTGTCTATTTCGAATTTGTGTCCTCTTTGTGTTATGTTCAACGTGTTTGTTATTTGTCTTGCCCAGACGCGCTTGAGCCCCTTGGTGACCAAGATAGTTTGCTTAAATAAAGTTTGTTCTCTCTTTAAGAAAATATTTACTTTTCCACGTCTTTTCTAAATTTGAACATGTCAAATCGATTATTGAGTGATTCTGCCCTCTTGTCCTATTAGTTTATTCCCTAATTTTATCACGATGAATAAGTAATTGTTAAAGTTTTACATCTTATTTAATAATGTTAAAAACTTACTAATAAGTTTTAAGTGCCGGAAGTTAATTTTGTACAACGAAAATGTCTGAAATCGAAATTTCTAGCAAGTTAAGTGTTTAAGATAAGGATTTTGAATATGACTGATTTCATGAAACAAAAGGTACTTAAAGTGTTGAAAGTAATCGAAACGTAAACAGTTATTAAAATGTACCTTGACAAATAAAATTCAAGATTTGACCACTTATAAATGTCGTTTCACTTTGTTATCTTTAAGAGGTGAATGCAAAATAAATTATAGCATTGAAACTGAATGCTAATCTATAAAAAACACATTTTAGTCATTTGATATGGTATCATTTTTATAATTCCAAGAAAATCTAAGTAAATATTAAATTGTATCTCAATTCATATATAAACTGTTTTTAAGAAACCTCTTCATCTTAAGTGTTATCATTATTTTTGTGAAAGAAAGTTATTAGCCATGAAGTCCTTTTTATTTGTAATATTTGTACTAGCATGCTCAACAAGTAAGTAAATACCATTTTTTACTGATTATTAAGAAAATTTGTGTACTCATCAAATTAAATTAACTTAACTTTTAATCATTACTTTAAATCAAAATTACTAATGACTGACTAATTAAATAAATGGATTATATTTTCATACTTGAATATAAAATAATTTAAAATCATCTTTAGTTTAAAGGTTTTAAATAAACTCATAATTAAAGTTTTAGGATGGATCATTTAAAATAGTAATGACTTGAAGAAGGTCTGAAAGATAATAAACGAATTGTTTTAAAACTTTAATTAAAATAGACTTCTTAGCGACATAAATAGAATTGATTGGTTGGTACATGTATTTTCCGGTTTGTGTGCTTGATCATAGACCCGCTTATAAACCATCGTCAAGTAAGACACATAATTTTTACTGACACAGAGAGAGAAAGTACACCCAGGGAGAAGGCGGGAATCGAGTACGTACCCTGTAGAGTGCACAGACTGTTAGCGAGCGTAATGGTCAGCGATCTTAACCACTAGGCCACCCGGGCCCCTGAATAGAATGGAGTTTGGTTTATGAAATTGGGTGATAGACACACAGACTGATGGACGGACAGACTGAATGGTTATAATACCTTCCACTTTTTACGATATAAATGTAGTGTGGATGCTAAAATGAAACTTCAAAAGCTAATATCCTGGACAAGATTTTCATATTTTGAGCTATTTTAAAATATGAAACTATGTTGTACTTAAAACTGATTTCGGTAAGGTAATCGTTTCCGGCTGCCTATTTCTAGCCTCCTTCAGGAGCTTTAACACAGCCAATAACGCCTCGTAATTTAGAACCCTGGTCAAGTGACGAGGTCGACACCTGAGCGGGCACCCAACGGAACTTCGAGCGACATCGTACGCTAATGCCGTCGGGACTTTGGACTCCACAGATTTAACGAGCACGTCTGTCCCTGTGTACTCGGGCCCATCCGTGATGACGATTTTTATACTATTTCCAGCACAGATCCGATTTATAGGATGACTGGCAGTAGGTGGGATTCGAACCCCCGCACTCCTGAGAAGGTTGAATCTCTAGGCTGATGCCCTAACCACTCGGCCACGGACGGGCCCTGATTTCGGATTAAACTGTAAACAATGTATAAAGACAGCCGCGAAACGGTTGTCTGTTTATATCTTCCACGGAGCTTTAACACGACTAATTACGCCTCCTAATTTTTAGCCCATGTCTAGCGACGAGGTCGACACCTGAGCAGGCACCTAAAGTGAACAAATGACGCCATCTTCTTCTTGCTCGGGACTTTCTACTCCACAGATTTAACAAACACGTATGTCGTAGTGTACTCAGAATAAATTCAGACAAACACACAACGCAAATATCCATGCCCACATGTCAGAATTCGAGCCTATGACTTTCTGACTGCCTGATTTGCTTCCTGCACGCCAAGTCGGCGTGACAACTGGTTATTTTTATTCATTTAAAACTAGTTCTCATTTGTTTTAGAAGAAAATTGGTCTCCTTGAAACTGGGTTTCGCTCCTTCTTGCCCCTTCTCTCTCATATAAGGGGCAATATTATAAAAAAGCCAACTTACGGACGTAATAAGGAATTTCAGATCTGAAGACGAAATTAAATTATAATTTCAATCGTCGACTCAAACTTCAAAATTTAGCGAAAAACTCTGCTTTAACGTCTTAAGCACATGTTTACGAAAAATCAGTAAATCGGAAGTGGAATCGGATTTCGGTAACAAATCAAAAATGTCAATGTCCCCAAAATTGTTGCTCATCATAATATCCAATACATCAAACATTTCAACTTGATTGTTTGAACAGAACGATCAATAATGATGTTTATAAATGTGATAATTTTCAGTAACTGTCCACGGCAACGACTGTACCATTGTGAACAGTTCATCTGGGAATATTTCAAATTATTTAAATGCCAATCAGGAAGAAGTCTGCTGGATCATCAAAGTTCCAAAAAGACATCATATTACCATTGATGTGAAGCCGCTTCAGGCTGAGGTAGTTAAATTATTATTATATACAATAAGTTTAGTAAACATTATTTGATAGTTTTATTTAAGCTAAAAAAATAATGTATTTAGCTTAAAAATTTCTTTGTGCAGATTACTCTGTATAAGTTGATCTTTAACAAATGAAGAGCTTAGTTAAAGAACGGTGCCTTGTGATAGTTTTTAAAAATTGAGATTTTTGTATCAATCAACATATTATTCCCTCCTTTTTTAATAACAAGGTTCCACTTTTTCATATACTTTAATTTAAGCGTATTTTTTACCGTTTGCAAGTTCTACTTTTTAACGGATCTAAGAACAAACGAAAAACTTAAAAGCTCATTTTTTCGTTTTCACCTTTCTGTCACATTGAACGTTCTTCCACTAAGCTCTTCAAATGATATTTAAATGTGTGATCAATAATCAATTAAAAATAAATGTTACAACAATAATCAATTAAAAATAAATGTCACAACAATAATCAATTAAAAATAAATGTTACAACAATAATCAATTAAAAATAAATTTTACAACAATAATCAATTAAAAATAAATGTTACAACAATAATCAATTAAAAATAAATGTTACAACAATAATCAATTAAAAATAAATTTTACAATAGTATTTGTATCATTTTCTTGTTTGGATAACTAATTTACTTTTTTTCATACAGAAAGATAGATACGATGGAATTGAAGTGATTGAAATCCGTACACGCATTTCGCACAAAATCGTTAAAGGACGGAGTGAAGAAGTAAAGCTGATGTTTGGGTCCGATGTAAAAATTATACATTATGCCCGGCACCAACAATATGACAAACATAACTGGTGGTCTAGGATCTCATTGACCTACAGAATCAGTAAGTAAGCTAATTTTATTGTAGAAATGTATAGGGGTCAATATTAGGAATCTGGTCAATTCGTGTAACAACTGTTTTTTTTATTTTAAAAAATAGTCTCTTAAACTATATTTCTCACTTAGTAACTACTTTTTTGCTTTAAATACCAACACAATCATCAAATTTTGTGTTTATTTCTTACTGGGGCAGGTTTTAAAGTGTTCAAAAGTCAGATCAGTAGCGTGTCAAAACTATCCGCTTTATATTGTCCTAACAATTATACTTTAGACTGGAAACTACTTTATTTAATGTCTTTTATAAATATTATACATCATTTTTAGAAAAAAAAAATATCCAAATACCATAAGAAGACCCGACATATGCATGTCACAAGTTTCCATGTCAAATCGGTAACATCAACTTACGAAACAATTTCCGGACTAAAAACGTCATATCTGGAAGAGAACTACGTCATTAAATCGTCCCCGTCATGTTTACAAAGTCCCATACTGCAACTTTAAAAATTTCCCGTTTGAAAAACGAGTAAGCGTTGTTTTATTCAATTTTTAAAATACGAGCATTTTTTAGTTGCTTAGATCGGTAACACACCCTAAAATAATAGAAATATTTTCTGTTTTTTTATAATAAATATTACTGTTTACGGGCGTAAAGCAGCCAACGTGGTTTCCAGTTCGTAGTGTACGCACTTTTCCTAATATTGACCCATAGACATTAAAAGGTTTACGTGACAGAGATTATGATATTGAGAGTAGTTTATATTTGTCCCGAGTGCTACCTAAGAAGCATTACTGTTGTTATTTCGTACAGTCCTGCACAAAAGTTTAGACACAGAAGCAATTCATGAAAATATCGATAGTATTCATTAATTCCCACTAAATTCTTTTTAATATATATTGTTCAACTCGTAAGAAAAAAGGGTAACAAAAGGAAATTCGGAAAAAATTAAATAAAATTGTCTAACATCAACAAGACGAAATTTTGCAAAATTGCCATGCCTCAAAAGTATAGACACAAATGTAATGTTTATGCAAATTCTTGAGCGGAAGTGACTGTGTTATCAAAGGGGAGTGTCTCAAAGCTGCTATAAAGGGATTGGAATATTTTTTACTGCTTATAATGATGCCTAAGTCAAAGCAGTTTTTATTTGCCGAGATTATAAGAATTTGGAAATTAAAAAGCCGCGGTAAATCAGTTTCTGATATTTCACTTGAACTGAACCGATACAAAAGATGTATTTATATAGTTTTAGGCACGTGATGATGTATACCAGGCAAAAGCAAGTTCTGGAAGAACCAGGGCGACCAGCAAACGAGATGAAAGGCAAATTAGGAAACTTGCTTCAAACAGACATTGCTCTGCAAACCAGATTAAAACTGAAATTGCCAACAAGGTTTCCCAAGTAACTATACGTAGAAGAATTGTGGCATGTGGATTTAAAACAAAATCTAAATTTAAACGTAAGCCGCAGTTGCAGTCTCATCACAAAGACGCAAGACTAAATGGGCTCAGAAGCACACGTCATATAGGGATAAATGGCTAGAGGTAATCATCAAAAAAAATCTTTAGTGATGAAAAAGAAAATGGAACCTGGATGGCTCCGACAGGTTTTCTTACTACTGGCATGATCTTCGTAAAGGTCCTGTGACTTAGTTTAGCCGAAGTCAAGGTGGAGGGTCAGTGATGGTTTGAGGAGGATTTTCTGTAAACGACCAGACTTCCTCAGCGTTTACAAAGGGGAAGCAAAACTCTGAAAAATACCAGGAAACCCTCGAGAGTAATTTGTAAATGTTGGGGGAGTTTTTATGTGGGCCTAACTGGAAATTTAAACAAGACAACGCCTCTATCCACACATCCAGCTCAACGAAAGATTGGTTTCGAGCCAAAAAAAATCACGGTTCTCGTTTGGCTTACATATGGCCCCAACTATTATTCTATAGAAATTGTATGGGGAATTCTTACAAAAGTTGTACATGCCAATGGAAAGCAGTATACCAAAGTTTCTAAACTTAAAGAAGCCATTGAAGCAGCGTGGTACGATATCAAGCCTGCAACCCTGAAAAAGCTTTGTGCTTTCAATGAAAAAACGTGTTTTGGAATTGATAAAAAACGAGGAAGCTTTATCAACTATTAAAACTTTTCATGTGTTTCCAAAAATTAAAAAAAAAATATTTGTGCCTAAACTTATGTGCAACGGATTTTTGTCGTTTTTTCTATCTTTGCGGCTACTTCGCCATATATTTCTTTTTTCATTTTCTAAATTTATATTTTTGAATATAGATGTGCATATGTTTAAGTGTAATAAATAATAATTCTCCTCTTTAAATACTAATTTGTAAAACATCATATTTGTGTTGTGTCTAAACTTTTGTGCAGGACTGTATATACTTTGAATCTGTAATTGGCAACGACCTAAGAAAAATCCCAATAAACCATAATACCTCATAATAATTTTCCAATTAAATATAAAGATTTCATTAATAACAATAGTGTAGGGGAGATCGGGGCTAGTTTTCCCATGGGGTAAGTTTTCCACCAGGCTTTATATTTTAAATGAGCCGTCGGGGGCGCCAACTGTCTGCTTGGTTTATGAAGCAACTTAGCCTATGCCCCTCACAATAATCTTTGTTTAGTTGGTGTTGTGTAATATTTTAGTTAGAGCAGTTTTTATGATTTTTTTCAAAGTTGAGTGATTTTTTATGCATACATTCAAACCTAAATTAAACATACTATCATTTAACTTACAGTTTTATTATCATTGCGTATAATAAAAATAGCTTTTTCTCGACTTTATGTATTTAGATTCAAAACAACTTAAACCTCTAATCGTCAAGGCTCTATTATAGTCAAAATATAGTGACGGAGCAGGTTTTCCTAAATTTCACGGGGCAAGAATTCCAACAATACCTTGAATATAAACGTTCTCCAACCTTTATGATATTCCAAAACTACAATTATTTTTTAATGTATATATGACCAAATAATATAATAATACATAGAGTTCTGAATGTAAAAAGTTTTGTTTCCGATTAAACATTGCCTACATAGTAATAAAAAGAAGGCTGACAGAAATCGTACCATTCAGAAGCGATATACGTTACTCTAATAGCTGATTATTTAGATTATATATTAATAGATTTAGTAGGCGTAAAAGCATCCCAAAACTTAAATATTTTTAATATATCGTAAATAATTGCACTGTAAAATATTAACATACCATGCTGCACCCAAAACTTTGGAGTAAATTGGCTGGCTAAGCAAAAAGAGAACCAATCTCAACAAACTTCAGTGCATGAGATCTGATATTTTTGCAATCTTTAGTAATACTTTAGACAACCCCTAGAAAAGAGAACCAACTATGGTTTTACAAAAGAAGAAGTTACACAATTTTCTTGATTTCAAAGTGATCCAGGTGATATATCCTTTATATAACAACTTTGGTGATATGTATGGTGATATATGGTAATATAAAGGTGGTATATCCTTTATATACACAGCTTTTTTGTTACAATTTTAACTATATTCTGTGTATAAAATTTTGTGCTATTTTAGTTAACAATAAAATGCACATAAGAAAACAAAATGTTTTTTTTAAGTGTGTTAAATATTCTCAAGAATAGTTGGGAAATTTGCCCCATCCATTTTTGGCAGTCTGGGAAAATGAACCCCGTAAACGGAGCACATTTGCTGCATTCGCTGCAAAAAGTGTATTTACTTTTTAGAAAAGTAGTATTGCTAGCTTGTTGATAACCATGTGAGGAAATCTATGATATTTTATTTTCTTCAAAAATAAATAAAAGTAAAAAGTATACAATCAAAAAGAAGAAAACATGAAAAACTAGCCCCGGTATCCCCTATATTTTGAAAATGAATCTTCAAGCCACACTTAATATTCCTAAAAATATTATCATATATTTCCTGAGAGTTAAATAGTAGTCCAGAATGGTCCCCAGTGTTACCTGACGCGAGTGTTACCGTTGAAAATTAGCATTTATAACTCTATGAACAGAGTAATTGCGACAATGGCAATTTGTACGAATAAAGAACATAGTTAGCTAAACATTCTATACAACAATCTATTTTTCGTCCGTGGGAGGGTTATAACATTTTTTCTTTACGAGGTTAGTAAACGACACAAATTTAAGTGATATACATCGAAGGCTTTGAAAGCTCTACAAAATGCGTTAGTGAATAGTTAATAATTGACGTGACAAGTTGTTTTCCTAATTTTCAAAAAAAACGAAAAAAAATAAAGAAACGCTGAGTGTCCTTTCAATTGTTACACTCCTGAATTTTTGTAGTTTTAAATATTCGTAACGATACTCATAAACCATTAGATACATGCAATGGTTGTGACATATACCAAAAATTCAATAACCTAGTATATTTTTTAATTTTAATAAAAATTAGCTTTTTCTGTTTGTACAAATATTAAAATGTCAACTTTTTGGGAATTACCCTAAAGCCACAAGTTTTTTAATTTTAGCAAAATGATTCTTGCATATTATAATTAGTGAAAATCTAATGAATCCATCCAAAATGCCACAAATTAGTATACAATTTTTTTTGCAACCTTCAGCGAAATAATACTTGCCTATTAAAATTGGTGCATATCCACTGAATTCATCTAAAATGCCACAAGTTATTATACACATTTTTTTTTAACCTTCAGTGAAAGAATACAAATTATCATACATTTTTTTCAATTTTAAGCGAAAGGTTATACTTTCCCATTAAAGTTGGTGAATATCCACTGAAGCCATCCAAAATTCCACGAGTTATTATACAATTTTTTTTCAATTTGCAGCGAAAGGACACTTGCCTATTAAAGTTGGTGGAAATCCACTGCGATGGGGCATATCTTGGCTAAAGGGTCAGTCTTCCGACACCATGAGCTGGAAACAAAACACCCCCAGAGCTGTGGTGGCTCTGCATTTAGCTTCAGCTGCCAACTTCAATGGGTCAGTCTTTGAGGAAGAACTGATGGCCAATCAAGTTGATCTCAGAACATCTGCAGCATTATTGAGGTACATATTTCAAGTAATAGTTTCTGGTAATAGGCTCTTTCTAAGTCTCCAATCTTCAGTTGTTGTTAGTATGCTAAGTATTGTAGACAATCGAAATTTCGGTAAAACTTTTTTTGTAAACTTGATTTTGATTTAGACACTGAACAAATGTGATTTATTCGTTCAATGTTTTTTAGGAAACTGAGGAAATAATAAAGATAGATATAATTTCATAATGACTATACACATGCATACTACGTGTTTCGTTTTTTCGCCGTGTATTTACTTTGACACTGATACGTAAAATCTATTCATTACAATTTCAAAATGAAATTAATGCATAATTTATCGACTATTTAACTTAAGTCCTTTTGTATATTTTTTTCTTTGCACACAGGCCTAACAAAACGATCCACGATATGAGTATGCTGATCAATTCTCTGCTGGTGACATGCTACAATCCCCGACGCTTCCATAGTATCGACGTTGTGCAGCGACTCAAGGCGATGGTTTCCCGATCCCAGGGCATTGTGAACCCCGTGGCATACATAGCCCTGTGCAACGCCAATGAAACATGGCCAGAGAGGGCGTTTGATGACTTAAACAAGATTTTGAACACGACATCCGACTTCCATGTGAATATAGGTAATCTGGAAATTCAGTTGTATACTATTCGGATATCTTTAAAAAATAAAAATATATGAAAAGATTTTCCAACAATTAAACTTCTCTTAAATATTAAAACTCTAACACTTTTTTAAAATGCCCCTAAATTGTAGCCTCACATAAAACCGTACAAATATTAAGGAATTCACACAGGTAATTAAAAAGCGAAGAGTTCGGCTTCCTAACGATTTGATAACCACGTGATCACCCCCCCCCCCCCGCTCCCACAAAGGCCCGCGCGGAGGCAACAATCTTAGACAATTCTTTAAATGATTCCAAAGTAACCAGTCTCTAATCTGTGGGGCATTCGGCCCGCTTCAATAAAAATATGAAAAGTCCCAAACCTACCTTTGCCTCCTTATTTATCATAGAAATTATTACATATATGAAGAGTACAGGGGAAGAACCACTTGATTTATTAGGAGCCGACCCGTAATTGTGTCTGCTTGGCGGACATTGAAGCAGGAAACTGGTTTCTCTCTTTCTTCTTCGCTTGGTCCAAGCGTCGGAATCGTGTATCGCGCGAATCTCGCCAATCTCGGTAGGTAGAAAAGTCGTGGTTTAGGACTTTTCAATTAATTTGCGAATCTTAAAATTTCTCTTAATTGTTTTAGAAAATTCGTGATTTTCAATCAATCGTACTTTATTTTTAAAGCTTAACATGATGATGAACACAGTCTTTTGAATAAAACGCGGAACTGAATTTTAGGGATGCAGTGAGAGAAGATGCACTGTACAAGAAAGTGAGAAACTGGTTTCCTTACACCAGTTTAGGCGATTACTCGCAATCATCGCCAAGATGCCTGATGAGAAAGTTTTCTACGAAATTAAGCGGTTTTTCCCCTGTACTCTTCATATATTAGACGCAAAAAAATTCTGTAGTTTAAAAGCAGCGAAACCCATAATTGCGCATAGTATTTTTGAATAAAACTTACAATCTTATTCTTCAGGGACTTTAAGGTGTCATAAGGTAATTCATTTGTACTTGACAGCCATTTACTACACGTGTGATTTTTGTTAATCTTCTTAATTAATTTCTTCATTTCATTAACCCTATTTTAGTGCCATATATGTTGTGCTTTATTATATCCTTTTTCATTATTCACAGATTATTTGCTGAATTTTGATGGTGTGGTGGCATAACCCCAGTGGTGTGGCGGAATAACCCCAGGTACCGGGGTAATGCCGCCACTCTGCAAGCTTTTAGAAAAAAAAAATTATTCAGTTTCTATTAAAAATTTCAAGTGTAAAATCACTACAAGATAGGTTATGAAATGTAGTATGCTATGTTTGTTACAATTTACATTAATTCTAACACAACTCTGCATGAAAATTCAATTTCCCTTAAGGTGGCGAGATTCCCCCGGTCTACCCTAATTCAGTGCTATATTTTAATTGGAACTGACCAAACTACAATGGAAAGTATAGTTTCTGTAGTTCTGTTTATAGCTTAATTCACTACATCTAAACAGAGGAATTGCTAATTATCTTGAAACATTTTTCATTTTAATGTTGTTTTTTCAAGAAAAGGTAAATGATCTTGGTTCTAATTGTAAAAAGATAGGTTAAACTGTTCTAAAAATATATTTCTCGGATTTTATCTGGCCATGACCATTTTGATTAAATTTCTTCGTATAACGTATATCACGTTCTCTCGGCTTCTAAGTGTAAGTCAAGGAAGAAAATGGAGTTTTGTAATTTTAGATTACTGAAAGATTACTATTTTAGTTTCACTAGTTTTTATGAAGATGGAAATTACAATGATGGGTAGGAATTTTAAAATAGAGTTAATGACAGGGCGGAGACAATAACAAAGGCTTTATCCTGTAGTAGACTAAAGGGTATGTTTACTATACGTCAATGTAGTTTGTTTCCATTTTTAAGTACATGCGAAGAAAGGGTTTCCAATTGCTAGTCACAGAAATATATATGCGTAAAAGTGTAAACTTATTTTCACCGCGTGTGATTGGTATTCAAAATTTTAAAGCAATAGATTTAACATTTTAAAATTATTTTTCTGTAGTATATATAGGTATAGGAAGGTTTTCTGTATAGTATATATAGGTAGTATATAACTACAAAAGTATATAAGTTCTGTAGAATAACTTGTGTATATCATTGTCTATTCCGTTTACCTCCGATAATTATTAGCTATTTCATTCATATAATAAATCATTTATATTTTAGATATGAAAGCTATGGCTATTATGGCATTATCTTGTTACAAAATCACCTAGAGGGAACGGAATTTACAAATACATCCTATGATACTTCAGATTACGAATATACTATTAAGGATTTAAAATTGCTTCAACTTGAAGATGGCAGTTTTGGAAATGTTTACACCACGGCCTTAATAGCCCAAGTAAGTCTTAAAATACCTTATTAAAACATTCTGTTCGTGTAGTTCTAGTATACCGTTAAATCAATCCAAACCAACATAATCAAAACAAATTATCAAACCAATACATTTCTAATATCATGAATATATTTTAATTTCATGCAATTTTGTTTTTTTAATTGAAACTGATTTAACATATTTTTAAAAATTATTTGAATTTTAAATAATTAAACTTTTAACCATGTGTGGTAATTTTACTAAAAAAAAGTATTTAAATTAAACCTTTATAAATATCGTCGATTAAATTGTAAAACTAAAAAGTACCAGAGTTGTGAAATACCACAAGACTTTTAATTACTACTGAATAATAAAAATTTAATACGCAAAAAGTCGGTTAAAAAAAGTTTTTGTTTTGTAATAGTTTTAAAACCTAAAATGTGTTCTATTCCAACTACCCTTTTGCACATGCGCGATATTTTCTCGAAAATCTTATTACATCCGACAAGTACTAGGAATTCGTATACCGAATTTGAAGTCTTAAGGACTTTTCATTTTTCAGCAATACTTTTAAAACCTAGAAAGTTTTATGACAGTTACTCTTTGCATGACTGATTTTTTCGAAAACCTTAATATGTCATCTGACAGGCACTTGAAACTTGCGTACCAAATTTGAGGTCTATAAGTCTTTTAGTACGTATTGTAAATTGGTTTCAGACGGGCAGACATAATAATGGACTAATCCATGCTCAAAATCGACTTCTTCAGATTCAGCATCCTCCAAAACGTGTAAAAACACACAAAATCTCCGTTTGAGATTTCCGACCGCATCGTATTACCTTCATTACATTATATTTCATATTAGGTAATTGAAAGTAAAACTTTAATGAAGAAATGGCAGTGTCCCCGAGTAATTATAGTGTTAGTTCTCCTCTATGAAAGTCAGTAGGTACAAATGCCATTTTTTGCATAAATGATAGATGCGAAAAGGTGTTTGGGACGAGCTTTAAAGAGTAGATATAGGTTCTAATGAAATTCATAGGGTTTTGCTCAAATTTCAATTTATTTAGGAAAAGTACTGTTTATGAGCATACTTGCAATTTGGAATTTAAAAAAATCCTTATTTCAGTTTTTAAAGCATTTATCTTCCCTAAGAAGTTCTCTATTTATCTTCGTTTATTCGATCCATACCGTGCCGAGAACGAAACAAGCTTGTTAAAAATAATAATTCTTTGAAAGAATGATTTTTGAAATGTATACCAATATTATCGATAATATCTGTTTTATTTCCGTACTTAAGGCTCTGATTTCGGATGGAGATCAAGATTGGGACGTGAACGGTACCGCAGAATACTTAATAAAGAAGCTAAACTCTTCGGTAAACTTCTTGTCTGCTTACCTAGCACTACCAGTCCTAAATGGAAAGAGCCTGACGGACATTATAAATACAGATTGCTCCGCTTATCCAAGAAGAGATGGAGATGGTAAATATTTATTTTCTTGTATTTTTCTTCACAATCTTTAAATATTTAGTCTAATTTGAATTAGTTAAAAAATATCTTTAAACTATATAGGTGATTATTATATCGCACAATTAAAAAACAACCCTTAATTTATCACTTGCTTTAACAATTAATTATTTTAAAATAGTATTCTTAGTTGTGGAAATACCAGTAATGTGTATCATGAACTTTGAAATAAAGTAAAAATACTTTACTATATCCAAACGAATTTATTCTGCCTTGCTTTTTTTGTTATATAACCAATTAATGATATTTATACTGTCCAAAACAGAACTTTCCCAACGTGTATAGAATATATTATAATTATGGGTCTCTATTCAAGATATTTTATTTTCACTTTGTTGTTTAGATATCACAGATGAAGAAGATGAAGACTTAGGACCCAAGATTCAAATCAAATATTCTCTTTACGTTGGTGACAATAAAAATGTGATTCACACCATATTCATTAAGGTTCCACGGGGATCAACTGCCTATCAGATTATGAAACTAGCCGAAACGTATAATCCTAAATACAAGTAAACAGTTTTGCTACATTTCCATGCAAATACTTCCTACTTTTTAAAGTAGAATTAATTCATTCTACCAGATTAGGAAACTAGCTGAAACGTATAATCCTAAATACAAGTAAACATTTCTGCTGTATTTATGTGCAAATACTTCCTACTTTTTAAAATAGAATTAATTCATTCTACCAGATTAGGAAACTAGCTGAAACGTATAATCTTAAATACAAGTAAACAGTTTTGCTGTATTTGTATGCAAAAAGTTCCTACTTTTTAAAATAGAATTAACTCATTTTACCAGAATATGGAACTAGCTGAAACGTATAATCTTATATACGAGTAAACATTTCTGCTATTGCAAATTGTTTCTACTTTTTACAATACAATTAATTTATTGAAATAATACACTGTTAAAAAAGTCTGTTATTTTTACAGAAAAAACCTGTCAGCTGGTAAGCTAGTAAAATAACGTATAATTTACAGAGATAAACTATTTATTTTATATGCATAATTTGCAAATTTAACGCAAAAATTAAATTCTAAACAAAATTATAATCAACTCAAAAAGCATTATGTTAGAAATTATTTATCTGATATTTCAGATTCGAACGTAAGAAAATATCAGGAAAGGTAAATGTGTTTGAAATCGCCGACCTACCAAATGATCCGGAAATTGGAATGTACTGGATGTTGTATATTGGTCTTAATCAGAAAACTGAAAACCTTAGATTTACAACTCAAAGTGAGTATTTCAAACTTGAAAATCTATTTACGCTCCTACACATAAACTAAACTAAACTCCTCGGCGCAACAGCCCATTAGTGGACCAAGGCCTGCCGTGCCCATTTCAGCTTTCGTGACCTAGGGCTCTGGGGTGCTAGGCATATGTCCCGGTAAGATGGTCATCCTCACGCTGAACCCCCAGTGTTTAGTTCCCAATCATGATTGGTACACATTTTATCGACCCACTTAAGGGATGAAAGGATGGGTCAACCTCGCCCAATCTTTGATTCGATACCCGGACCTGTGGCGTGGCAATGCGAGGCACTACCACTAAGCTACTGGGTCTATAATACATATTGTTCCACACAAAAAAATAATGTAAATAACGTTTTAGATTTTAGTGAGCCTAATTTTCTCTCAAACCCCATTTTTTTTATCATTTTAAATGACAATCAATAAGCTATAGTAAAACCAGATATTTTATTTTGCTAATGCTTTATTGTAGTACATACATGCTTTATTGTAGTACATTGACATACAAAAGTACTTTTTACCATGCCAAGTAAAGTTCCATACCAAACCAATACATCTGGTGGTCACAAGCCAATTTTTATGGTCTGTCGTGCTGCCCTTTATCGCGTTGCTTTCGAACGAAGAAACCTGAGTAGTTGACACAACAGATACACCGTGGTAGTAGTGCTGCTTTCTATTGCTTTGCTCTCGAACAAGGAAAGTGTGAAATAGAGTCAAACTAGGAACTCATGTAGCACACTTGAACGAGAGAAGCGTGGTAGTGGTGCTGCCCTCTTCCGAGCTACATGAGAAAACAATAGACTCCTCTGCTCGGCGCGTTATACCGGGCATCACTTCCGAGATTTGGGGTTGGTACAAAATGCATCAAAGGCTGATATGCCTTAACCCCCAAAATACCCTCACAAAAAGACAAGACGCTGCTTTATACTGTATCTCTTTAAATAGGAATATTTAAATTGTGTTTTGCCCTTAAATTTAATTAATTGGAGCTCATCTTTCTTTATGGTTGGACCGATTTGTCTGCAATACACCAGTCTTTCGAGCAACAACTATACGAATGTTTTAATGAATATTATTGATATTTTCCTTTTTTTTTACTTGGAATAGAATTTATGGTCATGCTTAAAAAAATAAACCCTATTCTGATTTTCAAAACTAATATGTAATTTGAAAATAATTAAATTTAAAATTTATGCAGAGAAAAAATCCGTAGATTTTAGCCCATATCCAGGCCTTTCGAAAGAAGACCAAATAATTTATAAATCATTTAGTAGGACTACCATCAGAAAGCAGTGCAGACGTTTGTAAAATTTTGAAAAAAACTTCACACAAAGTTATAAAATATTCTTTAACAAATGACTACGAATCAGAAAAAATATGCAAAATTTAAGGATTTAAAATTGACAAATAATGACTCGTTTGAGCTATTTTAATTAAATTTGGAGCAAGATTCCATCCTTTCCGTTAAGTTTTAAAACGTTCTAAACAAAACTGATACATCGAAAATAGAAGTAATATTTAGTTTATAACTTTAAAATAATAAGTTACAAAACTTTTTCTAAATTTTCTTTCTTAAAGACTAAACTATAATTTATAATTTCAGGTCCAAACGAAGTGGTCATGTTAAACGGACAACACCTTGTCATGTGGTACAGAAGTCAGAATTATTTATAAAGAACAACAAAAAAAATGTTACTTAAAAGCCACAGTTTTTAAAATAAAGTATTTTTTATTACATTTTAATACTTTATTATTGAGTCATTTATAATATTTAATTATGTGAGTATTTCCCATGGAAAATTAACGAAAACATTAAAAAAATAACAACTTTTTCAATTCCTCCAAAATTGAAGGAAAAATTATTAATACATAAATTATTATAGGTAAAAAACCTGGCCCGGAATCAATTAATTAAGGGGAGTCGGATGGCTCTATCTCACCCATGTTAATTTTACTAACTTTATGAATATTTTTCTCACAAACTATACGAGATATCATTATGAATTTTTTTATAGTTTGTTCCTCACACATAGCTCTTTGATTTAATTTGGAGATATTTCACAGTATAAAAAAATACTTTTACAGTGATTTATTTAAAATATGTATTAAAAAAACGCAAAAAAAACGATTTAAAGTTATGTAATTTTTTTTGATGAGATATATTTTAAATTCCTCAGTTTAAATCAAAGAGCTATTAATGGGGAAGATATAATAATAAAAAAACATGTTGATATACTTTATAGTTCTTGATAAAAATATTCTTAACTGTTGAAAAACCTTATATTTAAAGAAACGCAAAAGAATAGTAAGGTATAGGTAAGAACCAAAGAGTTCTATGGAAGCGGGTACAGGAACGACTCGTACTGAGCTGCCATCGGCAGCCATGGCTCTCTACGGAGCCCGAATTGAGTGGCAAAAGTGCTAGTTAATTTATAATTTTGATACTGAGAAAGGAAGTACACCCAGGGCAAAGGCGGGAATCGAACCCGCACCTGTTACAGCGCGCGGACTGCTAGCGTTATGGCCTGCGATCCAAACCACTCGGCCATTGGAACCCACATGCCACCCTATATTGTCTCCGTGTTGGCCCATGGTGCTGTTGCCAGGTTCAGTCTCTACCCTACTATAGAACTCTTTGGTAAGAACTGATATACAGGGTGATTATAAAATAACGCTCGCTGTTCTGAGAGGTCTGTAGCTTGAATGAATAATCCGAATGCAACAAACTTCGAGACACTTACTAATCAAGAAGGGGGAAAAAGAATGCAATCATAAAAAAACCACTTCGTCACTTGACCAGGGTTCTAAATTACGAGGCGTAATTGGCTGTGTTAAAGCTCCTAAAGAAGGCTAGAAATAGGCAGCCGGAATCGATAACATTACATTAAAATGACCGCTTCTTGGTTTTGCCAATGCTTACAATTGTATTTGCTTTTTCAGCGCCATCTATCGGTGATTATTGTAACTATTTCTTTTTTAATGTATTGTAATCGATTCCGGCTCCCTATATCTAGCCTCCTTAAAGAGCTTTAACACAGCTAATTACGCCCCGTAATTTAGAACCCTGGTCAAGTGACGAGGTGGGGTTTTTTTTATGATTGCATTCTTTTCCCCCCTTCTTGAATAGTAAGTGTCTCGAAGTTTGTTGCATTCGGATTATTCGTTCAAGCTACAGACCTCTCCGAATAGCGAGCGTTATTTTATAACCACCCTGTACATAGTTTCTGAAAAATGCTTATAAAAAGAAAATCCCTAAACAGAAATCGATAATCTTGGTCCTAAATTAAAGCTATAGATATGCAGATTAAAAATTAAAGAAAAACAGAAAATCGACATTTTTGACCCAAACACCTATTCAAGTCCCCTTTAAAAAAATTCAGTTGAACAGTTTATCATGGTGATGCAAATTCACACGAACACGCTATAAAAAGAGAGAATTGACATTTCGAAGAAGTATTCAGAAGATCTAGAATAGTTATCACCTCTATCATCACATTTTGGAAAATATCAACCAATTCTCTGCAACATATCTCAATATTAATTCCTAGACTTCGAAAGACATCAAGTCTGTTCCATACATGACAAAAGAGAGAGAGAGATAACAAAACAATGTGCACATTAACTCGATGTGTGTTTGGTAAATGTGTGCAACTAATGTAAAAAAGTTTTGTTTCATGCACCAGAAATGCACCAGCTCCTTTGGTTGGAAACATTTTATGCAGTACAAACTTCCTATTAATGGGGCATACATGTAAGTAATCTTCATTTCTTACAATTTGTAAACATCAATTAAATTAAGTTCGAAAATATAATTAGAATCAAGTTGAGTTAATCCGATCATGCATAAAAGAATCAAATAAAGATTTTAAATAAAAAAATAGAATAATGACATTCAAATAGCAGTCTAACAAATTCAACAAACGCGCTTTACTTAAATTTCGCTCGCTCTAAATTCGCTGAAAATTCTTTCAAATTCAAAATAAAAATTATCAATCCTAATATTGCAACAATGCACAATGTTATTCCTAAGGAGAAATCGGTTCACGTCTCTCCCTCTTATACCCGTTTGGGTACGAAATTCGAAAAATCGCTTCTTAAATGACGCCTTCAGTACAAAAGGGGAAAGGGGCTCCTAAAATTTTTAATGTGTTATTTTTGGCGTTGGCGTTTATACGTGGCTCAGTCAGTCAGGACTTCTTCCTTTATACATATAGATTAAATCCTGGATCAGAATCAAAAAACATATAACGCATCTGAAGGTGTGTGTGGAACTAATATAATAAAGTTTTGTTTTATTTGCGAAAGATTTATTTTTTATTGCTAATCGTGCATTTCGAATTTGACAAAATTTATAAAGAGTTACATAAATACTTGAATTTATATTTTAGTACATTGAAATGTGAGAAACCGAGCCATATAGTTATTGGCCTGTTAGTTTAGTTTAGTTTGAATTATCGTCGCACTAGAGCTACACGAGGGCTATTGGCGACGGGCGTCGTATTTTAGAACCACAGTCAAGCGACGAGCCGACACCTGAGTTGGCACCCAACACAACCGTTAAAGGCGACATCGTACGCAGCGTTGGGACTTTGGAGCGTATTTTAACGTGCACTCCCCTACGCGGGGTATTATTCGTCGGACATTTTTGGCTGCACGAGCCGTTTATATTGGTCTGTTAAAAAAATGAAAGATGCATCGGGCAAAACAAACCAAATCAATCAAACGAAATAATTCATATATAACGTTTCATTGATAAAACCGGTTCATAGTGGTTTTGCCTTCATTCATGAGTTAGAAAAGCGATTTTTGTGAATCGACACCCTTTATTGATAGATATGCGTGTGGTTATATGATGATAGTACTGCGCATTTCCAGAAAACTTTGCGTGGGCAATAATTATTAAGTAGCTTTTGAAATACTTAACTGCGTTTTTTGCTGCAATGGATTTCCAATGTTGTGTAATTTAAGCGTTGGTGTTTTCTCGATTTCGTGAGAAGTTTGTGCAAAGAATGCATCGAATTTAATGTTAATTTTCACGTAATTAACTAACTTCAATAACTGCTAAGGAGTATTTTTTGCACCATGATTCGAAATCGTTTATATTTCGATTAAATTTAGTTCTTTATAATTTTACTAGAGAGTATTAAATGAAACTCGTTTAAGTTATTATTGATATTTTATCTTCAGCATAATATCTGACAATGGATGATACCATCATAGTGATGAATTACTCCCGGAGGCGAGATATATACAAAGGAAAAAACTCAAACATATTGGACCCATTTTTTAAATCGTTTCTTTTGTTTGGTATTCACTTAGAAGAAGATAGTTCAAGTGTCAATTTCAAAAATGTTGCTGCCAAACTTTGGACTGGTATAATACTGATTTGTTTTCATTACTACCTCGCATCAGATATAGTTTGGTATTTTCGCCACACTATTCAGGAAAACGCCGTCGCAGAAAGCATAACAATCTGGACATCTGTTCTCACTTTTGTTGCTGTATTCCTCAGAAGGAAACAAATTCGGAAACTTGTTGCTATCGCCCAACAAGAGACAGCAAAACTTTGTAAAAGAGACCGAACAAGGTTTCGTAAGATAGTATTTGGGACATTTTGTTTCCTTTGGCTGTACATATCAGCATTTGTTATGCAGCATGCGGTATTCGAGCGCCGTGAACCTTACAGTACCTATCATTCCACAACAATAATGCATATATTCTATAAAAATCTAAACCAACCTCTAAGAAATATAATAGGGAAGACTGACAGATGCCTTCAGTCATTCTTTACACAGGGTTTCTTGACTCTTACCATAGCATTTTACTTAATTATGTGCCTGAATTCGAGAATGTGGCTCAGACATTTTCGTAAGCTGTACAAAGCCTCAGATATTACCGAGCAAAATATTGGCGTGAGAAGTTTTAGAAAGTCCTACGAAAACCTGTGTGAGATTGTATCGCTTCTGGATGACGCTTTTTCGGAGATGGTAGGCATATGGCTGTTTATGATTCTCGTTATTATCTGCGTCAGAATCATATCGGTTCTAAACCCCTTAACAGTGACGACAGATCAAATGATGACTGTCATCTTGTTGACTCTCTTCAGAGCTATGGGGACTCTGCTTGGATCATGTTTTCTGGGAGATTCTATTTCTTCTGAAGGCAAAAACGCATTAAGCCTTTTGATTGAGATGGCAAGAAGAGACAACTGCTATGCATGGAACAACTCTGCTTTCTTTGAAATTCAGTTGATCATTACGAAATATGCCTTGAGTCCTCTGCAGTTAACAGTTATAAAGTTCGCTCGGCTCGATCGTAAATTTCTAATGAGCTGTATGGGTATGATGACTACCTACATTATAATCTCCATTCAGTTGTACCCTAATGCAATGAAAGGTTTAAGATCGTTGTAACAGCTGCCCCCCTGACACAAAATATATTTAAAAAAAACCCTTTAAATATCAATTTGAATCAAAACTTTAAAACACCACAACAAACTAGTTTTATTTCCTGCACAAAATATTGTTTTGTCTCATTATGCGTCTATTTTTAGTAATGTCTATCATAATGACAGTTACCAGATACGTCGAATTCAGCATTGTGAATGAGCCCCACTGGGAATTTTTGTTCATCTCTCTTGGAACGTCTCATAATTTAGAACCGTATTCAAGCGACAAGGCTGACAGTTCATTTGTTATCCAACGGAGTTACGAGTGACATCCGTGCGCTAACGCCGTTTTGTCGAGACTTCGAATTACTGCATATTTCAGAAGCACGTATGTTCCAGTAAACTTGGAAGCATCTCCTATCCACATATATTTCAGTATACTCGGGAATCATTTCTATACGTGTAAACAGATCCGTAGCGTGACCGGGGCAACCGCGAGAGAGGGCGCTGAATAATTTTTTGAAAAGAAATTGAAAAATGTGTGTAAAATTTAAATTTCGTATTGAGTACATTAACTTGCAAAAAAGTACAAGTACAAGTTGAGGATTTGAGACTTACTACCCGACTTAAAACTATTCTTAAATTTTAAGAAATATGCTAAAAAGTGGAGGGAAGGGATGATTACGTCTCGACAATTCCGTTTGCCGCACGTAAATCATGTACACTGTCAAAAAATCTGTTAAAAAACGAAATAACTCTGTTACTTTCCTACAGAATTTTTTTTCTAAACTTACAGAAATTTACTGTAAAATTATTTCTCGATTTATCAAAAGACAAATTTTCTTTGTAAACAGATAAAACCTGTAACCACTGATGCAGATTGCACCTGTTGAAAACAGTTTTTTTTCTGTTTGATTGCGAAATTAATTTTGATATATACAAAGTACTTCCGTGTTTTGTTTTGTTTTTCGTGGCTGATGGTTTAGTGATTAGTATGTGTTGCTTTTATGCCTTCGACGAGGGTTCGTTTTCGGGTTTTATTTTGACGTTATCTTTTTTTAACGTAGGAAGCTATAAGGGAGAGTGAGGGCTACTGGGACAAATTTTTATTAACCTCTGTATTTCAGCAAAAATATAAGAATTTTAATTTCTTTTTTTACAAGCTTATAAAGTGAAGATTTGTTTACTTAAAAAGTCATTCAACAGATGTTAAAACATTACCATATTTTAGTTGCTGCGCATTTTAAACAAACACATAAATGTCCCATTAGCCCCATATGTGGGTCTAATGGGACAGGACAGGGTGCAGGGCTAATGGGACATGCTAAATGTTACCTTAATTAATATTTCAAAATTGTTAAAAGGAATCAGAAAATGACAAGAATATGAAATTTTAAAGCACTAACACCATTTACATAATGTATACATAATAAAATTTAATTTTTTAAACAATTATTTCCCATTGAAAGGTGAAATATGAAAGTTAAAACTCAAAATCGAAGATGCTCCCATAATTTTTGTTGAATCACTGGAAAGGATAGTTTTGTGACTAAATCTTCTAAAATTGATCCCAAATTTGTCCTCTTTTTCAGGGTACGTGAATTTAAAAAAACTGTCTTTATCTTCAAATAGCTTACCCGGAGTTCATCGCTTTCTATTTCAGAAATAAATTTCCAACGAATAAAGAATAGTTTGCTTTCTAGCAAATTTTACCAACAACAAATTATTTATCTTCACCCAGCTCTGTTCAGATGTAATTAATGAAATTGCAGGTGGAAAAATGTCACCAATAAAGCTATGAACTTGTACTTATTATACGATAAAAAAAATCAAAAAGTTTCAAATTAAAGTTTTAAAAAGTTTTTGGCAACTTGACTGAATAAGATATTAGATATTTATATAGATTCTTCAAGAGAAGCATAGAAAGCTAGGTTTATTCGTGTCCCATTTCACCCCACAATGTTGTTTTTTATAAATGATCGAACACAGAAGCACGTGTATTTCACCACAGTATATGAACGATAATATCTTAATCAATGGTATGTCATCTACCTAAAACTATAGTTTAATTCATAGAAAGTTTTTATTTAATACTTCAAAATTGAAAAAAAATATACACTTTTAACTAACTTTGGATTCTCCAAAAAACAACAATTCTTCTCTGCACTTCAACACATGCTTTTAATAGCTGATTTTTGGTTGTTAAAATGTAAAGTCTAACTGTTACAATGCTGTAGTGTAGAAATATTTGTAAAAAAGTGTATTTCCCCTCGCTTTAGGCCCCTTGTCCCATTAGCCCTGCGTCTCATTAACCCCCACTCTCCCCTACAAAAAATATCTGTTAAGTACGAATTTTTTCTGCATTGCTTGGCTACGGGGAAATTCTGTCAAAATATTTTGTCCGTATCAGACAGATATTTTCTAGCAACTTTGCTGGCAAAAATTTTCTGTAATATAACAGGAATATTTTTTACAGTGTAGTCGGGAACCGCTTTCACTATGTGGCTACGTAAAGTATGTTTGAATTTACCAAAAAAAATAGAGCACCAGTTTTCCCAGCCTGACTATCGAAGCTAAATTTAGCAGAACTCCAATTAACCGAATAGCTGCTTATCTAAATCGCCCCACCTTCTTTTTGGTAGCGTTTATGTATGAGTCACCGTCTAAAATTGCAGTTATAATTGTTGGCTGTCATCCAAATCCAATTATTGAAACATTGTGGTTATATGTATGATTCGATCCTAATTAATTCGGATAACTGGAGTTCTAGTGTAATTATAGTTATTGAACCTGAATACTGTTTATCACTAGAATTATTTTTCGCAAACTTTTTGTTGGTAGTGTAAAAACAAAATTCAATTTTTAAGATTTAGTCTTACATTAATCTATCAGTTTTATAAAAAGGTTTTATTTCAAGTAACCTTTTTTTCATTAAATTTTCATTAGTTAACTAATATTAATATATAACGTGATTGCAATAGTAATTTAAAAACAATGATCGAAAACGATGCTGATAATGAAGAAACTATGAAACTGTAAAGAACTAATAAAAAATTTCGCAAAGTTTGAAAATCACATGGTTTTGTTTTATTCATAATTGAAAACATATCACAAATTATTTTTTCTATTGTTTCACTAATGTAACCACAGAGAATGTAACCATCTGTTGATGTCCAACCAGTGCAATGGTTTACTCAATCGGAAGTCACGTGATCGCAACTGTACTATTCCTACCATGATATCTGTAACTGTAACCATCTGTTTTTGTTTACCATTACCATGGATATCATACTTAAAGTATTAGATTGGCAGATCACGTGACCTCCAATGCTAACGATGGGATGCACATGGAGGACCAGAATAAGAGGGCAAAGGGGTCAGTGTTGCCACCACTTTAAGGAGAAAAATTCTACGGCATCATCGGAAAAATACCATTTAATTCTAAAATTAAAAAAAAAATAGAAAAGCATTTCAAGTCACTAAAAAGATTCAAAAATGCAGCTAGTATTTTTACGATATTTTTTCGTAATTTTAGAATAATTCTATAATATGACCATTGCTGATTTGAAAATTTGTGAATAGCAATTTTATCCATTTCAAGAACCAACAATAACAAAGTTTAAAAGTTTTTAAAAGAGCATTTTATCACTAAATAAAAAAAATTGAGTGGCGAAACACCATACAACTTTTAAAATACCACTCAATAACAGATAGTTGATACTTTAGAATTTGGTTTAAAAAATTTAAAAAGAAGGTTTTCGCTTTTCAGTAATACCCTTTAAACCAAAAAAGTTTGATAGCAGCAACCCTTTGCAAGAGCGATTTTCTCAAAAATCTTATTAATACGTCCAACTGGTACCAGAAACTCCAAATTTTCAGTACTTATTAAGGAAAACAAAACGCAAAATCTAAAATTCGGATTTCCGATCCCATTGCAGTACTTTCATTACCTTATATTGCATCTAAGGTAATGAGGTTAGGTAATTGAATATAAACAAATAGGTTTTTGTAACGTACGAGTAAATGTTTCTTAAAACCGCTACCACTGTAAAAAATATTTAATAATAAATGTTTATAAATATTTTGATAATTTAATTTTAAACTTATACAATGAAAACAAGAAGTACCTAAAAAACTAGAATATCAAAACTAACGTTTACTTTACTACTCATTAAAATTCTTTTATTACGGATAAACATATGAAATTTTTTTTAATATTGTATCTGATGTCTTTACCTTTGAAATAAAAAAAGATTTCTTAAAATTGGTCTGATAGAATTGAAGTAATGAAACATACCGTTGTAGGTCAGACAGACCTCAAAAGACAAACGTTCAATAGCGAAGGGGTCCGGATGGCCGAGTGGTTTTGACCATTTAGCTAGTAGTCTGCGCGCTGTAACGGGTGCGGGTTCGATTCCCGTCTTCGCCCTGGGTGTACTTCTTTTTTCTGTGACAGTAAAAATTCTTTCTGTGTGTGTCTTACTTGACGAAGGCTTATATAAGCGGGTCTCTGATCAAGCACACAAGCCGGAATATATATGTACCCTACCCTACCAATAACGAAGGTAAGTATGGATACAAATGGAGGTGTCATGAGCATAAGTTATAAAATATCATTGAGAAACGGACATTTATAAAAAAAACTCGTTTTGTTTAAATATAATTTAAGTATCATGACGTTTTTATCAATATTTCAAAAACTAGATAGATTTAATTACACATGAGACCGCACATTAAGTAGAAAATAGTGTGCTTGAATAAAAGAGTATTTTCAAAAAATATATATATTTCAAATGTCTTAACACCCCAAAGATAGGTCTCTCATGTCAAATCTTTCAAACAAAAAATAAAGAATTTGTAAAATCAAATTATTAGAACTGAAATTTTAACAGACCGTCTAATAAAGTACAGATGGACAGACGGACGGAAAAGCGTGCGTACAGTCGAAAATTATAAATCTCTAGTTTCAGATAGCATACATTTCTAAAAACAAGTATTTAAATTGGATAGTTGGAACACAATTTGGAAGGGGTACGGACAGAAAAATCACCACAATGTCTACTTTTCATTTTTTAAAAAACATTTCAAATAAAAAATTTTAAATATTACTCTTCTACCTATTTGCTTATTCGCCAGAGTACTCGACATAATCTCAAAAACAATACCAAGCAGGAAGTTAGGTGCTTGCTTTTTATTTCTAATATCAAGGTTCTTCATAATCGAAACTAAACGATAAGGCTTTAATCAGTACTTATTTCCTATACGATCCTCAAACTCTTTATCGTTTAAGTTACCGATAAATAAAGCCAATGCAAAATGTGAGATGTATATTTTAAAATTAAGTTGCTGTAAGTCAACAAAGTAGGAGGTATTTTACAAGAAAACTAAATTTAAGGTAATTTTATTGAAGTTATACATTTAATTTGTTTTAAGTGATATTTAATTATAACATGAATACAGGCTGAATAGAGTAATTATAACTAGAAACTTTACGTACGTATGAAATACTTTTGTTTGTTTAATATTTTTTTTAATTGAATGATTCGTTACAAACATTTTTTAAGATTAAAATCAACGTATTAGAAATTTGAAAAAACATGATGTTACATTGAATTTTATTTGAAAGCAAATGAATATTAAAGCACGATTTCATCCAAAAGATGTAAATTAAATTTAAAAACATAGTTGGTCGAATAATAGTTATATAGTATTTTTTATAGTTATAGTTCGTCGAATAGTTTTTACACTGAATTTGTTTTCTATAACTATAAAATAATATTTAATGCTTGAAACTTTAATTTTAAAATTCAGATAAAATAACTGTGCTACATGTATTCTTGGAAAACGCTTCCGAAAGAAGTTATGCAGTAATTTTTATCTAAATTTCCTTTTTTTTATTTGAAAAATTAGAAAAAAATGGAAAGTAGGTATTGAAATTGTGGAGGTTCCCTTGTTTCCATACCCTCTTTGCAATTTTTGTTCTAGCCATCCGAATTTTTTTGTTAGAAAATCATGACATACAGTCCCTGGACAAATTATTAGACGCACTGATAGATTTCATGTATCAATCAATGATGAACAACATACCTTTAGAAGGACATTTGTGTTCCTAAACTTAAGCTATTGAATCGAAAATACTATCTGCTATACTTAATACATATATCAACATCTTTTTTAATGATATGGCATTCTTTTGTATGTTTTCATCATTACTAAAAAAATGCAGTGAGTCTAATAATTTGTCCAGGGACTGTAAGATATACATAATTTGTCCAGGGACTGTAGATATATATTAATTTTCAATAAATATTTCACTTCAAAATATTCGAACCAATTCAAAAAGATATAGTATAGAGCCCTGTAAGTCAGCTAAATTTATCATATTAAAAAACATGTATAAAATTATATAATACAGCTGCAGAAATGTGTCTTAGAATGTTTTCATATTGGATTAACATAAAACAAAGATTAAAATCTACACAACAATATATGTTGCCGATATGGCGCCTCAGAAAATCAGACATTCATAAATTAGACTTTTTTTCGGCAGAGTTACTTATGGAAGATATTTAAAATTTTCTGGCCAATGAAAAGAAAAAATGAGAATAGAATAAAACTTCACAATTAAAAAATAAGTTTCCAAGAGAAAACTAAGGTGGGCCGACCATGTACTCAGGATGCCCATCAGGGAGAAGCTACCAAATATCTCGCTCTCCTGGGCTCCTGATGGAAAATGAAAAAGAGGAAGACACAGTTGACATGAGAATTCCAAAAATATCTAAAAAATTTAAGATAATCCGTGTGGAGTATGCTGGAGCCCTCGCCAAAAACCGCGAGGCTTGATGGAGTAGGCTGGATGCCTATGCGCCAGTGAGGAGTGAAAAGCTTAAGTAAGTAAGTTTGGTTTGGAAACCGGTGTCCATTCAGTCTTAATGAAGTAAGATAGGATGCAAGAAAACCCTTATTTGTATTATTAAATTATTAGTTCATTCAGTTTTTGTACATTCCTATAGAGCAATGCGTTCGTTTTGAAATCCCAAGTTTTGCGAAAGTATTACTTTGCAGTGTAAGCATTTTTTCATCATGTATGAGAATAGTTATAAGGGAAAAATAAAACATATTTGTAAGGGAAATAGCATTCGGTTGCTTAAAAATCAATTGATGAAGTTTAAAAATAGTGTCGCCATCTTCAGAATATTTTTTGAGTTATTGAAACTGAAAATATTATTATTAAATAAGCCAGATGATATTTTCCCTTTAAAATTTGTTTTATTTTGCTGTTATGACGATTATCATACCTGATAAAAAAAAATGGATTACATGTCAAAGCAATAATCTCGCAGAAGTTGTATTTGAAAACTAATGCAGTAGCTGTACTTATAATGTAAATTTGTAGTGCTTTCAATCATTTAATTTAATTTATAATCTGTTTTAGAATGTTTTGCGTGTATTAAATTCAAAAACATGACTATGTTTCCGTTTTTCTTTTAATTATTATTTTGTGTTAGCTTACAGGTTGTCAATAAATATAAACTGACGGTACTTTTAGAATTTTGTAATTGCCGAGCATGAACCCATTCTTTCATCCTTAAGTGGGTCGATAAAATGGGTACCAAGCATGCCTGGGAACTAAACATGGGGGGTTCCGCGTGAGGCTGACCACATTACCGGGACATAAGCCTAGCACCCCAGAGCCCTAAATCGCGAAAGCTGAAATGGGCACGGCAGGCCTTGGCCCACTAATGGGCTGTTGCGCCTAGGAGTATAGTAGTTTTTAGAGTTGTAATTGGCAAGATAGGAGAGATAATTCTATTAAAAAGTAAGTTTTAAAAAATTTATTTCGAGGAAATCAGCACCTGTACTATATTTCCAATACCCCCCCCCCCGAAGTATTTTGTAAATATTGATTCTTTAAAAAAATTCAAGCAATATTATTTATTTGAGTTTCAAGAATATAGAAATAACAAGAAGTTCTAAAAGAACTGAAATAGCCTATTTTCTTGTTACTTAAATACTTACTGAAATTCTTACTGGAAAATAAGTAGTTTTGTAACTGTCACTAAAATAAATTTCTATAGAAGATTTAAACACATAAGGAAAAATCGCAAAACACAGCATCCATAGTTATAATTGAAACTTTAATAAGACAAAATCAACTAATTTCATTGATTTTCTTTGGCGAATTGAATTAATATTATTTATCGTCTAGCAAATTTATTTGAAATTCGAAGAATAATGAAGCTCAGTGGCTTAGAAGTATTACGTGTCCCCCTCATAAATACAAGTCCGGTTAGGTGTTCAGATTTAATGGATGAGTAAATCGTTGGCACGCAAATCGCATGATTATAATGCATGTAAAATATCCTTTGAGTACTCATTTAACTTGGGTTCTTTCGGCAAAATTAAATCTCGGGTGTACTTAACATTCACAGAGGGCTCAATCTGGGCGTTAAAATTTGTAGCGAGAGCCTCCTAGATGATGCCCCTAAAACTAAAAAAAAGGCTCTCAGCTCTGGGGAATATGTCGAGTCTGCAAAGACTTGATCGTCAATAGAGCAGCCCCGTTAGGAAAATAAAAGATCCGAAGGATAGAACCGTTTTTAGAAGATTTTTACGGACAAACAGACGGTCAGCATGTCGATACCCTTCATTTTTTTAATTATTTCAAATTAAAAAAAAATAGTAGTCTGGAAATGGATAACTTAAACTTTAATATAAAACATTTGCGTTTTGAAGACTTAATTTAATTTTGTATATCGTAGCTTCAAACAACAGTAAATAATTCGTATTTCTTTTATCGGAAAATTGGGAAATAATATGTTTAACGGCATTCTCTTTCACCTGCCGTCAGTTATCTCTTTACTAAATGAATAGTAACTACTTGTATTGGATTGGTCTGCATATAGCCATTAATGCTGATAATTAATATCGATTTTAAATGCATTTTTCATAAGTTCAAATAAATAGTAAACTGTGATCTATATTTCCAAATATTTTAAGCAGAATCAAAATTCGAGTTTTAACTGTCGAATAAAAACACATTTTATATGAAAAACAACTGGTTTTTTTAGAGTGTAGTATATTGTTTCTAAAAAAACTAAACTTCTCGGCGCAACAGCCCGTTAGAGGGCCAAGGCTTGCCGTGCCTATTCCAGCTTTTGTGACCAAGGACACAAGGTGGTCAGCCTCACGCGGAACACCCAGTGTTTAGTTCCCAAGCATGCTTGGTACTAATTTTATCGAACCACTTAAGAGATGAAAGGCTGAGTCAATCTCGCCCAGTCCGGGACTCGATCCCCGGACCTGTGGCGTGGCAATGCGGAGCACTACCACTAGGCCACTGGGCCTCAGTATATTGTTTCACTCACGGAAATTATGCACGATATGCACGAGATTTTTACGGAAATTATGAATGATATAAAAGTTAATAATACGTAAGGATCATTATATAAGAAGTTAATTATTCATTATAAAAGAACGTGACCTTTGTAAAAGCCAAGTTTACTTATGTAGTTTACACAATCATATAAATCGTATTTTAACTCACTAAATATCGATACTGTGTAAAAATGCCTATTTTTTTAGAGTTTCTACTGGAATATCAATTTACATCAGATGAAAAGTAAAAACTGACATTGACGTTAAAGAAATGCCACGCCAAAAAACCAAGCCCCAAGTGAAGCCTACACAAAAAAAGAAAATTCCTAGAAGTGAAGCTAAAAGAAAAAAAGAACAACTAAAACAAAAAATAAAAGAAACTGATAAAGAGATCGCGTCCAAAATCAAGGAGCCTGTGCAAAAGGAGGTTGAGAATGAAGTAAAGATATCAACACCTGATCAGTCTCGAAGAAATGAACTATCGCCTGCATATCATCAAAACAACAGCAAAGACGAAGATGGACGCAAATCTAATGAAGGTGTAAGGAAACTAACACCTGATCAATGTAGAATTGCTAAACAACCTACTGGTTCTCCTCATGACAACAGCAAAGAAAAAGTGGGACACAAACTGAACGAAAGTGTAAGTGAAACCTCATCCAAAATGCCTGTATTAAAGGGAGTTAAAAATGAAAAAAAGAAATCAACACCTGATCAATCTAGAAATGCTGAACAAATCACTGATTCTCATCAAAACAGCAGCAAAGGGAAACGGGGACGCAAATTGAATGAGAGAGTAAGTGAAGCAGTACCCAAATGCAAGGATCCCACAGAAAAGGAGATTGAGAATGAAGGAAGAAAATCAACACCTGATCAATCTAGAAATGCTGAACAAACCACTGATTCTCATAAAAAAACCAGAAAAGAAGAAGAGGGACCCAAATCGAATGAAGGTGTCAGTGAGACAGCATCCAAAAACAAGGAGCCTGCAGAAAAGGGAATTGAGAATGAAAAAAAGGAATCAATAACTGATCAATCTAGAAATGCTCAACAATCTAATGATTCTCATCAAAACAACAGCAAAGAAGAAGATGGACGCAAATCTAATGAAGGTGTAAGTGAGACAACATCCAAAAACAAGGATCCTGCAGAAAAGGGGATTGAGAATGAAGGAATTAAATCAACACTAGATGAATCTATAAATGCTGAACTATCTTCTGGTTCTCATCATAACTACAGCAAAGAAAAAGAGGAACAAAAATCGAATGAAAGTATAAGTGAAACCTCTTACAAAAACAAGGAGCCTATAGAAAAGAGGGTTAAAAATGAAGAATATAAATCAGCTCCAGATCAATCTAGAAGTGCTAAACTACCTACTCATCAAAACAACGGCAAAGTAAAAGGACACAAATTAAATGAAAGTGTAAGTGAGACTGCATCCAAAAAGGAGGAGCCTGTAGAAAAGGGGGTTGAGAATGAAGAAAAGAAATCAAAACCTGATCAATCTAGAAGTGCTGAACTACCTACTGATTCTCATCAAAACAACAGCAAAGAAAAAGAGGGACACAAATCGAACGAAAGTTTAGATTCTCATCAAAACAATAGCAAAGAAAAAGAGGGACACAAATCGAATGAAAGTGTAAACGAGACAGCAAACAAAAACAAGGATTCTGTAGAAGAGGGGATTGAGAATGAAGAAAAGGAATCAACAACTGATCAATCTAGAAGTGATAAACAATCTACTGATTTTCATCAAAACAGCAGCAAAGAGAAACAGGGACGCAAATCGAATGAAGGAGTAAGTGATACAACAACCAAAAACAAGAAGCGAGAAGAAAAGTTGGGTACGAAAGAAGAAAAGAAATCAACATCTGATCAATCTAGAAATGCTAAACAATCTACTGACTCTCATCAAAACACCAACAAAGAAGAAGTGGAACGCAAATCGAATGAAGGTGTCAGTGACACAGCGCCCTATAGGAAGGAGTCTGCAGGAAAGAGGATTGAGAATGAAGAAAGGAAATCAACATGTGATCAATCGAGAAATGCTGAACAATCTACTGATTCTCATCAAAACAGCAGCAAAGAAGAAAAGGGACGGAAATCGAACGAAGGAGTAAGTGCGACAGCATCCAAAAACAAGGAGCCTGCAGGAAAGGGAATTGAGAATGAAGAAAAGGAATCAACAATTGATCAATCTAGAAATGCTAAAAAATCAACTGATTATCATCAAAACAACAGCAAAGACGAAGATGGACGCAAATCTAATGAAGGTGTAAGTGAGACAACATCCAAAAACATGGATCCTGCAGAAAAGGGTATTGAGAATGAAGGAATTAAATCAACACTAGATGAATCTATAAATGCTGAACTGTCTTCTGATTCTCATCATAACTACAGCAAAGAAAAAGAGGAACAAAAATCGAATGAAAGTATAAGTGAAACCTCTCACAAAAACAAGGAGCCTATAGAAAAGAGGGTTAAAAATGAAGAATATAAATCAGCTCCAGATCAATCTAGAAGTGCTAAACTACCTACTCATCAAAACAACGGCAAAGTAAAAGGACACAAATTGAATGAAAGTGTAAGTGAGACTGCATCCAAAAAGGAGGAGCCTGTAGAAAAGGGGGTTGAGAATAAAGAAAAGAAATCAAAACCTGCTCAATCTAGAAGTGCTGAACTACCTACTGATTCTCATCAAAACAACAGCAAAGAAAAAGAGGGACACAACTGGAATATAGGTGTAATCCAGACAGCTGCCAAAAACAAAGATTCTGTAGAAGAGAGGATTAAGAATGAAGATCATAAATCAACAACTGATAAATCTAGAATACCTGAAAAACCTACTGATTCTCATCAAAACAACAGCAAAGAAAAAGAGGGACACAAATCGAACGAAAGTTTAAATTCTCATCAAAACAATAGCAAAGAAAAAGAGGGACACAAATCGAATGAAAGTGTAAACGAGACAGCAGTCAAAAACAAGGATTCTGTAGAAGAGGGGATTGAGAATGAAGAAAAGGAATCAACAACTGATCAATCTAGAAGTGATAAACAATCTACTGATTCTCATCAAAACAACAGCAAAGACGAAGATGGACGCAAATCTAATGAAGGTGTAAGTGAGATAGCATCCAAAAACAAGGATCCTGCAGGAAAGGGTATTGAGAATGAAGGAATTAAATCAACACTAGATGAATCTAGAAATGCTGAACTATCTTCTGATTTTCATCATAACTACAGCAAAGAAAAAGAGGGACACAAATCGAACGAAAGTTTAGATTCTCATCAAAACAATAGCAAAGAAAAAGAGGGACACAAATCGAATGAAAGAGTAAACGAGACAGCAGTCAAAAACAAGGATTCTGTAGAAGAGGGGATTGAGAATGAAGAAAAGGAATCAACAACTGATCAATCTAGAAGTGATAAACAATCTACTGATTTTCATCAAAACAACAGCAAAGACGAAGATGGACGCAAATCGAATGAAGGAGTAAATGATACAACATCCAAAAACAAGAAGCGAGAAGAAAAGTTGGGTACGAAAGAAGAAAAGAAATCAACATCTGATCAATCTAGAAATGCTAAACAATCTACTGACTCTCATCAAAACACCAACAAAGAAGAAGTGGAACGCAAATCGAATGAAGGTGTCAGTGACACAGCGCCCAATAGGAAGGAGTCTGCAGGAAAGAGGATTGAGAATGAAGAAAGGAAATCAACAAGTGATCAATCGAGAAATGCTGAACAATCTACTGATTCTCATCAAAACAGCAGCAAAGAAAAAAAGGACGCAAATCGAACGAAGGAGTAAGTGGAAAACAACCAAAAACAAGAAGCCGAGAAGAAGTTGGTAGAAGAAGAAAAGGAATCAACATTGATCAATCTAGAAATGCTAAAAATCTACTGATTCATCAAAACAACAGCAAAGAGAAGTGGAACGCAAATCGAATGAAGGTGTCAGTGACACAGCGCCCATATAGGAAGGAGTCTGCAGGAAAGAGGATTGAGAATGAAGAAAGGAAATCAACATGTGATCAATCGAGAAATGCTGAACAATCTACTGATTCTCATCAAAACAGCAGCAAAGAAGAAAAGGGACGGAAATCGAACGAAGGAGTAAGTGCGACAGCATCCAAAAACAAGGAGCCTGCAGGAAAGGGAATTGAGAATGAAGAAAAGGAATCAACAATTGATCAATCTAGAAATGCTAAAAATCAACTGATTATCATCAAAACAACAGCAAAGACGAAGATGGACGCAAATCTAATGAAGGTGTAAGTGAGACAACATCCAAAAACATGGATCCTGCAGAAAAGGGTATTGAGAATGAAGGAATTAAATCAACACTAGATGAATCTATAAATGCTGAACTATCTTCTGATTCTCATCATTACTACAGCAAAGAAAAAGAGGAACAAAAATCGAATGAAAGTATAAGTGAAACCTCTTACAAAAACAAGGAGCCTATAGAAAAGAGGGTTAAAAATAAAGAATATAAATCAGCTCCAGATCAATCTAGAAGTGCTAAACTACCTACTCATCAAAACAACGGCGAAGTAAAAGGACACAAATTGAATGAAAGTGTAAGTGAGACTGCATCCAAAAAGGAGGAGCCTGTAGAAAAGGGGGTTGAGAATGAAGAAAAGAAATCAAAACCTGCTCAATCTAGAAGTGCTGAACTACCTACTGATTCTCATCAAAACAACAGCAAAGAAAAAGAGGGACACAAATGGAATATAGGTGTAAACGAGACAGCTGCCAAAAACAAAGATTCTGTAGAAGAGAGGATTAAGAATGAAGATCATAAATCAACAACTGATCAATCTAGAATACCTGAAAAACCTACTGATTCTCATCAAAACAACAGCAAAGAAAAAGAGGGACGCAAATCGAATGAAAGTTTAAATTCTCATCAAAACAATAGCAAAGAAAAAGAGGGACACAAATCGAATGAAAGTGTAAACGAGACAGCAGTCAAAAACAAGGATTCTGTAGAAGAGGGGATTGAGAATGAAGAAAAGGAATCAACAACTGATCAATCTAGAAGTGATAAACAATCTACTGATTCTCATCAAAACAACAGCAAAGACGAAGATGGACGCAAATCTAATGAAGGTGTAAGTGAGATAGCATCCAAAAACAAGGATCCTGCAGGAAAGGGTATTGAGAATGAAGGAATTAAATCAACACTAGATGAATCTAGAAATGCTGAACTATCTTCTGATTTTCATCATAACTACAGCAAAGAAAAAGAGGGACACAAATCGAACGAAAGTTTAGATTCTCATCAAAACAATAGCAAAGAAAAAGAGGGACACAAATCGAAGAAAGTGTAAACGAGACAGCAGTCAAAAACAAGGATTCTGTAGAGAGGGGATTGAGAATGAAGAAAAGGAATCAACAACTGATCAATCTAGAAGTGATAAACAATCTACTGATTTTCATCAAAACAGCAGCAAAGAGAACAGGACGCAAATCGAATGAAGGAGTAATGATACAACATCCAAAACAAGAAGCGAGAAGAAAAGTTGGGTACGAAAGAAGAAAAGAAATCAACATCTGATCAATCTAGAAATGCTAAACAATCTACTGACTCTCATCAAAACACCAACAAAGAAGAAGTGGAACGCAAATCGAATGAAGGTGTCAGTGACACAGCGCCCAATAGGAAGGAGTCTGCAGGAAAGAGGATTGAGAATGAAGAAAGGAAATCAACAAGTGATCAATCGAGAAATGCTGAACAATCTACTGATTCTCATCAAAACAGCAGCAAAGAAGAAAAGAGACGCAAATCGAACGAAGGAGTAAGTGCGACAGCATCCAAAAACAAGGAGCCTGCAGGAAAGGGAATTGAGAATGAAGAAAAGGAATCAACAATTGATCAATCTAGAAATGCTGAAAAATCAACTGATTATCATCAAAACAACAGCAAAGACGAAAGTGGACGCAAATCTAATGAAGGTGTCAGTGACACAGCGCCCAATAGAAAGGAGTCTGCAGGAAAGAGGATTGAGAATGAAGAAAGGAAATCAACAGTGATCAATCGAGAAATGCTGAACAATCTACTGATTCTCATCAAAACAGCAGCAAAGAAGAAAAGGACGCAAATCGAACGGAAGGAGTAAGTGCGACAGCATCCAAAAAAAGGAGCCTGCAGGAAAGGGAATTGAGAATGAAGAAAAGGAATCAACATTGATGAATCTATAAATGCTAACATCTTCTGATTCTCATCATAACACAGCAAAGAAAGAGGAAAGAAATCGAATGAAGTTAAGTGAACAACATCCACAAAACAGGATGCCTTGTAGAAAAGAGGTATTAGAATGAAGAATTAAATCACTACAGATGATCTTAATGCTAAACTCCCTTCTGATCTCATCATAACAGCCAAAGAAAAGGACAAAATTGAATGAAAGTTAAGTGAAACTGCATCAAAAAAGGAGCCTGATAGAAAAGGGGTTGTAAATAGAAAGAAATCAAAACACTCCTCAATCTAGAATGCTAAAACCACGATTCTCATCAAAACAACAGCGAAGTAAAGAGGACACAAATGAACGAATAGTGAGACTCATCAAAAAGCAGAGAGCACATGAGAAAGGGGGTGAGAGTGTAAAAAAGACGAAAAGGTGAAAAAAAAAAACCTGCTCAATCTAGAAGTGCTGAACAACCTACTGATTCTCATCAAAATAGCAGCAAAGAGAAAGAGGGACACAAATGGAATATAGGTGTAAACGAGACAGCTGCCAAAAACAAAGATTCTGTAGAAGAGAGGATTAAGAATGAAGATCATAAATCAACAACTGATCAATCTAGAATACCTGAAAAACCTACTGATTCTCATCAAAACAACAGCAAAGAAAAAGAGGGACGCAAATCGAATGAAAGTTTAAATTCTCATCAAAACAATAGCAAAGAAAAAGAGGGACACAAATCGAATGAAAGTGTAAACGAGACAGCAGTCAAAAACAAGGATTCTGTAGAAGAGGGGATTGAGAATGAAGAAAAGGAATCAACAACTGATCAATCTAGAAGTGATAAACAATCTACTGATTCTCATCAAACAACAGCAAAGACGAAGATGGACGCAAATCTAATGAAGGTGTAAGTGAGATAGCATCCAAAAAAAAGGATCCTGCAGGAAAGGGTATTGAGAATGAAGGAATTAAATCAACACTAGATGAATCTAGAAATGCTGAACTATCTTCTGATTTTCATCATAACTACAGCAAAGAAAAAGAGGGACACAAATCGAACGGAAGTTTAGATTCTCATCAAAACAATAGCAAAGAAAAAGAGGGACACAAATCGAAAGAAAGTGTAAACGAGACAGCAGTCAAAAACAAGGATTCTGTAGAAGAGGGGATTGAGAATGAAGAAAAGGAATCAACAACTGATCAATCTAGAAGTGATAAACAATCTACTGATTTTCATCAAAACAGCAGCAAAGAGAAACAGGGACGCAAATCGAATGAAGGAGTAAGTGATACAACATCCAAAAACAAGAAGCGAGAAGAAAAGTTGGGTACGAAAGAAGAAAAGAAATCAACACCTGATCAATATAGAAATGCTGAACAATCTACTGACTCTCATCAAAACACCAACAAAGAAGAAGTGGAACGCAAATCGAATGAAGGTGTCAGTGAGACAGCGCCCAAAAAGAAGGAGTCTGCAGGAAAGAGGATTGAGAATAAAGAAAGGAAATCAACAAGTGATCAATCGAGAAATGCTGAACAATCTACTGATTCTCATCAAAACAGCAGCAAAGAAGAAAATAGACGCAAATCGAACGAAGGAGTAAGTGCGACAGCATCCAAAAACAAGGAGCCTGCAGGAAAGGGAATTGAGAATGAAGAAAAGGAATCAACAATTGATAAATCTAGAAATGCTGAAAAATCAACTGATTATCATCAAAACAACAGCAAAGACGAAGGTGAACGCAAATCTAATGAAGGTGTCAGTGACACAGCGCCCAATAGGAAGGAGTCTGCAGGAAAGAGGATTGAGAATGAAGAAAGGAAATCAACAAGTGATCAATCGAGAAATGCTGAACAATCTACTGATTCTCATCAAAACAGCAGCAAAGAAGAAAAGAGACGCAAATCGAAGGAAGGAGTAAGTGCGACAGCATCCAAAAACAAGGAGCCTGCAGGAAAGGGAATTGAGAATGAAGAAAAGGAATCAACACTAGATGAATCTATAAATGCTGAACTATCTTCTGATTCTCATCATAACTACAGCAAAGAAAAAGAGGAACAAAAATCGAATGAAAGTATAAGTGAAACCTCTTACAAAAACAAGGAGCCTTTAGAAAAGAGGGTTAAAAATGAAGAATATAAATCAGCTCCAGATCGATCTAGGAGTGCTAAACTACCTACTCATCAAAACAACGGCAAAGTAAAAGGACACAAATTGAATGAAAGTGTAAGTGAGACTGCATCCAAAAAGGAGAAGCCTGTAGAAAAGGGGGTTGAGAATGAAGAAAAGAAATCAAAACCTGCTCAATCTAGAATACCTGAAAAACCCACTGATTCTCATCAAAACAACAGCAAAGGAAAAGAGGGACACAAATCGAACGAAAGTTTAGATTCTCATCAAAACAATAGCAAAGAAAAAGAGGGACACAAATCGAATGAAAGTGTAAACGAGACGGCAGTCAAAAACAAGGATTCTGTAGAAAAGGGGGTTGAGAATGAAGAAAAGAAATCAAAACCTGCTCAATCTAGAATACCTGAAAAACCCACTGATTCTCATCAAAACAACAGCAAAGGAAAAGAGGGACACAAATCGAACGAAAGTTTAGATTCTCATCAAAACAATAGCAAAGAAAAAGAGGGACACAAATCGAATGAAAGTGTAAACGAGACGGCAGTCAAAAACAAGGATTCTGTAGAAGAGGGGATTGAGAATGAAGATAAGAAATCAACTTCTGATCAATCTAGAAGTGCTGATATGCGTACTGATTCTCATCAAAGCAACAACAAAGAAAAATATATACACAAGTCAAATGAAGGTCTAAATGAGACAATATCCAAAAACAAGGAACCTGTAGGAAAGGGTGTTGAGGAGGAAGATAAGAAAGAGCTCAAAGAGCTTATGAAAAAGAGGTATGAAAATGAAGGAAACATATCAACACCTGACGAATATAAAAATTATGCAGTCGATAGCAATCCTCATGAAAAGAGTCGCGAAGAAAAAGGGAAAGGCATATCTGAAAAAGATGATAGAAAAAAGTGGAAAAATATTCTACTCTATAAAAATGATAGTAACCTAAGCAGTAGTAAGAATGGAACTAGTAAAGAAAACAAAAAATTTAAAGAAAGACACATGTCAAATAATAGCCAAAATTTTAAAACAACAAGACTTAAAGATAATAAGGCAAGTGAAAAGGAAGAAAAGATGTCAACGGTCGATATTGCAATTGATCGTAAAGAAAAACAGAAATATATATCGAAAAATAAGGATTTTGTTAAAGGGAGAACTGAAAATGAAGAAGAAAAATCAAAACCTGCTGAATTTCGAAATGCTGAACTCTCGAAGATTTTTCATGGAAAGAACATAAAGGAAATGCTTGGAAATAAATTGAATAAAAGTGTGACAACATCAGAAAATATGGATCTTGAAAAAGGAGGGTTTAAAAATGAGGATAAAAATTCAACACCTATGGAAACAAGTAAGTCTAAACTTCCTGGATATTCTCATAAACAAAACAACAGGCTAAATGAGGACGACAAATTCAATGAAAATATATGTGAGACAAAACATGAAATCAAGGAGTTTATGAAAAAGGGGAAAGAAAATAAAGTTGGAAAATCAACTCTTGTTGCATCTATCAGCGATCCTCACAAAAATGACACCAAAGAAAAGGAGGGAAACAAATCGAATGTGATTGTAAGTGAAACAACATCTGAAGTCTCAGAAGAACCAAGGGAACACATTAAAAATGGAAAAGAAAACCAAATAGCACAAAAAAATATGGAGAGTGTAGGACAAAATAGAGAAGACAAATCTGGGCCTGGTGAAAACAGTTGCGGGGAAGAAAAGAACAGCCCAAATCAAGAACAAAATATACACAGAGCAAATGTCGAAAATCAGACTTCGCCAAATAATATGGAGAATATAGAATACAATGAGATAAGTGAAGGTGAACTATCTACTGTCCAAAAATCTCAAACGAGACACTCAGAAGAAAAAATGAGAGACCGCACAAATGAAAGAGAAAATAAAACCAAAAATGACAATCATTCGTCAATGAGAAATTTGAAAGGAGAAGGAAATATCCCCAAAAGAACAAAAACGTCATCTGAGAAAGACAAAATTGAAGGAGATAAAATTAAAAAGTGGACTAAAAAAGAACCAGATAATAAGAATGAAACCAAGAAGAAATATTTTGAAAATAAAAGAGAGATTCAAACTCTTCTGGGTACCAAAAACCAGGCGGACGAACTAAGAGTGAAGGGAATGTTTTGTAATAATGCTTTGATGCGTGAACAAAATCCTTTTGATATAGAAAATGACTCGCAGCCTTCGCCTGAATCATCGCTCAATTACGATTATAGGGACTACGAGGACTCGCTGTTTCCCTTACAACCAAATATCGACACAAAATCTAAAGAAAAACAAACACTAATTCAGAAGGGTTTGGAACACAACGAGTATTTCTTTAGTGAGCATAAAGATGATTTTCCTAAAGAAGACAATATTTCTTTTAATGAAAATAAAGAACTTTCTCTTGATTCCTTACCAGAAGAAAACATAACACTGTCTAATCACATTTCTGCCTGCGAATTACTATTTTACCCAATAAACGTGAGTGAGTACCTTTCAAAATTGACAAACTTTGGAAATGATCAAAAAACTGAAACAAAAGTATTAGATATTGATAGGCCTATCCATGAACTATTGCTAAAGTCATCCAACATGCCTCCGCATTCTCCATTTAATTTGGAAGATACAGATAATGTTAAAAATTTAGAAACCCAAAATTTCTCAGAAATAAGTAACAACAAGGATTTAGAAGATTCTAGAATTTACGAGTCCAAAGTTGCACATAGTATGCAGACAAACTCAAAAGTTGATTGTATTAAACAGGTTAAAAATGAGGTCAGCAAATCTCTAAATGACAGTGCAAACAAGACTTCAGAATCTAAATTAGCCCAAAATCATGACGAAGCGCTCCATCTAGAATTCGATACATTTGCTAATGTAAAAAGAACAAAAACTGAATCGGAAATCTTGTTAGAACAACAAAATCTTGTTAAAAAAGCTGAAGTCAATGAGACAGTGGTGAATTTTTTGAATAATGAGGAAACTATGGCAAACAAATGTAATGACAGCAATATCAACAAAACTCCTAATTTTTTGATCTCCAATACTATGGAAACTTCATTACTTCCTTCATTTTATAAAAACCCGGTCATAGAAAATTGGGATGTTTCTGCCAATACTGATAAAAAGGAGGAAATGCAAGCAGTTCCTAAAGATATTTACAAAAGATCTGCCGTTAAAAAACGCAAAATATTAAACAAAAAAATTAAGAGAACGGGAGGAGAAAATTCATTGCATCCGAAATCAGAAAAAAGAAATGTTATTCTTCAACCTACTTCTAGATATAAAGGTGTTGCAAACGGATATTCACCTAATATAGAAATTCCTGAAATAGTGTTATCAAAAGTAAACCAACAAAAACCTAAAATTAGCAAAAAGTCTTCAGTTGAATCAGCAATTGATGAAGTTTGTAGCCTTTTATCTCTACAAAGCATCGACGATTCAAAAGACTTTGAAAGTAAACCTCTGAAAACATATAATGCCTTTCGATATACATATTTTAACAGAAAAGTTATTGAGCCTCCTCTTGTTAATGACGAAAGAAAAGAAGCATCAGCTAAAAATAACAAAGAATTTGTTTCAAATCTTGATGAGCAATTGGCTGAAACATCACAACCTAAGAATCGAAGTAAAGCTAAAACTCAAGAATGTATGCCCTTACCAGTATCATCAACTGCCAAAAATCCTGATTTTACAAGTGATTCTGGGAATTTTCGCAGTGGACTTTTTGAACCAAAACAGAGAAGTGAAATGACTTCGAAGAACATATCCTCCTCTTATGAACAAAGAACACAGTTAGATCAGGCACTAAAAATAATAGATCAGAATTATGATTCGAATGCAACAAAAGCTACTGAAATTTTAAAAGTCGAAGCTACTAATAATAGAAATCAATTAGTAAAATCAATAGAATCGATTACTCTCGAAAATCAAGCTACAAATCCATTTCTCAGAGCAGACGCACAGCGAGATCAAATATATGAGGTAAAAAATATTCCATCCCCAAATTGTTCCACGTATACAACCAAAGGAGTTGCTACACAAGTATCAAACGAAGCCAGTTTCATGACTGGTGAGGGTAAAACGCAACGTCGAAGCGGCGAAGGACTGATAGTTCAGCAAGGAAACTTTGTATTTCAATGTGCGTTAAATGAAAAATCCAAATGTCGTTTACAATTTACATCGGAACCAAATTCAGCAAACACTTCAGATCCCGAGTTATTCAAGTATAATCTTGTCTTTGAAAGAGATGCCTTTAAGAAAGGAAGGTGCTAAAACTCTGTTTTCTATGAGTAAATAAAAAAAAATTTAGTTACTGTAAGAAGAACTTATACAAACAGTAAATTACTTACGTTTTTTTTTAAAGAACTCATTATTCTGATGTATATGTATGTTTTAACATGAATTAGTTTCAAATTAAATTAGCCATAAGAAAATATAACTTAGATTCTTTGATTTTCAATCCAAATCCCTATTTTTTTCAATAGTTAAAAAAATATTTTTTAAATAGTATAAAAATAGAACAGAACCATATAAAATAAAGTTTTAAAAACTGTTTAAAATGAAATTGTTATTTAAATAATAACTTCATTTAAAGACTGTTAACTGTTTCAAAAAATATCTATTATTATTTTTTTTTGCATATTTGTAAATCTTTCTCTTATTACATATATGGCTTTTTCGTCATTTAATTGTTGTTTATTAGTATTTAAACACCTCCAAAACTAAATTATTTTCCGCATGTGAAAAATCTTGTAGGTAGTGCGGAGTGTGAAAAGAATGAATTTTAAAGAGAGTCCAAGTTTTGATATTCCTTTAAATTTCATTTTTGCACGAATAACACATATTTTTTGTTATAATCATAAATATTGAATCCAGAAGTTATTAGCATTCTTTAGAAAGTTTTAATTAAAAAGTATATTGGTTAGTTATTTCACTCTTCCTGTGTGTAGTTTTTTTTTTTTGTAATATCCATTGAAAATATTTTTCTCCGTCTTCTAGACATCATCATTTTAATGTTTTCATACATTCAAATAACATAACAAGTTTAAAAACTATAACTTGTTGTTTTATCTTGTAGTGTTTTACCTCAAGGTATTAAAAAATTTAAATATTACTAGATTACATCCATTAAAGTTCTCTATTCTTCATAATTTTTCATACTATATTTTATTATTGTACAAGTTAAGTTTTCTTTGTTTTTAGAAAGCCGTGTTTGTTATAAAATTAGAAAAAAATCAATACATCACTTTGTAAGTGCTGAAATGTTTATAAAAGTATTTGTAATTTTAATACTTTTTATGATTTTTGCAAAATATTAACTAATATGTAATGCTATTTGAACACATAAAACTTCATTGACATTGAGTATTTTTCAATAAGTTAATCATTCAATAAAAGGTAAGCCAATGTTTTTTATATACACTGCTCAAAACAATTAGGGGAATGCATGGTTTAAACCCTTTCACCCCCAATGGTTCCCTTTGGTATCATCAGCTTCCAATTTGTTTCTCACTAAGTTGAACTCGCACTTATTTACCGTTAAATATAAGAATCATATCTTTTGAAGAATAAAATGTTTGTTTTAATTAAATGAAAATATGAAAAACATGGTAAAATAAAATTCACTCCCAAAACATTTTATGAAATAAATGGACCCTAAATTTTTCACGCTTGCATTCTTAGATGTCTAAAAATTGATTTTACCTTTTTTTTACCAATAAAGTTTTGAAAAAAAATATTGTTATAATTTATTCAAAATTTATGATTCCAATTCCCCCCCCCCCCTTTAAATTTTAGTTAATAAACTAGGATTTTTTCCCTGTTTTTTACCATTTCATTCTGGATGCATAATGAATATATTTCACAAATTTTGGATTTTTATAATTAAAAGAAGTTGGAACTGAAAGGGTAAACAAAGTACGCAAAGTGCTCCCCTTATTGTTTTGAGCAGTGTAATATAAGTAATAAATGTAATGTATTTCAATGATCTACGAAATAGTTAGGTAAAAGAAAATTTAGTAAACGAAGCAGCCTACCTGAGCGCATTTTGTAAGTTGAACTTCACGTTCCTTATGATGATATAATTCATGCTCATGTCTCCCACTTTTATAAACTTTTGGGTCGATATTTATGAAAAACTCTTTTTATGCATTTATTTTTCAAAATGTAAAATTTATTATTAAACGATTTTTCAGTTATTGAAAGAGAAAATAATGAAAGAATTTGTACTGATGATGTCAAGTAGTGGATACAACTCTGCCATGGGCAGGTAAACTGCAGTATCTAGGCTAATGACTTGGACCATTGTGTTGTGAAAACTCAATATCTTTAACCTGCAAAAAAGTGTACTAAATGATTTATTATTTCAGGACAAAAATTGCCCAACTCATTGTTGTGGTTACTGCAGTTTACCTGCCCAAGGCAAAACGGTCAATTAAGCGTAAAATAAAAACTCCAACGACAAGACTCACATTCTCCAAAGTGTAGCTATGAAGCAGAGAATGTTCCATTGGCGACTTTTGGCGAACACAAAAAAATTAAGTAGGCTTGCAATAACATATTACCTTGTATTGAAGTTGAACTGGAATTCTTACCAAATTCTTGAATTTTCGTTGCTTGACACCATAACGTAACGAGACCGGATCCTACATTATTCACGAACTTTGGAGAACGCAAGTTTTACAGTAGTTTCTTTAAAATATGTTAAACTATTAAGTGAAGAATGTGCATATTCTTTTTTTTTAAATTATAAAACCTTAGCCTGGTATTTATGACCATCTTTATGTCATTTTTTCTGGATTATTTGGTTTTAACGTTTTATATCATTCGTTTATCAGATTATAAGCAGATTATAAGCAGATTATCTTCTGAGTTAAAACAAGGTTGTAAAATTATTTGACAAATTTGGTATGTTTGTGAAATTGCTCTAAAAGCGAGCTTTAAGAATTGTGTTCAAACAAATTATAATATTTGCTAATTTTTTCATTCAATGCAACGGAGTCTTTTTAAAATATTTATTTGAAATAAATTTAAACATAGTTATTTGTTTAATTGGATTTTTATTTTGTATAAAACATTTTGATTTATTATTTCAGAGATGAGAATAAATAAAAAAAATAGTTTCATATTTTAATTCTTTATTCGTTTGTTAATCATATTATCTGCTAATTAACTCAAAAATAAGTGTTAAATAAAAGTTGTGAATATTTGAAAAATTTGACTTTTTGTAAAATTGTTCTAAAAACAAGCTTCTTAGAATTGTGTTTAAACATATTACAATATTTACTCACTTGTTTTGATTGACTATTTTAATGCCATAGATTCTATGTAAAATATTTATTCGAAATAAATTTCATTATCGTTATATATTAAATTTTATTTTTGTTTTAAAATGATGTGTTATTATTTCACAGATTAGAGCAAAGATTATAGTTATTGTCCTTTTTTCGAAAATATTTAGAAGGGTTTTGTATTTAATATATCTACACACAATATAAAGCACAGATAATTTTCCCACAAAATATCGCAATTAAAGTAAGCTTTTTCACGAAATTTGTCAAATTGCTAGTTCACATTGATTCGCATTGCTGATTTCAATTGCTGATTATATTTCACATATATCTTTATATTTTTTTTGGTGATGAAATTTCATAATTTTCTCTTATTTAATTAACAGGACAATTAATTGGCTTTAAAAATTAGCAAAAAATTTTGTTTCTCGTGTGTATATAAAAAACAGTTGTCATGGTTTTAGTTAGCATTGACCTGAAGAGTTTCGCTGCAAATATATATTAAAAATGAAAATAGATATATCAATTACTAAAATAAAATACTAAATATGGTCTAGATAGTACATTTGTAAGTTTATCAACGTATTAAAAGAATTCAATGTAAGTTAGAGTCTAGTAATAATCTTCTCAAAATTACCATCTGAATTACAGTTTGTTGCTTACCTCAAAACAAGATTTTTATGTTATTACTTTATCACAAAACACATTTTCTCCAAACATGCGTTATTATTAATTAGTTGTGCTCTTTAGGCTACGTCAAATAGATATTTAGTGTTAGAAGTTATTAACAAATTACTCCAGACTAAACGTTTTGAATTGGAAAACAAGAAACAAGACATTATTTTGTATGTACAGTGTTAAAAAGTTCGATGCAGCAGGATTTTGCAGAAGAATTATGGAACTTTCTAGTGGTCACCTATTTGGTGCGTTGATTCATCGCTTTTACGGAGCATCAAAGTTACGGTTTTACCACAAAAATAGTAAATCATCATCGTCACTAGCACTACAGCCCCTGAAGGGTCCTGGTCTCCTATAAGGTTTTTCTCCATTCTTCCCTGTTAGACGACTTTTGCTTCCAGTTGGTAATTCCCCAAATCTTTAAATCTTTTTCCACTTGATCAATATATCTAATACTTGGTCTTCCTTTAGGTCTTGATCCGCTAGAGTTTTCTTTAGTAGTCTTCTGGTTGTTCTGTTGGTCTCCATCTTTTCAACCTGTCCTAGCCAAAGGACTGCCCATTGGCAAACCTAAAAGCGACCCCCGCATGAACACGTGATTTGGACCCTAGTCACGTGGTTGTGACCATTTGGCGAGTTATTCACAATGATTTGAACATATGAGGCTAACAATCTAGTGGTATAAAAATAGTAGTTGGGGAAGGAAAGATGAATCGCTGTTTCGGCAAAAGAGGTTTCTATTTTTGACAACTTATCGCAGCTGTTTTTACGAAGAATTCTCTTTTATAGTTATTTTGTCACGTATCTGCTTTGCCCAATGTATGTTCGATATGTTTTAAGTTTTTTCTTTATAATATGTAAGTTTCTTGAGGTCTTCTTTATAGATATCAGATTATTTCTTTGCTTTTGTACGTTTATTTAAGATTACTTGAAAAATTGAATTACTTGGACTTTTTTATTAAAAATTCCTTAGAATAAAATTTAAAAAAATAAGTAGGTTTTTGTAGAGTATTGTCGTAATATAAGAACAGACGAATTTTTAAAATTCTTTTTAACAAACTTTCTTTTTTCAATTCGAAAGAATTTTAAAAATAAAAAAAAGGAATTTTGAAATTGAACGAATGTAATTAAATATTTTTGATTCAAGCCATAAGAGAAAATAAGATATATGGGGAAAATATAGTCTTCAAAAACATAAAAAAGCCAAATGGCTGCCAAGTGGTTGCTGGAAACCCAGGTGACTTGGGAATATATCGCACCGTACGCGGAAAAGAGACCTATCGGCCAAAATTGACTTTTTAAGATAACACTACTATAGGATGCAAAATTTTGATATCTTTCGATTGGTGCAATCGGCATAGCGACCCGAGCCCTAGTTCGGCTGCAATTAATAGATAGGTCTTTCTTTCGCGTTCGTTTTGGATGAAAATGAGCGGGAAAGAAAGACCTATCGCACCTGGCGTTTTTTCGTTTTGCGTTTTGCAGCTGTGGCGGCGATGAAGTTAAGTTTGAAGTGCTTAAATGGAAAGGTTAAAGTCGGTTATTTATTTTCTTTGTTTCTTTATTTGAAATACCCATTCAAAAGCTCTGTTTTGTGATATTTAGTACAATAAATATATATAAAAAAATTCATGTAATATGTGTAGATTGCAAAATGATATGTCAATATGTATAGATATATATTTTTCAAATTAATATTTTAGCAAACGATAAATTGTTTTAAATCGTTTTCAACGTCGGTATTTTACTATAAATCTAAACTCAATTGCTACAACTTGACAGTTTGCGATATAAAGTCAGTGAATTCAACTATATACTTAAGGTATGAAGTTTCCTTACAACTTACTTTTAAAATGTAAAACTTTTTTTTATATTTTCATGAGTTTTAAAATGATTTTAAAATTTTAATAATGCTTCAAAAATTATTTTTGTTTTAATTTTAAACATGATACATAGTAAAAATTTAGATTGAAAGGTTTTTGTAGAAAAATGTGGATATAATTTCTTATATCTTGTAAGTCCTGATTTTGTAAAACTGATTCGTTTCATAACACCTATTTTTTATATAAACAAATTATTATGATTTCAATCATTTGAATATATTAAATTATAAAAATAAACATGACTTTAAAATAATATCGTAATTACATGATAAGATATAAACCTTATTACATAAACTTCATTAAATTGGTTAAACAAGCTTTTTGTTAAATTTAAAATATATATAAAAAATATATTCTTATTGTGGATCAATATATTATTATATTATAAAAATGCATTAAGTAAATGAGTATTCTTCATAAGTATGTTTCCTTAATATTTAGAATGAATTTAGCAGCAAACTTTTTAGGACCGGTCTTCATAAGAGCCGTTTAAAGTTTTGGTAAAAATTCGAATTATCACAAAATCGTTCCAATTCAACCTAGATCAAAAATATTTGGCATGGATATCAGTTTTATGAGTATCAAAAGGTATGCATAGTCATTTTTTACTTTAAATTTGCCTTTGCTGAGATATTTTCAGATAGGTCTTTCTTTCGCGAACAAAATCGTTCAAATTTGTACGCGAAAGAAAGACCTATCTGAAAATATCTCAGCAAAGGCAAATTTAAAGTAAAAAATTACTATGCATACCTTTTGATACTCATAAAACGGATATCCAAGCCAAATATTTTTGATCTAGGTTCATTTGGAACGATTTTGTGATAATTTGAAATTTTACTAAAACTTTAAAAGGTTCTCCTGAAGAATGGTCTTTTTCGCGATAGGCCTCTTTTCCGCGTACGGTGCGTACGGCGTACATTTCGGTTTGCCAGACTACTCTTATCGGATTTTCAGGTTTGGAGACAATTGTCGTAGTTCTATCGCAAAGGGAGCGATAGGTTGCTATATGTAACAACCTTTCCTCTCTTGGCGATTTTCATGTTGAGAACGTTTTTGGAAGCTGCTTTACTATTGAACGAGCAGTCTATTCTAATTATGTCGCTGGACAAATTCCTTTTTTATTCAACATTTTCACTGTCGCTATTTCGTCAAACGTACGAGAAACTTTATTTCAAATAAAAATAATACACTTAAAGGAATATCAATATATGTGAAATAAATCAGTCTGGAATGATGCCATAGCATTAATCACAACAGGGTTCTTTTGATGGTTCATTTTTATATATAAGGTTCTAAGGATGGTTCATTTTATATATAAGAAAGATGCATTAGAGAATTCTAACTTTGTATAAAAAAAATATGCAAAGTTTCTTTTTATTTTTAAATAATCAATTTTACAAGTTATTTATTCTTCGAACTGTAAATTAATTTAAGAAACGATAAATAATATTAATTGAATTTTCGAAAAAAGTTAATGAAAATGGGAAATAGTAGCGACTAAAAGATACTTAGTAAAAAAATAACATTGTTATTCTTCGATTTTGGCGTTTAGAAATTTGAATTAGAAATGGCTACGTAAAAGTTGAAAAGAAACGGTTTAAGAGACAGATTCTGTAACAAACCTAGTTGTTTGTTTCTAATATCAAGGTTCTGCATAACCGAAACTAAACGATAAGACTTTAATCGATATTTATTTTATATGTGATCTTCACACTATTCAGTGATTACGTTACCGATAAATAAAGTTAATGTAAAACGAGATATATATTTTAAAATCAAAGTGTTGTACGTTAACGAAGTAGGGCGTATTCGACAAGGAAACTAAATGTAAGGTATTTTTTATAGAAGTGATTCATTTAATTTTTGCTTTAGATAATAGTTAATTATATAGTACTTGTACCCCTTTATGGACATTACTCTCAATATGGACACCCATAATATCTTTAAAAGTTATTTTTTAATCAAGAGATAGTGTTAAATATCCGTGAAAAAAAAGCAGTTTAAAAAATAATTTAGCTAGATAGTGCAAAAAAAAGCTAGCGATTTCGAAGGTAAACTGTATTTTGTGGTATGCTGATCTTAATAATAGGAAAATTTATTTTCATACATGTTGAAAAGTTACTTTAAATATTAAAAAGGGAAATGTTTCGGAAAGCTGATAAAAGTATTTTCGATTGATATTGCATATATTGGTTGATATTGTTTTCTTTTTATATTTATTATAAGATTTTATAAAACTACGCCCGATTCCCAATATGGGCACCTTATTTCCCCATTGGAAGTACAGCAAATAAATATTCAGATTCATATTTTTTTTTACATATATGTTTAATGGCATTTTATTAAGCTAATTATTAATAAAGTAATGTTTATATATTAGTGACATTACTGCACCATGTCCCTAATATGGATATATGCATGTCCATAATAATGACAGGTGGTTCATTATATGTGGATACACTTATAAACATTTTTCGTTTTTAATATTTAAATTAAACCAGAATAATTACAAGGTCACAAATTTTAATGATGATAGTCAACAGTCCAGGCATTGTGGTCACAAATTTTTAAGGTCCTGTGCCCAAGTGTATGAAAGGGTTAAAAAATAATTTCCTTAGGGTGTCCATATTGGGTACAGGTACTGTAATATGAATCCGTACTTCATAGAGTAAATAACTAGAAATAATTATACGTATAAAATACTTTTGTTTGTTTAATATTAAAAAAAATTAAATACCTTATTGCAAACAATTTTTTAAAAAAAATCAACGTATTGTATTAAAATTTGAAAATACTTTTTTATTACATTGAAGTTTATTTAAAAGCAAATGAATAATAAAAAAGCATGATTTATTCAGAAGATGTACATTAAATTTTAAACTATAGATATAGTTGGTCGAATATTTTTTTAATAAATTTATTTTCTAAAGATAACATAATATTTAATGCTGGAAACTTTAATTTTAAAAATGAAAGAAATGCAAATAACTATACTCTATGTGTTTTTGATAAAACTCTAACGGAAGAAGTCATGTAGTCATTTTTAGCTATTTTTTTATTTGAAAGAATTTGAAAAAGTGGAAAGTAGGTATTGATATTGTGGAGGTTTCCGTCTGTCCATATCCCCTTTCAAAATTATGTTCTTACTGTTTGATTAAAAAAAAATATATTTTTGTTGGAAAATCATGAAAAGATATCAATTTTTTAAATATTTTTTGTTTATTTGTCTGTGGGATTTTCCGCCCGTCTGCCCTTTATAAGATGGTCTGAAATAATTTCAGTTCTAGCAGTTTTATTTTAAAATTTAATTTAAGTTTGAAATACGCTGTCTGTACGCTTTTCTATCCGTTTGCATGCATGTTCTTTAGAAGACGGCCTGTTGTATTTTCAGTTCTAACAGCCAGACTTTGGAATATATTTTATTTTAAAGAAGTGAAATCTGAGACCTACATTTTAATAAATTAAATAAGCGTTTTATTACATTTGAATAAACGTAACAAAAAAAAAAAGAAATGAAAGTCTTTTTTACACTGAAACGAACAGTTAAAATGCTTCATTTTTTTACTATTGCATTTAATATAGTTATTTTGAAAATAAAAATAGATTTATATCGTCCATATTATAAAAACAAGAAGTTTTAAAAGAACTAAAATAGCCTACTTTCCTGTTGCTTAAATACTCACTGAATTTCTTATCGGTAAACAGGTAGGTTTATAACAGTAAATGTCATCAATAAGCGTTTCTACACAAGATTTATACATATTAGAAAAAAAGTCTCCAAACACAACATTCATCTACAATTTAAACTTCTAAAAACAAAATAAACTATTTTCATTAATTTTTTTCCCAAATTAAATTAATATTTTTTTATCGTCCAATTGATTTATTTGTAGCTCAAAGAATAATTAAGAGCAATTCCGAGCGTGACTTACACTACATTTGACGGTTTAACAAATATCGTTTGCATAGTTCAAAATTATTTTCTATTTATTCAAAAAAAATATTGTATGTCAGTTTACCCCTGAACATATATTTTTAGCAATTAGTAAAAACTTTTTTAATTTAATATTTTACTAAAAAATAATAAAAATGTCCTGATGTGACTTACACTACATGAAAGGAAGTCGATTTTTGGCTATCATTATAAACTCTAATTTCGTCTTCATAGTGCAGTAAATAAGCATTCTACCACCTGCTTAGAATATAAGAAATCTACAAATATTATAGCTAATCTACAACAGATAAATCAATCAGAAGCTGCGACTTACACTACAAAGATAAAATGTTTTATAAAAAGATAAAATGCTATTTTTATTATTAAATTTAAAGGTGTGGAATTACACAAAGGTTAATATAGAAAGAAAATTTTTAATTTTGAAGAAAAGCTTTATTTTAAAAAGTTATAGATAATCTTTATATCTTTTCGTGACTTACACTACAGCCAAAAAGCGGATTTTTATCTTTCTAATTAAATATCTTTTATTTATAAATGCCTATTAATAATGTCTTTTTAAGATAGTTATTATAGTGTATTTTAATAATTTTACCAAAAAATCTGAACAAAATAATACTTTACTTAAAATTCAAGAATTCAAAATTATGAAAAACCATAACCTATGGTATTAAAAAAAGCAGCCACTTTGAAACTAAAGTGTTGCCACAGATAAAAACAATAATATTTTTGATGAAAAACTTTTGTGATGATGTAAACTTTTCTAAATCACATATAAAAGTTTCAACTGAAATAAAAAATAATTTTTAATTGAGGTATGTATTTACATGGAATTAACCTTAAGTATTTATTGATAACAAAAACATGAAACTACTCCAAACTACAATAAATAATAAACAAGAAGTTCATAAAGAACTAAAATAGCCTACTTTCCTATTACTTAAATACTTACTAAAGTTCTAATCGGGAAAAAACTAGGTTCTTACAGTAAATATCATCAACAGCCGTTTCTACACTAGATTTATACAGATTAGAAAAAAAAAATCGAAACACAGCATCCAGCTAATAATTTAAACTTCTAAAAGCCAAAATCAACTATTTTCCTTAAAATTATTTCGCAAATTAATTAAATATTATTTATCGTCTGCTCGCGATTTATTTGTAGTTCGAAGAATAATTAAATATTTATTAATAACAAAAGTAATGAAACTCCAAACTGCATTAAAAAAAATAAGAAATGTAAATTAAAACTAAGCATAATTGTATGCAAAAGTATGCCTTGCCGCTTTCTTGTTAGATAATTAATGAACAATCAAAGAATCAAATTGTGCTATATTTTATGACGTCATTCCAAACTGATTCATGAAAATATTATTTTGCTTCAAATATATTTAAATAAATAAAGTTTATCATTTCATTGTTGATTTGGCAACAGTGATTTAAATGACTCAAAATTGAATTTCAATGCTAATTCAATGGGAAATTCGCCGACAGATAGTAGATTTATGTCCGTCCGGACGTACAGACAGACGGACAAAAAGTATGAAAGTTGGGTATCTGAGGTCATAGCTTTCTAACAAAAAAGAATTTTTAAGATCCGATGATTAGAACCGATTTTGGAAGAGGGGTACAGACAGACAGACAAACGGACAGACAGACGGACAGACAGACGGACAGACATACGAACAGACAGACATACGAACAGACAGACAGATGGACAGACAGACAGATGGACATCAACCGCATTTCAATACCTACAGTGATTTAAATGACTCAAAATTGAATTTCAATGCTAATTCAATGGGAAATTCGCCGACAGATAGTAGATTTATGTCCGTCCGGACGTACAGACAGACGGACAAAAAGTATGAAAGTTGGGTATCTGAGGTCATAGCTTTCTAACAAAAAAAGAATTTTTAAGATCCGATGATTAGAACCGATTTTGGAAGGGGGGGGTACAGACAGACAGACAAACGGACAGACAGACGGACAGACAGACGGACAGACATACGAACAGACAGACATACGAACAGACAGACAGATGGACAGACAGACAGATGGACATCAACCGCATTTCAATACCTACAGTGATTTAAATGACTCAAAATTGAATTTCAATGCTAATTCAATGGGAAATTCGCCGACAGATAGTAGATTTATGTCCGTCCGGACGTACAGACAGACGGACAAAAAGTATGAAAGTTGGGTATCTGAGGTTATAGCTTTCTAACAAAAAAAGAATTTTTAAGATCCGATGATTAGAACCGATTTTGGAAGGGGGGTACGGACGGACAGACGGACATCGACCGCATGTCAATACCTACTTTTTCATTTTTTTAATTCTTTCGAATTAAAAAAAGAAAAGTAGGCTAAAAAATGTAAATTTAAACTAACCACAATTTTATGCAAAAAATATGAATAGCCGCTTTCTTAGTAAAATATTATAGAACAATCAAAGAATTACATTGTGCTACTTTTTATGAAGTCATTCCAAGCTAATTTTTGACAAAAATATATATTTTGCTTCAAATTTTATTTTTCATAAGTAAATAAAGTTTCTCGTGTCAATGCTGACGTGGCAACAACAATTAAATAACTTGATATTAAATTTACATGTAATTCAATGGGGAATTCGCCGACAGACAGTAGACAGATGTGCGTACGTAATAACGGACATACAAAATGTATGAAAGTTGGGTCTCTGAGGTCAAACCTTTCTAACAAAACAGTAATTTTTAGATCCTATTAAAATAACCGTGTTCGGAGGAAGGGTATGGCGGACAGACAGACGGACATCGACATCATGTTCATACATACTTATTCATTTTTTACCTACTTATTCATTATTAATATTCTTCTATATCTACTTGTTTAATTCTGCCATTCATTTGTTTGATTTTTTTTGTAAGATAAGCATTTTGTAGTACAGCTGGGGAAAAAAAAACGATCCACCCTTCATATTTCGGCTGCTATTGGTCAAGGAATTTTTTGCAAGGTGTCATTTTTCAGGAAATAGCGTAAGGAATTAAGAACTGGCAACCAAAATTGTATAAGGGGTCGTCTACATATTAAAATGAGTACCAACTTTGAAAATTCCAATGGCAACACCCAATTTTTTTTACATAAAAATGTTCAGCACCTTCAAAATACCCTATGTATAAAAAAGAATTATTTGTTTTGCATTATTTGCCGAGATATTAAAGCATTAATTTTGAACGCGATTAGGGGGAAATCTCCAAATTGAAAAAGGTAATATTTAGGGTGTCTTTTCGAAACGACAAGCTAAGAAAAGGGTTACCATAATCTCGCCAAAAGATGCTAGAATTAAACCTTCTTTACTAATGTTATGATTTTTTTTAATGTTTTTACCATTTTTTTTTAAATTTTAGATTTTAAAATTCAGAAATAAAATAAAAGGTAGACGAGAACAAGTTTTAAATTTAAATTAAGTCACACATACGATTATTTATAACGAACAGATTTTCAAATACGATTAGTTACAATCAGATAGACAAACATGATTATTACATTTATGTTTTACATATTATGCACATTTTTGTTTCATTTATATTGCAACAAAAAGTTTGTTTAAAATTCGGCGCACTGGGTCGGGGACATAACCCGACAGCCGAACCCGACAAGCCGAAATCCCGACAAGCCAAAACCCGACAAGCCGAAATCCCGAATGAGTCAAAATCCCGAATGGGTCGAAATCCCGAAAATAGATTTTTGTCCATTTCTCGATTTTTTTAATATAGAGATTTTTTAATATAGAGATATTTTTTTTAAATATTAGAGATAATTTATTTATTTAGTTATTTAGTCAGTTAGTTATTTAATCAGTTAGTTAGTCACTTAGTTAGTCAGTCAGTTAGTTAGTCAGTCAGTAAGTTAGTTAATCAGTCAGTTAGTTAGTCAATCCGTTAGCTAGTCAGTCAGTCAGTTAGTCAGTCAGTCAGTTAGTTAGTCAGTCAGTTAGTCTGTTAGTTAGGCAGTCAGTTAGTCAGTGAGTTAGTTAGTCAGTCCGTTAGTTAGTCAGTCAGTTAGTTAGTCAATTAGTCAATTAGTCAGTTAGTTAGTCAGTCCGTTAGTTAGTCACTTCGTTAGTTATTCCAGACTGACTAACTTAGTCTAACTTACTGTCAATTAGTTAGTCAGTGAACTGACTGACTCACTGACTAACTGGCTGACTAACTGACTAACTAACTTACTAACTAACTTACTAACTAACTTACTAACTTACTTACTAACTGACTTACTAACTAACTAAGTGACTAACTAACTGATTAAATAACTAACTGACTAAATAACTAAATAAATAAATTATCTCTATAATATTATCTATAATATTTAAAAAAAATATCTCTATATTAAAAAATCTCTATATTAAAAAAATCGAGAAATGGACAAAAATCTATTTTTTCGGGATTTCGACCCATTCGGAATTTCGTCTATGTCGGGATTATAGCCTTTCGGGATTTCGGCGTTCGAGATTCTGGCTTGTCGGTATTTTTTGGCTTTCAGGATTGGACCCGGCTCACTTTATCGGTAATATAAACCACATATTACAAAACGAGAGTTACGATCTTAACACGATGTTTAAGGAAAGCAAAATAAAATTACGCAGAATGATTTGGCAATTATATTTAACTAAGGCAGTGGGCACTAATCATTTAAAATAATCAATGTGGTAACAAAGAAATATACTAAACATCGAATTAAAATAATATTTTAAAGTATTTAATTTTTAATATAAAACACACTTTTTGAAATTTTATTGGAAATAACATACATTCAGAAACATAGTAATCGATATAATTTAATGTTAATTATACAAACAAAATACATTGTATGCACTTGAAACAAGAAAATATTTTTAGACATTTGACAGACATCAATAATTTGAATAAATATTTACCAAAAACGCTTTTCAACCACCAAACGATAATGCAAGTTAGGATCCAATTTGCTAAGTAATTTTTTACACGGTCCCTAAAATTCGTTTTATTCAGTATTTTTACAATAACTCGGCAAATAATTATTGTTGAATTCGGGATTTTGGTTCTACTTGATCTACTTTATCGATTTATGTAATAAAAATTTGGTGTTGCTATTCATGTTTTATTTTTTCTTATTTAAATTTAAATAAAAAAATAATAATAATGAAAAATTGATGAAAAAACTTGTGTGATTTGTTTTTGGAAGATTAAGAAGTATATAATGAAAAAAAAATTGGTTGAATTCATTTTATTTGTGGAGGTATGAATAAAAGTTTGTGAAACTTTTTTAACATTATGGGCGTTCAACTTTGAATGCTTATATCTCAACAAATAAAGCAAATTAATAAATTTTCTTTTGGATCTGGGGTATTTTAAGGATGATAAACATTTTTATATTAAAAAAATTGGGTGTTGCCATTGGAATTTTCAAAGTTGGTACTCATTTTAATATGTAGACGACCCCTTATACAATTTTGGTTACCAGTTCTGAATTCCTTACGCTATTTCCTGAAAAATGACACCTTTCACAAAATTCCCTGGTCAATAGCAGCCAAAAAACGAAGGGTGGATCGTTTTTTTTTCCCCAGCTGTACTAAAGTTTTTGTAGTACTAAAGTTTACTAAAAGTTTTGTAGCATTTTGTAGAAACTTACTACACGGTTTTCTGGCGTAAGCGTACTCCCTTTTGGTGTAATTTTACTTATTTTATGGTGCATCGTTACTCCATAAAACTGAAAGCAGTATTTGCCACCATTTTTATGAAGTTACGTTTCACCAAAATATAACCACGTAATATTAAAAAAAAAACTATTTTCACTCGTAGAAGATGCTTATATTTACTTTTCTTTTTATAGACGTTTTATTTCCAACTTCAGAGTGGTTATAGTGTAGTTTCTTTAGTATGTTTTATTTTTGCTATCTACAGTAAATTAGCAGTGTATCGTAAGTACACAAAAAATATGTTTTTTTTTAAAGTTTAGTAAATAAGCTTAATAAACATAGATAGACAATTTGCCTATCCCTTAAAGAGGGTAAGCAAAGAGGGTGAAATCTAAATACAACTGTTGAAAATTTTAATTTCTAAAAGGGTTCAGGTAGCCGTATGCCTTAAAAACAAAAAAATTCGGTCAAATTAAAAAAAAATTAAGGTTCAACAATTCCTTGGCTTCAAAAAATCAGGAAAATTGTATTTTTATTGTAAAAAGAAAATTTTTTTATCATGGTTTTAATTAGCTTTGACCTGACGAGTTTCGTAGCAAATATTTATTGAAAACGGAAATATATACATTAATTGCAAAATTAAATCCCTTCTGAAAAATTCTATCCGACTTACATTTTGTTGCGTATCTCACAAAACAAGATTTATATGTTTTTACTTTATCACGAAACACATTTTCTCCCAAACTATTGCTTCAAATTGTTTCAACTGTTTTTACATGCATTCAGAAAGTAAATGAGGGTTTTGGACATTGGTCAAAGCCATATCTTGTAATACATGTATTTGAAAGTGAAATACATCTATTATTATGGACTAAGCTATTTGACTAATATTGGATGTTGTTTTTTTACTTCAAATGCTAATGAAGTATGTAAATTGGCATAACGCACACATCTAAGAGTAGTTCATGGCAAAGAGGCACTTTGGTTTTGAGAGCCGTGGTCGATCGGGCTCATTCGTTATTGAAAGGGGCGTTCAGTAGTTGATTAGTCCAATAGAGCCAACACAAATCCCAAGTTTTGCAAAAGTATTGCTTTGCAGTGTAAGCATTTTTTTCAAGAGGTATAAGAATTGACATAACAGAAAAGTAAAACATATTTGAAAGGAAATAACATTCGGTGGTTTAATAATTAAGTGATGAAGTTTAAAAATAGTGTCGCCATCTTTAGAATTTTTTAAGTAAACTGAAACTTTAAAAAAATTATAATGGGGTTGTTTCACAGAGGATATGGCAATAGCTCTGCGGTTTTGTTTTTAAGTCTATTTTGATGTCTTTCAACAGTGTTGCCACCAGTTTTAGGAGAAAAACACTATGAAAAATACCATTTAATTCAAAAATTACAAAAACATTCCATAAAAATACTAGCAAAGCGTTTCATGTTTTTTTAAAGTCACTAAAAAGATTCCAAAATTCAGCTAGTATTTTTACGATATTTTTTCTAATTTTAGAATTGTTCTAAAATTACAAAAAAATATCGTAAAAATACTAGCTGCATTTTGGAATCTTTTTAGTGACTTTAAAAAAACGTGAAACGCTTTGCTAGTATTTTTATAGTATGTTTTTGTAATTTTAGAATTAAATGGCATTTTTCATTGTGTTTTTCTCCTAAAACTGGTGGCAACACTGTTGAAAGACATCAAAATAGACATGAAAACAAAACCGCAGAGCTATTGCCTGATCCTCCGTGAAACAACCCCATTAAATAACCAGATGATAACCACCCTTTAAATTTGTTTTATTTTGCTGTTATGACGATTCTTATACGTGGTAAAATATTGCTTATATGTCAAAGCAATAATCTAGCAGAAGTTGTGATTTCAAAACTAATGCATTAGCTGCATTTGACTAATTATCTTTATTTTAAAGAACTAAGCATACAGTTATATTATGTGCTGATACCATCGCCCCATATTTCTTACTGTGAATTGCTGATAATTCCTTAAACGAAGAGTTAAAATCCAAATATTATAACTAATTAAATATTAATTATATAAATAAGAACTGACAATCGTAAAAGACTTCATTTGGATAATTTAAATACAGCAAATTTCTCGTGCTTCCAATCATTTTATTTAATTTACAACCGGTTTTAGAATGCTTTGCATGAAATAAAATTAAATACCTGACTTGATTTCCGATTTTCTTTTAATAATTATTTTTTAGTGAACAGGTTGTCAATAAATAAACTGTAGACAGATATGTAATTGACGAGATAGGAGAGAGAATTCTATGAAAAATTTAGTGTTAACACACATTTTATTTCGTGAAAATTGGCACATGTACTATGTTTTAAGCTTAAAATCCCCAAAAAAAGTATTTTGTAACATTAATTTATTTTTAAAAAAATGTTCAACAATATTATTTATTTTAGTTTCAGGAATATAGAAGTAACAAGAAGTTCCTGAAGAACTGAAATAGCATACTTTCTTGTTACTTAAATACTTACTAAAATTCTTATCTAAAAACAAGTAGGTTTGTAAAAGTAACTGTCACTGAAAAAATCATTTCTACACAAGATTTATAAACATAACTAAACAAATTCGCAAAACACAGAATCCAGTTCTAATTTAAACTTTAAAAAGCCAAAAACAACTATTTTCTTCAATTTTCTTTTGCAAATTAAATCAATATTTTGTATTTTCTGTAAATTCATTTGTAATTCGAAGAATAATTAAATATTTATTAATACAAAAGCGTGAAAATACTCCAAATTACACTAAAGAAAAATTAGAACTGTAAATTAAAACTAACCAGACTTTTATGCAAAAAATATACTGCCTTGTTGCTTTCTTAGTAAACAAAATTGAATAATCAAAGGATCACATTGTGCATCACATTTTATCGACGTCATTTCACACTCATATTTTAAAAAAAGAATTTGATTCAATTATTATTTTTAAATAAATAAAGTTTATCATGCCTAAGGTTAATGTGGCAACAGCGATATAAATGACTCAAAATTGAATTTCAATGCTAATTAAATGGTTCATTCGTTGACAGATAGAAGACAAATGTCCATCCGGACGTACAGACAGGCAAAAAGTAGTATGGAAGATGGGTTTCCGAGGTCATTTCTTGTTGTTTTTAAGACCTGACACATAGCTTCTCAGCGACTAAGAAGTATTACGTGTCCCCCTCATAAAGATCACCCCCCCCCCTCAAAGTCCAAGATTGCGAGTTTGACCCCCGGTTGAGTCGTCAGATTACCTAGATGTGGAAATCATTGGCATGCAAGTCACATGATTGTGAGATGTTGTAAAAGATCCCCAACCATTTGGCTTGGGTTTTCTCGGAAAAATTAAATCTCGGCTTACTTTAACATCCATACAGAGAGCTCAGATTCAGTGTAATCTGAGTGTCAAAATTGGTAGCGAGAGCCTCCATTATGGTGCCACAAAAAATACAAATGGCTCTTATTTTTTTGGAAAATGTGGGGTCTGCAAAAACTTGATCGCTAATAAAGCAATCCCGTTGGGGAAAAATATATCCGAAGGATAGAACATTTTTTAGAAGACGGTTACGGACAAACAGACGGGCATCGTCAGAATGTCAATACCTTTAATTTTTTTAATTATTTCGAATTAAAAAGAAAAGTACGCTAAAAATGGATAATCTAAACTTTAATATAAAAAATTGCGTTTCCATTCAATCAATAACTTAAGACTTAATTCAATTTTGTGTATCATGGCTTGGTTAGAAATAACAGTAATGGCTCCATATCTTTTTATTTGAAAATTGGGAAATAAATTGTTTTACGGTATTCTCTCTCATCTGCCGTCAGTAATCTCATTACTAAAGGAATAAAAACTCCGTGTATTGAATTGGTCTGCATATAGCCATCAATGTTGATAATTAATTATGATTTACATTCATTAGCTCATAGTTTAGAATAAATAGTATACTGGGATCTAAAATTTCCGAATATTTCAAGCTGAAAATCAAGCTTCGAGTTTAACTGTTACATGTACAGAAATTTTATATAAAAAACAACGAGCTTTTTTTTTAGAGTGTAGTATATAGTTTCAATGAGATTTTTATGGAGGTTTTGCAATATATAAAAGTTAATCATTTATTATAATCATTATATAACAAGTTAATTATCCATTATATAAAAAAGTGATTTTTGTTAAACCCAAATTTACTTGTTTAGTATAGTCAATCATATAAAACGTATTTTAACGCAATAAATATAAACGCCATATAATTTTTTTATAGTTTTTACTGGAATATCAATTTGAAACGTATAAACTGTCATTGACGTTAAGGACATGCCACGCCGAAACACCAAGCGTTCTAAAAAAGACACTGGAAGAAAACAAGTACAAGAAAATCACCAGTTGAAAGAAACTGAAAGTGAGACAGCTTCAAAAAATAGGGAGATAAAGGAAAATAAAAGTGAGACTGAAGAAAGTAAGGAACACACAGACAGGGATCATCAGACGTCAATAAAACTTAAGAAAAACATAGAAAGCAATGAACAAGAGGAACATAAATCGATTGAATGTGTAAGAGAGACAGAATCCAAAAACAAGGAGCATGTAGAAAAGGGAATTGAGAATGCAGATAAGAAATCAATTCCTGATCAATCTAGAAGTGCTGAACTGCCTAATGATTCTCATCAAACAAGCAGCAAAGAAAAAGAGGGACACAAATCGAATAAGAGTTTAGATTCTCATCAAAACAACAGCAAAGAAAAAGAGGGACACAAATCGCATGAAGTTGTAATCGAGACAGCAGCCACATACAAGGATTCTGTTGAAGAGGGCATTAAGAATGAAGAAAATAAATCAACAATTGAACAATCTAGAATAACTGAAAAACCTACTGATTCTCATCAAAACAGCAACGAAAAAGAGGGACAAAAATTGAAAGAAGGTGTAATCGAGACAGTAGTCAAAAACAAGGATTCTGTTGAAGAGGGGATCGAGAATGAAGATAAGAAATCTACAACTGATCAATCTAGAATAGCTGAACTACCTACTGATTCTCATCAAAACAACAACAAAGAAAAAGATCGATACAAATTGAATGAAGGTGTAATCGAGACATCAGCCAAAAACAATGATTCTGCTGAAGAGGGGATTGAGAAGGAAGAAAATAAATCAACAACTGAACAATCTAGAATAACTGAAAAACCTACTGATTCTCATCAAAACAGCAACGAAAAAGAGGGACAAAAATGAAAGAAGGTGTAATCGAGACAGTATCAAAACAAGGATTCTGTTGAAGAGGGGATCGAGAATGAAGATAAGAAATCTACAACTGATCAATCTAGAATAGCTGAACTACCTACTGATTCTCATCAAAACAACACAAGAAAAAGATCGACACAAATTGAATGAAGGTGTAATCGAGACATCAGCCAAAACAAGGATTCGCTGAAGAGGGGATTGAGAATGAAGAAAATAAATCAACAACTGAACAATCTAGAATAAAAATGAAAAACCTACTGATTTCATCAAACAGCAACGAAAAAGAGGGACAAAAATTGAAAGAAAGTGTAATCGAGACAGTAGTCAAAAACAAGGATCTGTGAAGAGGGATCGAGAATGAAGATAAGAAATCTACAACTGATCAATCTAGAATAGCTGAACTACCTATGATTCTCATCAAAACAACAACAAAGAAAAAGATCAATACAAATTAAATGAGGGTGCAATCGAGACATCAGCCAAAAACAATGATTCTGCTGAAGAGGGGATGGGGAATGAAGATAATAAATCAACAACTGAACAATCTAGAATAACTGAAAAACCTACTGATTCTCATCAAAACAGCAACGAAAAAAGAGGGACAAAAATTGAAAGAAGGTGTAATCGAGACAGTAGTCATAAACAAGGATTCTGTTGAAGAGGGGATCGAGAATGAAGATAAAAATCTACAACTGATCAATCTAGAATAGCTGAACTACCTATTGATTCTCATCAAAACAACAACAAAGAAAAAGATCAATACAAATTAAATGAGGGTGCAATCGAGACATCAGCCAAAAACAATGATTCTGCTGAAGAGGGGATTGAGAATGAAGATAATAAATCAACAACTGAACAATCTAGAATAACTGAAAAACCTACTGATTCTCATCAAAACAGCAACGAAAAAGAGGGACAAAAATTGAAAGAAGGTGTAATCGAGACAGTAGTCATAAACAAGGATTCTGTTGAAGAGGGGATCGAGTATGAAGATAAGAAATCTACAACTGATCAATCTAGAATAGCTGAACTACCAACTGATTCTCATCAAAACAACAACAAAGAAAAAGATCGATACAAATTGAATGAAGGTGTAATCGAGACATCAGCCAAAAACAATGATTCTGCTGAAGAGGGGATTGAGAATGAAGATAATAAATCAACAACTGAACAATCTAGAATAGCTGAAAAGCCTACTGTTTCCCATCAAAACATTAGCAAAGAAAAAGAGGGACACAAATCCAATGAAGGTGTAAATAAAACATCATCCAAAAACAAGGAACCTGTAAAAAAGGGGGTTGAGAACGAAGATAAGAAATCAACACCTGATCAATCTAAAAGTTCTGGTCTCCTTACTGATTCGCATCAAAACAACTGCCAAGGAAACGATGGACAAAAATTGCATGAAAGTTTAAGTGAGACAACATCTGAAATCAAAGAGCCCTTGAAAAACGGGTATGAAAATGGAGGAAACGTATTAACACTTGACGAATATGAAAATGATGAAGTCGATATCAAACGTCATAAAAAAAGCCGCAAAGAAAAAGTGGAAGGCAAATCTGAAAATAATGAAATAAAAAAATGGAGAAATATTCTAACCTATAAAATTGATAGTAGCCAAAGAAGTAGTAATAAAAGAACTAGTAAGGAAAACAAAAATTTAAAAGAGGGACACATGTCAAATAAAAGTGAGACAGCTTCAAAAAATAGGGAGATAAAGGAAAAGAAAAGTGAGACTGAAGAAAAAAAAAAAAAAAAAAAAAAAAAAAAAAAAAAAAAAAAAAAAAAAAAAAAAAAAAAAAAAAAAAAAAAAAAAAAAAAAAAAAAAAAAAAAAAAAAAAAAAAAAAAAAAAAAAAAAAAAAAAAAAAAAAAAAAAAAAAAAAAAAAAAAAAAAAAAAAAAAAAAAAAAAAAAAAAAAAAAAAAAAAAAAAAAAAAAAAAAAAAAAAAAAAAAAAAAAAAGCAAAGAAAAGGAGGGACACAAATCGAATAAGAGTTTAGATTCTCATCAAAACAACAGCAAAGAAAAAGAGGGACACAAATCGCATGAAGTTGTAATCGAGACAGCAGCCACATACAAGGATTCTGTTGAAGAGGGCATTGAGAATGAAGAAAATAAATCAACAATTGAACAATCTAGAATAACTGAAAAACCTACTGATTCTCATCAAAACAGCAACAAAAAAGAGGGACAAAAATTGAAAGAAGGTGTAATCCAGACAGTAGTCAAAAACAAGGATTCTGTTGAAGAGGGGATCGAGAATGAAGATAAGAAATCTACAACTGATCAATCTAGAATAGCTGAACTACCTACTGATTCTCATCAAAACAACAACAAAGAAAAAGATCGATACGAATTGAATGAAGGTGTAATCGAGACATCAGCCAAAAACAATGATTCTGCCGAAGAGGGGATTGAGAATGAAGATAATAAATCAACAACTGAACAATCTAGAATAACTGAAAAGCCAACTGTTTCCCATCAAAACAACAGAAAAGAAAAAGAGGAACACAAATCCAATGAAGGTGCAAATGAAACATCATCGAAAAACAAGGAACTTGTAAAAAAGGGGGTTGAGAACAAAGATCAGAAATCAACACCTGATCAGTCTAAAAGTTCTGATCTCCTTACTGATTCGCATCAAAACAACTGCCAAGAAAACGATGGACAAAAATCGCATGAAAGTTTAAGTGAGACAACATCTGAAATCAAAGAGCCCTTAAAAAACGGGTATGAAAATGGAGGAAACGTATTAACACTTGACGAATATGAAAATGATGAAGTCGATATCAATCGTCATAAAAAAAGCCGCAAAGAAAAAGTGGAAGGCAAATCTGAAAATAATGAAATAAAAAAATGGGAATTCTAAAATGATAAGCAAAAAATAAAGAGAGGAACAATTAAGTGAATAATGGAGCAAAAGGAGATAAGAAAAAAGTGAGACTGAAGAAAGTAAGGAACACTCAGACAGGGATCATCAGACGTCAATAAAACTTAAGAAAAACATAGAAAGCAATGAACAAGAGGAACTTAAATCGATTGAAAGTGTAAGAGAGACAGAATCCAAAAACAAGGAGCATGTAGAAAAGGGAATTGAGAGTGAAGATAAGAAATCAACTCCTGATCAATCTAGAAGTGCTGAACTGCCTAATGATTCTCATCAAACAAGCAGCAAAGGAAAAGAGGGACACAAATCGAATGAAAGTTTAAGTGAGACAGCATCCAAAAACAAGGAGCCAGAACAAGATGGGGTTGAGAATAAAGAAAAGAAATTATTACTTGATCAATCTGGAAGTGCTGAAATACCTACTGATTCTCATCGAAACGGCAAAGAAAAAGAGGGACACATATCGAATGAAAGTTTAGATTTTCATCAAAACAACAGCAAAGAAAAAGGGGGACACAAAATGAATGAAGGTGTAACCGAGACAGCAGCCAAAAACAAGGATTCTGTTGAAGAGGAAGATTGAGAATGAAGATAATAAATCAACAATTGAACAATCTAGAATAACTGAAAAACCTACTGATTCTCATCAAAACAGCAAAGAAAAAGAGGGACAAAAATTGAAAGAAGGTATAATCGAGACAGCAGCCCCAATCAAGGATTCTGTTGAAGAAGGCATTGAGAATGAAGATAATAAATCAACAACTGAACAACCTAGAATAGCTGAAAAACCTACTAATTCTCATCAAAACAACAACAAAGAAAAAGAGGGACACAAATCCAATGAAGGTGTAAATGAAACATCATCCAAAAACAAGGAACCTGTAAAAAAGGGGGTTGAGAACGAAGATAAGAAATCAACACCTGATCAATCTAAAAGTTCTGATCTCCTTACTGATTCGCATCAAAACAACTTCCAAGGAAACGATTCACAAAAATCGCATGAAAGTTTAAGTGAGACAACATCTGAAATCAAAGAGCCCTTGAAAAACGGGTATGAAAATGGGGGAAACGTATTAACACTTGACGAATATGAAAATGATGAAGTCGATATCAATCGTCAAAACAAAGTAGAAAAATCAACTCTTGATGAATATAGAAGCACCGAACTCTTTAGTGATCCTAATAAAAATAAAAGCAAAGAAAATGTAGTAAACAAATCGAGTAAAACTGCAGTATCAGAAACCAAGGCGCATGCACAAAAAGGGATTGAGAATGAAGAAAAGAAATCAAAACCTTACCAATCTAGAAGTGCTACTGATTCTAATCGAAACAACAGCAAGGAAAAACAGTGACACAAATCGAATGTCTTTGTAAGTGAGACAACATCTGAAATAAGCGAGCTTGTGAAAATAGGGATTGAAAAGGAAGAAACGAAATCCACACCTGATGAATTTGAAAGTAATGACACTCCTCAAGAAGAGTACAGCAAAGAAAAAGAGGGACACAAATTGTTTGAAAGTATAAGTGTGACATTATCTGAAATCAAGGAGATTTTGATAAAAATGATTGAAAGCGAAGAACTGAAATTCCCACCTGATGAATTTAAAACTGATGAACTAACTAGCAATCCCTATGAAGAGTGCAGCAATGCAAAAGCGTTACACAAATCGAATAAAAGTGTAAGGGAGACAAAATCGGAAAGCAAGTTGCTTGTAGAAATGGGGCTTGAGCATGAGGGAAAGAAATTATCTCGTGGTGAATCTAGAAAATCTGAACTCCTTACTTATTCTCCTCAAAACATTAGCAAAGAAAAAGAAGCACTCAAATCTAATGGAAGTGTAAGTGAGAAAACACTAGGAAATGAGGACCTTGTGGAAAAGGGGAATGAAAATGAAAAAAATAAATTTGGTAAACGAGACATCGTTAAAACAATTAATAATAAAGATACATTAAAGATTAATGAACATAAAGGTACTAAACTTCAAGTTGAGCAAAAAAAATTTGACCCACAACAAAAAGAAGAAATTATTGTCACGTTTAATGAAAAGGAAAATTGGATGTCGCCAAAGAGTATGGAGAATTCAAATAAGATGGAAGAAGAAGTTGAATCATTGGCTAATAATAAAAGTAACACTGTACAGTCAACAGCTCAACAAAATTATAGGAAGCACTCAGAAGAACAAATGGAACACATGCCAAAAGAGACTCAAATAGAGATATTACTAAATGATATTAAGAAAAGGAAAAATGATTTTCAAAATAAAGATTCTAAATCTTCACCTAATGAAAATAGTGAAAGTTCAAGTAACCTAAAAAGTCGATTCACACACTTAGAAAAACAGAAGCTACAAGTGCTGTATGAAAATGAAGCTCAGAAGTTACAAATAAATATAGAGATTGCAAAAGAAGAATTTGAAAATAATGGAAATATATCCTATCTTGATGAAAATAGTGATTGTAAACAAAACTGTATACAGAATTCTTTATCCACCATATCAAAAAAGCAAGAGAGACACTTTACCACTGAAATTGAAATTAAAAAATGTCCGAATACTTCAGAAAGTGCGGGTGATAAAGTTACAAAAATTGAAAGTGATAAACCCTCAACGTATGAAACTAAAGATTTTGAACATTCTACTGAGCAAACATCTCATCTGACGAAAGAACAAGGAGGAAACAAGCTAAATACCAAGGAAAATCAAACATCACCAAATGATATTGTGAGTATGGAAAAATGTGTGGAAAATAAAGAATATAAGACCATGCCTAATGAAAATCATCACTGTGAAAGATGTAGTGTTCTTGTGATGGACTCAGGAGAGCAACACAAACTCATGTCGGATGACATGAAAAATCAGACATCACCAGATAATATGAAGAGTGGAGAAAAATGTATCAATAATGAAGAAAATCAAACATCAATTGATGATAATCGTGATACTACACATCCATGCGCCCAACGATATCATAAGGTAAACCAAAGAGAAAATGTTCACATGTCAAACCTGTATGTTAAAAATTTTGACGCTGAACCTCCTTGGAGTCAACAAACTCATGCAACAGACTCACAAGAAGAAAATAAACACATACCACATGAAAGGGAAAATCAGAAGTCAATAAAACCTAAGGAAAGCATAGGAAGCCAAGAAAAAGTATTGACCTTTAAAAATAGCGACATTGAACAATCTACTATACTTAAGACTCAGGAGAATCATACAGAAGAGCAAACTGAGCAATTTCCCGATGAAAATGAAATTCAAAATTTTATATTTAATACTTTTATAATAAATTCATTTAAATATCTAAAAATTAAGGAAAATAAAGCTATTTCGTTCGAAAATTTTGAAGATAAAACACCAACTGATGAAAACAATAGTGATGTTCAACTATCTAGTGACGAAGAACCTTTACACATAGTTAATGACATAAAAAATCAACCCTCCCTGAATTCCATTAAGAAACTGAAAAAAAATATTGAAAACGTAGATAGTAAATATAAACCAATTGAAAAAAGCAATGAAAAACAATTCAGTGATCAGCACACTAACATCACAGATACGAAAGTACAAGAGAAGGACATGCTGGAAAACTCGGAAAAACAGACATCACCAAATAACATAGAGAATATAAGAATAAATGTTGCAAATGATGATTTCAGTTATGGTGAACAATCGAGTGGACATCCAACTCCTTCCGAAGAATCAGAAGAACACAAGGAAAACAGTCCGGATGACGATGAAAATTCGACACCAGGAAACGATATGAAGAGCTTGGGACAAAATATTGTAAATGAGAGCGACGAATATGCGTTCGAGGATTACAGTTACGAGAAACAATCGATTGGGTGCCAAACTCAACTTGAAGTAGCAGAAGAACCAAGGGAACTCATTAAAGTTGGAAAAGAAAATCAAATAGTACAAACAAATATTGAGAGTGAATTACAAAATGAGGAAGACAAATCTGCGCATGGTGATAACAGTTGCGAGGAAGAAAACAATAGCCAAAAACAAGAACAAAACGTACACATAGCAAATGACGAAAATCAGACTTCGCCGAGTAATATGAAGAATACAAAAAACAATAAAATTAGTGAAGGAAAACTATCTATTTTCCAAAAATCTCAAACGACCGACTTAAAAGAGAAATTGGGAGACCTTATAAATAAAAGAGAAAATCAAACAAAAAATGACAATCATTCATCGAAGAGAAAATCAAAAAGAGTAGAAAATATCCCACAACGTACACAACCGTTATCTGAGAAAGACAAAATTGAAAGAGATAAAAGTAAAAAGTGGGCCAAAATAGAATCAGATAATGAGAATGAAACCAAGAAGAAAAATTCTGAAAACATAAGATATATTCAAACTGTTATAGGTACCATAAAGCAGGTGGAGAAACTACGAGTAGAAGAAACGTTTTGTAATAATACTTTCATGCGTAAACAAAAACTTTTTAATATAGAAAATGAATCGCAGCCTTCACCTGAACCAACGCATGAATCCAGTAAAGATACAAGGGACACAACTTCCAATGAACTACATACTGATTCTCATCAAAACAACAGCGAAGAAAGAGAGGGACACAAATCAAATCAACGTGTAAGTCAGACAGTAACCAAAAACAAGGGGCCAGTAGAAAAGGGGAATGAGAATATAGAAAAAAAATCAACAGGTGATCAATCTCCATGTGCTGAACTATCTACTGATTCTCATCAAAACAACAGCGAGGAAAAAGAGGGACACAAATTGAATAAGGGTGTAAGTCAGACAGAATCCAAAAACAAGGAGGCTGTAGAAAAGAGGAACGAGAATAAAGAAAACAAATCAACAAGTGATCAATCTCCATGTGCTGAACTATCTACTGAATTTCATCAAAACAACAGCGAAGAAAGAGAGGGACACAAGTCGAATCAAGATGTAAGTCAGACAGTAACCAAAAACAAGGAACCTGTAGAAAAGAGGAACGAGAATAAAGGAAAGAAATCAACAAGTGATAAAATTCCATGTGTTAAACTACCTACCGTTTCTCATCAAAACCACAGCGAAGAAAAAGAAGGAAAAGCATCGAATGAATGTAAAAATCAGACATCATCCAAAAACAAGGAGCCTGTAGAAAAGAGAAACGAGAATAAAGAAAAGAAATCAACAGGTGATCAATCTCCACGTGCTGATATATCTACTGATTCTCATCAAAACCACAGCGAAGAAATAGAGGGACACAAATCGAATCCAATTGTAAGTCAGGCAGAATCCCAAAACAAGGAGCCTGTAGAAAAGGGGATAGAGAATAAAGAAAAGAAATCAACAGGTGATCAATCTCCACGTGCTGATATATCTACTGATTCTCATCAAAACCACAGCGAAGAAATAGAGGGACACATATCGAATCCAATTGTAAGTCAGACAGAATCCCAAAACAAGGAGCCTGTAGAAAAGGGAACGAGAATAAAGAAAAGAAATCAACAGTGATCAATCTCCATGTGCTGAACTATCTACTGATTCTCATCAAACAACAGCGAAGAAAAGAGGGACACAAATCGAATGAAGGTGTAAGTCAGACAGCATCCAAAACAAGGAGCCTGTAGAAAAGGGAAGAGAATAAAGAAAAGAAATCAACAGGTGATCAATCTCCATGTGCTGAACTACTACTGATTCTCATCAAAACAACAGCGAAGAAAAGAGGGACACAAATCGAATGAAGGTAAAGTCAGACACATCCAAAACAAGGAGCCTGTAGAAAAGTGGAACGAGAATAAAGAAAAGAAATCAACAAGGTGATCAATCTCCATGTGCTGAACTACTACTGATTCTCATCCAAAAACAGGAGAAAAGAGGGACACAAATCGAATGAAGGTAAGTCAGACAGATCCAAAACAAGGAGCCTGTAGAAAAGTGGAACGAAAATAAAGAAAAGAAATCAACAGGTGATCAATCTCCATGTGCTGAACTAACTACTGATTCTCATCAAAACAACAGCGAAGAAAAGAGGGACACAAATCGAATAAAGGTGTAAGTCGACAGAATCCCAAAACAAGGAGCCGTAGAAAAGAGGAACGAAAAAAGAAAAGAAATCAACAGGTGATCAAATCTCATGTGCTGAACTATCTACTGATTCTCATCAAACAACACGAAAGAAAAGGGGGACACAAATCGAATGAAAGGTAAGTCAGACAGAATCCCAAAACAAGGAGCCTGTAGAAAAGGGAACGAGAATAAAGAAAAGAAATCAACAGGTGATCAATCTCCATGTGCTGAACTATCTACTGATTCTCATCAAAACAACAGCGAAGAAAAAGAGGGACACAAATCGAATGAAGGTTAAGTCAGACAGCATCCCAAAAACAAGGAGCCTGTAGAAAAGAGGAAGAGAATAAAGAAAAGAAATCAAAGGTGATCAATCTCCATGTGCTGAACTATCTACTGATTCTCATCAAAACAACAGCGAAGAAAAAGAGGGACACAAATCGAATGAAGTGTAAGTCAGACAGCATCCAAAACAAGAGCCTTAGAAAAGGGGAATGAGAATAAAGAAAAGAAATCAACAAGTGATCAATCTCCATGTGTGAACTATCTACTGATTCTCATCAAAACAACAGCGAAGAAAAGGACACAAATCGAATGAAGGTGTAAGTCAGACAGCATCCAAAAACAAGGAGCCTTTAGAAAAGGGAATGAGAATAAGAAAAGAAATCAACAGGTGATCAATCTCCATGTGCTGAACTATCTACTGATTCTCATCAAAACCAACAGCGAAGAAAAAGAGGGACACAAATCGAATGAAGGTAAAGTCAGACATCATCCAAAACAAGGAGCCTGTAGAAAGAGGAACGAATAAAGAAAATAAATCAACAGGATAATATCTCAAGTGCTGAACTCAATCTACTGATTCTCATCAAAACAACAGCGAAGAAATAAAGGAGACACAAATCGAGTGAAGGTGTAAGTCAGACAGCATCCAAAAAAGGAGCCTTTAGAAAAGGGAATGAGAATAAGAAAAGAAATCAACAGGTGACAATCTCCATGTGCTGAAACTATCTATTGATTCTCATCAAACAACAGCGAAGAAAAAGAGGGACACAAATCGAATAAGGTGTAAGTCAGACAAATCCAAAAACAAGGAGCCTTTAGAAAAGAGGAACGAAATAAAGAAAAGAAACATACAGGTGAATCAATCTCCATGTGCTGAACTAGTCTACTGATTCTCATCAAAACACAGCGAAGAAAAAGAGGGACACAAATCGAATGAAGGTGTAAGTCAGACAGCATCCAAAACAAGGAGCCTTTAGGAAAAGGGAATGAGAATAAAGAAAAGAAATCAACAAGTGAATCAATCTCCAATGTGCTGAACTAGTTTACTGATTTCTCATCAAAACCAAGAAAAAGGGACACAAAAAAGGGGGAAAAACATCGAAAGAAGATGAAAGTCAGACAGCGTCCAAAAACAAGGAGCCTGTAGAAAAGAGGAACGAGAATAAAGAAAAGAAATCAACAGGTGAACACTCTCCATGTGCTGAACTGTCTACTAATTCTCATCAAAACAACAGCGAGGAAAAAGATGGACACAAATTGAATGAAGGTGTAAGTCAGACAGAATCCAAAAACAAGGAGCCTATAGAAAAGTGGAACGAGAATAAAGAAAAGAAATCAACAAGTGATCAATCTCCATGTGTTGAACTACCTATTGATTCTCATCCAAAAGTAAGGAAGAAAAAGAGGTACACAAATCGATGAAGGTGTAAGTCAGACATCATCCAAAAACAAAGAGCCGTAGAAAAGTGGAACGAAATAAAGAAAAAAATCAACAGGTTAAAATCTCGAAGTGCTGAACTAACTAATGATTCTCATCAAAACAACAGCGAAGATAAAGGACACAAATCGAATAAAAGTGTAAGTCTGACAGAATCCCAAAACAAGGAGCCCGTAGAAAGAGGACGATAATAAAGAAAAGAAATCAACAGGTGATCAATCTCCATGTGCTGAACTATCTACTGATTCTCATCAAAGAACAACGAAGAAAAGAGGGACACAAATCGAATAAAGTGTAAGTCAGACAGAATCCAAAACAAGGAGCCCGTAGAAAAGAGAAACGAAAATAAAGAAAAGAAACCAACAGGTGATCAATCTCCATGTGCTGAACTATCTACTGATTCTCATCAAAACAACAGCGAAGAAATAGAGGGACACAAATCGATTCAAAGTCTAAGTCAGACAGAATCCCAAAACAAGGAGCCCGTAGAAAAGAGGAAAGAGAATAAAGAAAAGAAACCAACAGGTGATCAATATCCATATGCTGAACTATCTACTGATTCTCATCAAAACAACAGCGAAGAAATAGAGGGACACAAATCGATTCAAAGTCTAAGTCAGACAGAATCCCAAAACAAGGAGCCTGTAGAAAAAGGGAACGAGAATAAAGAAAAGAAATTTACAGGTGATCATTCTCCATGTGCTGAAGTATCTACTGATTCTCATCAAAACAACAGCGAAGAAAAAGAGGGACACAAATTAAATGAAGGTGAAAGTCAGACAGCATCAGAAAACAAGGAGCCTGTAGAAAAGAGGAATGAGAATAAAGAAAAGAAATCAACAAGTGATCAATCTCCATGTGTTGATCTACCTACTGATTCTCATCCAAAAAGTAGGGAAGAAACAGAGGGACACAAATCGAATGAAGGTAAAATTCAGACATCATCCAAAAACAAGGAGCCTGTAGAAAAGTGGAACGAGAATAAAGAAAAGAAATCAACAAGTGATCAATCTCCATGTGTTGAACTACCTATTGATTCTCATCCAAAAAGTAAGGAAGAAAAAGAGGGACACAAATCGATTGAAGGTGTAAGTCAGACATCATCCAAAAACAAGGAGCCTGTAGAAAAGTGGAACGAAAATAAAGAAAATAAATCAACAGGTTATAAATCTCGAAGTGCTGAACTAACTAATGATTCTCATCAAAACAACAGCGAAGATAAAGGACACAAATCGAATAAAAGTGTAAGTCTGACAGAATCCCAAAACAAGGAGCCCGTAGAAAAGAGGATCGATAATAAAGAAAAGAAATCAACAGGTGATCAATCTCCATGTGCTGAACTATCTACTGATTCTCATCAAAGCAACAACGAAGAAAAAGAGGGACACAAATCGAATAAAAGTGTAAGTCAGACAGAATCCCAAAACAAGGAGCCCGTAGAAAAGAGAAACGAAAATAAAGAAAAGAAACCAACAGGTGATCAATCTCCATGTGCTGAACTATCTACTGATTCTCATCAAAACAACAGCGAAGAAATAGAGGGACACAAATCGATTCAAAGTCTAAGTCAGACAGAATCCCAAAACAAGGAGCCCGTAGAAAAGAGGAAAGAGAATAAAGAAAAGAAATCAACAGGTGATCAATCTCCATGTGCTGAACTATCTACTGATTCTCATCAAAACAACAGCGAAGAAATAGAGGGACACAAATCGAGTGAAACTGTAAGTCAGACAGAATCCCAAAACAAGGAGCCTGTAGAAAAAGGGAACGAGAATAAAGAAAAGAAATTTACAGGTGATCATTCTCCATGTGCTGAAGTATCTACTGATTCTCATCAAAACAACAGCGAAGAAAAAGAGGGACACAAATTAAATGAAGGTGAAAGTCAGACAGCATCAGAAAACAAGGAGCCTGTAGAAAAGAGGAACGAGAACAAAGAGAAAAAATCAATAGGTAATCAATCTCCATGTGCTGAACTATCTACTGATTCTCATCAGAACCACAGCGAAGAAAAAGAGGGACCAAAATCGAATGAAGGTAAAAGTCAGACATCATCTAAAAACAAGGAGTCTGTAGAAAAGAGGAACGCGAATAAAGAAAATAAATCAACAAGTGATAAATCTCCATGTGTTGAACTTTCTACTGATTACCATCAAAACAACAAAGAAGAAAATGAAAAACACAAATCGAGTGAAGGTGTAAGTCAGACAGCATCCAAAAACAAGGAGCCTTTAGAAAAGGGTAATGAGAATAACGAAAAGAAATCAACAGGTGAACACGCTCCATGTGCTAAACTATCTATTGATTCCCATCAAAACAACATCGAAGAAAAAGAGGGACACAAATCGAATAAAAGTGTAAGTCAGACAAAATCGAAAAACAAGGAGCCTGTAGATAAGAGGAACGAGATTAAAGAAAAGAAATCCACAGGTAATCAATCTCAAAGTGCTGAACTAGTTACTGATTCTCATCAAAACCACAGCGAAGAAAAAGAGGGACACAAATCGAGTGAAGGTGTAAGTCAGACAGCATCCAAAATCAAGGAGCCTTTAGAAAAGGGGAATGAGAATAATGAAAAGAAATCAACAGCTGATCAATCTCCATGTGCTGAACTATGTTTTGATTTTCATCAAAACAACAGCGAAGAAAAACAGGGACACAAATCGATTGATGGTGTAAGTCAGACAGCATCCAAAAACAAGAAGCCTTTAGAAAAGGGAAATGAGAATAAAGAAGATAAATCAACAGGTGATCAATCTCGAAGTGCTGTACCAACTGATTCTCATCAAAACAACTGCAAAGAAAAAAATGGACAAAAATCGCGTGAAACTTTAAGAGAGACAACATCTGAAATCAAAGAACTCATGAAAACGAGGTATGACAAGGAGGGAAGCACATCAGCACCTGATGAATATAGAAATGAGAAAATTGATAGCAATCCTCATGAAATGAGCCGCAAAGAAAAAGGAAAAGGCAAATCTGAAAAAGTCGAAAGAAAAACGTGGGCGATAATTCTACCTTATAAAACTGATAGTAGCCAAAAAAGTATTAATAAAAAAACTAGTAAAGAAAACAAAAAATTAAATGACGGACACATGTCAAATAGTAGCAAAAATTTGAAATTAAGAAGACATAAGGTTGCTGAGGAAAAGGAAATATCAACGGTAGGTCTTGCAATTAATCATAAAGAAAAACAGAAATATTTATCAAAAGAAAGTGAAAGAGCGACAACATCCAATAATAAGGATTTTGTGAAAGGGAGAATTGAAAATGAAGAAGAAAAATCAAAACCTGCTGAATTTAAAAGGGCTGAAATCTCAAAGGTTTTTCATGGAAAGAACAGAAATGAAAAGGTAGGAAACAAAATCCAAATCAAACATTCAAACTCTTTTGAGATACAAAATCTTCAGAGTATCAAAAATCAGGCGGACGAACTAAGAGGAGAGGGAACGTTTTGTAATAATGATTTGATGCTTCAACAAAAACCTTTTAACATAGAAAATAACTCGCAGCCTTCGCCTGAATCAGCGCTCAATCACGAGGTTAGGGAACAACAGAGCTCGCTGTTTCCCTCACAACCAATTATCGACACAAAATCTAAAGATAAACAATCACTAGTTCAGAAGGGTTTGGAACACAATGAGTATTTCTTTAGTGAGCATAAAGATGTTTTTTCCAACGAAGACTATATTTCTGTTAATGAAAATCAAGAACTTTCTCTTGATTCCTTACCAGAAGAGAACATAACACTGTCTAATGACATTCCTCCCTGCGAATTACTATTTTACCCAATAAACGTGACTGAGTTCTTTTCAAGTTTATCAAACTTTGGAAATGATCATAAAAATGAAACAAACGTATTAGAGATTTATAGGCCTAGCCATGAACTAATGCTCGAGTCATCCAACATGCCTCCAAATTCTCCATTTAATTTGGAAGATATTGATGATAATAAAAGTTTAGAAACCCAAAATTTTTCAGAAACAAATAACAAAAAGGGCTTAGAATATTCTAGAATTCACAAGTCCAAAGTTGTACCTGTTATGCAGACAAACTCAAAAGTTAATTTTATTAAACAGGTTAAAAATGAGGTCAGTAAATCTTTAAATGACAGTGCAAACAAGACTTCAAAAGCTAAATTGAACCTAAAACAAGACGAACCGCTCCATCCAGAATTATTTGCTAATGTAAAAAGAACTAAAACTGAATCTGAAATCTTGTTAAAACAAAAAAATCTCATTAAAAAAGTTGAAATCAATCAGACAATAGTGAATTTTTCAAATAATGAGGAAAAAATGGCAAACAAACGTAATGACAGCAATATCAACCAAATTCCTTATTTATTAACCTCCAGTTTTTCGGAAACTTCACTATTTCCTTCATTTAATAAAGACTCGATAGTGGAAAAAAAGGATGTTACTTTCAATACAGATAAAAATCATGAAATGCAAGCAGTTCCTAAAGATATTTACCAAAAATCTTCCGTTAAAAAACGAAAAATGTTGAACAAAAAAACTAAGAGATCGGGAGGGGAAAATTCATTGCATCCGAAATCAGAAAAAAGAAATTTTATTCTTCAACCTACTTTTAGATATAAAGGTATTACAAACGGATATTCACCTAATATAGAAATTCCTGAAATGGCTTTATCCCAAGTAAACCAACAAAAACATAACATTATTTCTGAAGAAAAACATTCAATTAGTAGACAAGTTAGCAAAAAGTCTTCAGTTGAATCAGCAATTGATGAAGTTTGTAGCCTTTTATCTCTACAAAGCATCGATGATTCAAAAGACTTTGAAAGTAAACCTCAGAAAACATGTAATGCCTTTCAATATACATATTTTAATAGAAAGGTGATTGAGCCTCCTATTGTTAATGATGAAGGAAAAGAAGCATCAGCTAAAAAAAACAAAGAATTTGTTTCAAATCTTGATGAGCAATTGGCTGAAACATCACAACCTAAAAATCGAAGAAGAGCTAAAACTCAAGAATATACGTCCATACCAGTATCATCATCAGCCAAAGATCCTGATTTTACAAATGATTCTCCGAATACTTGCAATGAGCATTTTGAACCAAAGCAGAGGAGTAAAACTACTTCTAAGAACACAATCTCGGATTCTGAACTAGGAACACAACCAGAGCAAGCGCAAAAAATAATAGGTCATAATTATGATTCGAATGCAACAACAGCTACTGAAATTTCAAAAGTCGAAGCCTCTACTAATGGAAATCATTCAGTAAAATCAAAAGAATTGCTTACTCTCGAAAATCGAGCGACGATTTCCAACACTACAAATCAATTTCTCAGAGCAGACGCACAGCGAGATCAAATATCTGAGGTAAAAAATATTTCATCCCCAAATTGTTCCACGTATACAACCAAAGGAGTTGCTACACAAGTATCAAACGAAGCCAGTTTCATGACAGCTGAGGGTAAAATGCAGCGTCGAAGCGGCGAAGGACTGATAGTTCAGCAAGGAAACTTTGTATTTCAATGTGCGTTAAATGAAAAATCCAAATGTCGTTTACAATTTACATCGGAACGAAATTCAGCAAACATTTCAGATCCCGAGTTATTCAAGTATAATCTTGTCTTTGAAAGAGATGCCTTTAAGAAAGGAAGATACTAAAACTCTGTTTTCTATGAGTGAATCAAAAAAATTTAAAATTTTAGTTACTGTAAGAAGAACTTATACAAACATTAAATTACTTACGTTTTTTTAAAAAAAAGAACTGATTGTTCTGATATATATGTGTGTTTTAACATGGAATTAGTTTCGAATTAAATTAGCCATAAGAAAATATAACTTAGATTCTTTGATTTTCAATCCAAATCCCTATTTTTTTCAATAGTTAAAAAAAAAAAATTTAAATAGTATAAAAATAAAACAGAACCATATAAAATAAAGTAAAAAAAACTGTTTAAAATAAAATTGTTACTCAAATAATAACTTAATTTAAAGACTGTTAACTGTTTCAAAAAATATCTATTAAAAAAAAGCGGATTTGCCTTTTTGTTAATTTTTTCTCTTATTACATATATGACTTTTTCTTCATTTAAATGTTGTTTATTAGTATTTAAACACCTCCAAATCTAAATTATTCTCCGCATGTGAAAATTCTTGTAGGTACCGCGTAGTGTGAAAAGAATGAATTTTAAAGATAGTCCAAGTTTTAATATTCCATTTAATTTCATCTTTGCATAAATAACACATATTTTTTGTTATAATCTTAAATATTGAGTATATAAGTATTATGCATTCTTTAGAAAGTTTTGATTAAAAAGTATATTGATTAGTTATTTCACTCTTTCTGTGTGTAGTTTTTTGTAAGATCAATTGAAAATGTTTTTCACCATCTTCTAGACATCATCATTTTAATGTTTTCATGTATTCAAATAACGTAACAAGTTTAAAAACTATAACTTGTTGTTTTATCTTGTAGTTTTTACCTTAAGGTATTAAAAAATCTAAATATTACTAGATTTCATCCATTAAAGTTCTCTATTCTTCATAATTTTTCATACTATATTTTATTATTGTACAAGTCAAGTTTTCTTTGTTTTTAGAAAGCCGTGTTTGTTATAAACTTAGAAAAAAATCAATACATCACTTTGTAAGTGCTGAAATGTGTGTAAAAGTATTTGTAATTATAATACTATTTTATGATTTTTGCTAAAATATTAACTAATATGTAATGCTATTTGAACACATAAAACTTCATTGACATTGAGTAGTTTTCAATAAGTTAATCATTCAATAAAAGTTAAGCCAATGTTTTTTATATAATATATGTAATAAATGTAATGTATTTCAATGATGTCCGAAATAGTCAGGTAAAGGAAAATTTAGTAAACGAAGCAGCCTACCTGAGCTCACTTTGTATGTTCTTCACGTTCTTGAACTTCACGTTCCTTATGATGCCATAATTCATGCTCATGTATCCCACTTTTATAAACTTTTGGGTTGATATTTATGAAAAACTCACTTTATACATTTATTTTTCAAAATGTAAAATTTTATAATAAACTATTTTTCAGTTATTGAAAGAAAAAATAATGAAAGAATTTGTACTGATGATGTCAAGTAGTGGATACAACTCTGCCATGGGCAGGTAAACTGCAGTATCTAGGCTAATGACTTGGACCATTGTTGTGAAAACTCAATATCTTTAACCTGCAAAAAAGTGTACTAAATGATTTATTATTTCAGGACAAAAATTGTCCAATTCATTGTTGTGGTTACTGCAGTTTACCTGCCCAAGGCAAAACAGTCAATTAAGTGTAAAATAAAAACTCCAACGGCAAGACTCACATTCTCCAAAGTGTAGCTATGAAGCAGAGAATGATCCATTTTTGGCGAACACACAAAAAAAATTAAGTAGGCTTGCAATAACCTATTACGTTGTATTGAAGTTGGACTGGAATTCTTACCAAATTCTTGAATTTTCGTTGCTTGACACCATAACGTAACGAGACTGGATCCTACATTATGCACGAACTTTGGAGAACGCAAGTTTGACAGTAGTTTCTTTCTCAAATACGTTTCACTCTTAAGTGAAGTATGTGCATATTCTTTTTTTTTTCATTATAAAACCTTAGCCTGGTATTTATGACCATCCTTATGTTATTTTTGCTGGAATATGTGGTGTTAACGTTTTATATCATTTGTTTATCAGATTATCAGCTTATAAGCAGATTATCTGCTGTGTTAAAAGCAAGGTTGTAAAATTATTTGACAAATTTGGTATGTTTGTGAAATCGCTCTAAAAGCGAGCTTTAAGAATTGTGTTCAAACAAATTATAGTATTTGCTAATTTTTTTTATTCAATGCAACGGAGTCTTTTTTAAATATTTATTTGAAATAAATTTTAACATAGTTATTTGTTTAATTGGATTTTTATTTTGTATAAAACATTTTGATTTATTCTTTAACAGATGAGAATTAAAAAAAATTAGTTTCATATTTTAATTTTTAAATCGTTTTTTAATCACATTATCTGCTAATTAATTCACGAATAAGTGTTAAATAAAAGTTGTGAAGTTATTTGATAAATTTGACTTTTTGTAAAATTGTTCTAAAAACAAGCTTCTTAGAATTGTGTTTAAACATATTATATTATTTACTCACTTGTTTTGATTGACTGTTTTAATGCCATAGATTCTATGAAAAATATTTATTCGAAATAAATTTCAGTATCGTTATATATTAAATTTTATTTTTGTTTTAAAATGCTGTGTTATTATTTCACAGATTAGAACAAAGATTATATTTATTGTCATTTTTTCGTAAACACTTAAAAAGGTTTTGAATTTCATATATCTATACACAATATAAAGCACAGATAATTTTCCCACAAAATATCGCAATTAAAGTCAGTTTTTTCATGAAATTTGTCAAATTGCTAGTTCACATTGATTAGCATTGCTGATTTCAATTGCTTATTATATTTCACCTATTTCTTTATAGTTTTTTGGTGATAAAATTTCACATTTTTATTTTTTTATTTAATTAAAAGGACAATTAATTGGCTTTAAAAATTAGTAATTTTTTTTTTATTTCACGTGTGTATATAAAAAACAGTTATCGTGGTTTTATTTAACATTGACCTGAGGAGTTTCGCATATATATATATATATATATATATATATATATATATATATATATATATATATATATATATATATATATATATATATATATATATATATATATATATATATATATATATATATATATATATATATATTATATATATATATTATATATATATATATATATATATATATATATATATATATATATATATATATATATATATATATATATATATATTATATATATATATATATATATATATATATATATATATATATATATATATATATATATATATATATATATATATATATATATATATATATCAATTACTAAATAAAATATTAAATATGGTCTAGATAGTACATTTGTAAGTTTATCAACGTATTAAAAGAATTTAATGTAATTTAGAGTTTAGAAATTATCTTCCCAAAATTCCCATCTGAATTACATTTTGTAGCTTACCTCAAAACAAGATTTTTATGTTATTACTTTATCGCAAAACACATTTTCTCCAAAACTATGCGTTATTATTAATTAGTTATGCTCTTTAGATTATGTCAAATAGATATTTAGTATTAGAAAGTTATTAATAAATTACTACAGACTCAACATTTAGAATTGGAAAACAATACATTATTTTGAATGTACAGTGTTAAAAATTTTGGTGTAGGATTGCACCGGAATCCTAGAACAGAATCCTTTTGCAGACAAATGAAGTTTTTTTGCGTATGATATGACAAATGAAGTTTTTATGCTGACATTTTGCAGTTTTTATAAAGGTTTATTCTGACAAAGTCAACATATTAAATTTTGAAGAAAAAATGCTGCTTATTTAAAGGTATACTGAAGATTGGTTTTAAAAAGATATAACTTACATAAATCATTGATCAATGAAAGTTTAAGGCTGATAATTTTCAGTTTTTGCCAAGGTTTTTTGAGGATAAAATTATTAAATTAAATGTTGAAGACTTTTGACCTTTTTTTCTTTTTTTGCAGCAAAAAGTCAGCATAAAAACTACATATTTAAATGAAGGTAAAATGCAGTTTTTTTGTTCCAAATTCATTCATTTCTCCTACATTAAAAATCACCATTTTTCCTGCAATAAAAATTAGTATTTTCCTGCATTCAAAATCAGCATTTTTCCTGCTTTCTTGAAAAATACAGAAAAAATGCTGATTCTTATAAAGGAAAAAATGCCTGAATTTGGAGCAAAAAAATTGCTAAGTATGTGATGCTGAAAAAAAATCATAATTTTTAGTTTTGAAAGAAACTGTAGTATAAACAGGTAGCACAGCAGAATTGGTCGATGTCGGAAACAAGAGCTTAGGAATACTGACTAATGTAGGCTCATACCCATCGTCCAATGCATAATGGACTACATTTTACCGACGCTGGGCAATATCGGTGATATTTTTGCATCATCTCATCAGTTAAATGAGGTGTTATTTAGAAAAAGATAAAATTTAAATAGCCTAACATTCCTTCTACTCTGCGTCCGGTCCAACATGACAAAGGACTATTTGATTAAAAGTCTCCAATATTTTTTTTTATAGTTTTAATGAGGATAATAGCCATGCGTCTGTTAAATATGCTACAGCTTCTAAAAACAACCATGGTGTGAGGAATTTATTGCTATTTTTTTTCTGCACCTCTTGAAGTGAGAACAGATGTAGAGCTTAGTGGAAGAACGTGCTAAGTGATATTTTTGAAAAAATTGAGATTTTTATGTCAATGAACATGTTATTTCCTAAATTATGTCATAGCATTAATCACAACCGAGTTCTTTTGATGAGTCATTTATGTATGTACGAAGAAAGGTCCATTAGAGAATTCTAATTTTGCATGAAAATGTAACGTTTCGCTTTTATTTTTAAAGCATCAATTTTACTAATTATTTAGTTTTTGAACTACAAATTAATTTAACGCAAGATAAATATAATTAATTGAATTTTCAAAAGAAAGTAAATGCAAATGGGAAATTGTAGCGACTAAAAGATATTTATTTAAAAAAATACATTGTTTTTTTTTATTATTATTATTTTGCCGTTTAAAAGTCCGAATTAGAACTGGCTAAATACCCTGTTTGGCGAATTTATTTCTGAGGTGTATAAATAGTGTTTCCTGTTAAGCACACAAGTTGGGTGGATTGTGGAACCGGTTTAGGTGACAGATTCAGTAACAAACCTTATTTATTTCTGATATAAAAGCCCTTCATAACCGAAACTTAACGATAAAACTCTTAATCAATATATATTTCATACGCGATCTTCGCACTATTTAGTGATTAGGTTACTGATAAATAAAGTGAATGTGAAACGAGATATATATTTTAAAATAAAAGTGTGGTTAGCCAACGAGGTAGGGCGTATTCGATAAGGAAACTAAATATAAAGTAATTTTATTGAAATATATTTTATTGAAGTAAAGTAACATTTAATTCGTTTTAGTTGATGGTTAATTATACTATGAATCCTGACGTCATAGAGAAATCAACTAGAAATTTAACGTACGTATAAAATACTTTTGTATGTTTAATATTTAAAAAAATTTTAATGATTTATTTCAAACAATTTTTAGAAAAACATCAACATATTAGAAATTGGGGAAAAAATATTTCATTGAACTTTATTTGAAAACAAATGAATAATAAAACAAGTAGATTTGTTACAGAATCTGTCACTTAAAACGTTTCCACACAGTATTTGTGCTCAACAAAAAACGCACTATTTATACACCTCTGAAAAAATTCGCCAAACAGGGCCGTCAGCTTATAATTTATTTCTAATTCAAACTTTTTCTAATTCAAACGCCAAAATTAACTATTTTCATTAATCTTCTTTCGCAAATTAATAATTGCTCATTATCGTTTGCTGAATTTGTTTGCAATTAAAAAAATAATTATGCAACTTTTTGTAATAAAAATCTTTTAGTTGCCACAATTTCTCATATTCATTAACTTTCTTTCGAAAAAGAGAATAATAAATAATTAGTAAAATGATGCTTTAAAAATAAAAGCGAACTTTCGCTTATTTTTTTCATTCAAAGTTAGAATTCTCTATGCATCCTTCCTCATACATATATAATGAACCATCAAAAGAACTCTATTGTGATATTACAACCAATCCAAACTAAATTATATCTAGAGACATTAAATAGAATGGACAGCGCATTTGCAAACCTAAAGCGTCCTCATCATCTTCGGTTGATGAGGATGATCATCATCTTCGGTTGCAGTCACATGACTGCGACTGAGGATGATCATCATCTTCGGTTGCAGTCACATGACTGCGACCTGACCATGGCGAGTTTACCATTTGGCGAGTTTTTCTACAACGACTTGAACATATGAGGCCGACAATCTAGTGGTATGAAAAAGAAGTTGAGAAAGGAAACAAAGATGAATCGCTATTTCAATTCATTAACTGTTCAATTTAACAAATGTTCAACTTTTTAAATAATAGTAACTCAAAAACTACGATTCCAAAAACAATATTCTTTTTTTTTGCTAAAATGTACCAAAAATATTCTACTTCTAAGCTGTCAATGTTCAGATCATTAATTTAATTGACTTAGCCCAAAAGATTAATTAGAATTCTAACAACGTTGACTTAATCATGAAGATGATTCTTCAGTATAAAATAGCTTTTAGAATAAATTCCCTCGATAAAAAGTATAGTTTATAAAGAACACAATTACTAAAAGTATGCAGAACTAAATAAATTTTACCTGTAAAGTGTGACAAATCCTTTTTTATACCTCTCTTTACAATTACGAATTTCACAGGTATTTGGCATCTTGCACAAAATATTACTGAATTAAGAGTATAACATCCACGATTGTTAACATGCTCAGAGAATAAAAGAATGTATTTAAATATTTATGATTAAAGCCATAAGAGAAAAATAAGAACTATGCGCAAAAAAATCGGCTGCAAAAACATTTTTAAAAAACACCAAGTGGTTGCTAGAAACCCACGTGACTTGGAAATCGATGCGAGCATAGCCTCCTACATAGAATGCCATCTAAACTCGAGAAATAACATAGATTCACAGGCTGTCCTCAAAAAGAACTCTGGTCGCGCCATCTCTTGGTAGTCGTTCGCATATTTTAGTAGGAATGTATTCGCAATTCGCGGTGAATGACGGATCCAGCGGATGAGTTATTTTTTTTATTTTGTTTCTGCTTCCAAGCAATATTATTTGCCAGATAAATTCATAAAATACCATTTTAAATTAAAAAAAAATCCCTCTTCAGTCTTCATAATGTTTGAATAGTGTAAAAACTGTTACAGAATATATCTGCCAAAAATCACAATTTTTAGAAATTTAAGATTAAAAAGCTAAAAACAGCAAGCACATATTTTTTAAAAAACATAATCATGTAACGAGTTTCTTTGTTTTTTTTTTAACTGTTTAAAAAAAACGCTATAGAACTATACATTTAAAATCCCCGTATAAGAATATTCTACTGGAGACTAAAACACAAGTAATGATAATCTTGTTCAGAAGTTACATTATTAAAAAAAATAGTTTTGGCTTCTTAAAGAAAAATTAACAAATACTATAACACTTATTAAAAATGCTTCTGTTAAGAATAACAGTCCCTGAATAATAATACCATAACTTCGAACAACAACAAAATTTTAAAATGAGATAGATCATTTAAATTTGTAACTCAACTATAAAGTTCATTTAAAGAAGAACAAAAGCAAATGTGTGTTTAAACTATATATTAGGAAGGGAAAAACAAATAATAATTAATTCATTATAAAAAGTTTTAATAGTAAAAATATTTAGAATGGATGATAAATTTTTTCACCAAAAAAGAATACTAATTGTAAAAATTCTTTACCTAATATATTCCATTTCATAGGCATTCCTATATAGAAACACCGTGTTCTTTCTTTGATTTATAGGATGGTATGATGCAAAAAAACTAGCCATTATTTGTAGCATTTAAAAAAGTTTACAAAAAAATTATAAATTTCGAACTCGTTACCAAAATTTCTTATCACAGCGAACTGGATGTAAACAAACAACAACAACAAACAACAACACATGCACGTTGTTGCGTGATGGCGCCATCTATTGACAGCTTTCTCATGACTTCCAATTTTGATCGAGATTGGATGGCATTATATGTAGGGGGCTATGATGCGAGTCACCATTTCGGTTTGCCAGCTGATATTCAGGTCTGGCGACAATTTGGAATAGTTCGTAACGAAACGGTAGCGATAAGTTGCCATATGTAGCAACCTTTCTCCTCTTGTCGATTTGTGATGTTGAGGACGCTATTGGAAGCTGCTTTACTATTGAATGCGCAGTCCATTCTATTTAATGTCTCTGATTATATCTCATAAATAAATATTCTTTCAAGTGTTTTATTTTTATTTTAAATAAAGTTTCTCGTACGTTTGACGAAATGGCAATAGTGAAAATATTGAATAAATAAAAAGGGCGCCAAGCACAGCATTAATTCTTTATTAAACATTTACATGCTAAATTTGGCTAGTTTCATTTTATTTCAAAAATTCAATAATTATTACTTATCGTTTGCAAAAAGTAATGGGGTTGTTTCACGGAGGATCTGGCAATAGCTCTGCGGATTTGTTTTCATGTCTCTCGAATTACTTTTGTTGATATTCGAAATTGAGTTTTCTAAGAATAAGTTATTTTAGTTGTTATTTTTTAAAATTACAACTTCTTGCTGTGCTGTACTCTAAAGGCTAGAATTAAATATTTCAAAGAATGGTGAACGAGCGATGCGAGCCTGGATCGCGAAGCGATACGAAGGAAACTGCGCAAGCAGTTCCCAGGGGTTTAGCGAGCGATAGCGAGCAGGGGGCGTGCCCCTAGTATGTAATAGTTCTCGCTTTTATAAATAGAATGAAAACATTTCATATCAACGTACAACGAATCTCGTAGTGAAATATATTTGACGTCATTTCAAACTCATCGATGTCGCAAAAACAAATTTATTTTAATTTATTGTCTAAAAGAATTAAAGTTTCTCGAGTGATTGTTGCGATGGCAATGGTGATTAAATTCTAATAAAAATAGCTTCCTATGCTTTTTAAATGTGAGCATTAAATTTTGCAGTTTTTTAAATAATTGACGGACTTCAAATTCGAATTCTTTTCAGAAATTTTCAATGTATTCTAATTTCGATGCGCTGAATTTTTTTGACGTATCACACTTGTCCGTAGCATTTGTAGTTCGGGCTATGAAAGTGGGTGACGGACAGACAGACGGACTGAACGATTATAATACCTTCCACTTTTTTTACGTTATAAACGTAGTGTGGAAGCTAAAAGCGTACTTTCATTCAAAGGATGTACAATAAGTTTTAAAATATAGATATAGTTGGTCGAATAATTTTTGCAATAAATTTATTTTGTAAAGATAACATAATATTTGATGCTATATACTTTAATTTTTAAAATTAAAAAAAATGCAAATAACTATACGACATGTATTCTTGATAAAACGCTTCAGGAAGAAGTTATACGGTCATTTTAGCTAACTTTTTTTTATTTGAATGAATTAGAAAAAATGGATAATTGGTATTGATATTATGGAGGTTTCCGCCTGCCCCGTACCCCTTTCCAAATTCTGTTATTACCGTTTGATTTAAATTTTTTTTGTTTATGTTAGAAAATCATGACATAAGATATAAATTTTTTTAATACTTTTTGTACATTTGTCTGTTGGCATGTCATACAACATTCATCCACAATTTCAACTTCTAAAAACAAAATAAAATATTTAAATTGTCTTTCCCAAATTTAAGTAATATTTTTAACGTCTGCTTGATTTATTTGTAGTTCGAAGAATAATTAAATATTTATTGATGAAAAAACATGAAACTACTCCACACAACTACTAGAACTACTAGAACCTACTAGAACTAAATAATAAAAACATGTAAATTGAAACTATGTTTACGTGGCAAAAGGCGATTAAATTACTTGAAATTAAATTTCAATGCTAATTCAATGGGGAATTTGCTAACAGACAGTAGACTGGTAGGCTGATCTGTACGTACAGACGGACAGATAAAAGGTATGAAAGTTTGATATATGAGGTCAAACCTTTCTAACAAAAAAAAGTGTTTTGAAATCCGATGAGTAGAACCGATTTTGAAAGGGGAGTACGGACGGACAGACCCGTTTTGAGGCGATACATTGGAATTCGAAATACACGATTTATTATTTCATTACACAATTTTTTTTGCCTCTTTTTGTGTTTTATAAAAGGTTTTCTTTATTTTAGCCGACTAAAAAATACAAAGTAATTTTTTAATTAGTTTTTGACTTAAGTTTCTAAAATACTATGTTTTTAAATATTTGAAAGAGTGCAACTTTCTTACGCCACTATGCGCCAAAGTCTCATTAAAATTAACTAGTTTTCCAAATCGTATATAAATGATAAATCTAAATTTCAGCTGCGAACACCATAATTATAAACAGAAGTGTCAAGATCTAGCTGTTCAAAAATCGTCGAAAAGTACAACGCTGCTGCTCGCTGCTCCAAGCCAGCTGTTAATCTAGAAAAAAGCTGCAAAACCGACAGGTGTTTCGACCACTTCACTTACAAAGAGTTTGATTATAAATAAAGAACTTAAATACGGGTATTATCTTTGTAGGAGAGAAAAGATTTGATTTGTTTACAATAAGAATGTTTTCAAAAGATGCCCATTGGCTCTTGGGAAGGGGGGGGGTTGAGTTACATGCCAAACTCTATTCATAAGGTATTGTTTCATGGGGGGGGGGGGAGTGATTTCATCATATATGTTACCCATAGGAAGTTTGACCGTAGAAGCCCAAGAGACCAGAAACAAAGACTTTCGGTGGTACAGACGAGAACACTTAAGAAAAAGTTCTAGGAAAAGTACAAATGAAGATGTGTTTAACTTTCTTACTATTTCATCGGACCCTTACATTAATACTTTTTGCGTAAAGCCTAAAACAAACAATAAATTAGAGCTACACGAAGACTCAAAAAACTATTATATCAATATTGCAATCATAAAGGATGTTAAACAAATTATCTGTTTTCAAAATAAAAATGTTTAGTGCTTCAACACAAATTTAAGACTAAAATCCTCGTTATAAATCTGTTCTATCAAAGTTACTTTTATTTAGTTCCTAAAATACATGTATTCTTTGTATTTCTGATTTGATAATATACTTTTAAATCTAATATCAGTATATAGTACTTTTAAATCAAGTACGATATTATTAATAAATATTTTATTTCCTAAACCGTATTAAAATTAAACGAAAATTCATTAAAAAGTCTTAAGATGAATATTAATAGCATATTTGGCCTTAAAATCTTCAATAATAAAATGATATTAATTAATATGGTCTTAAAAAACTGTTGACGGGTAATAATTTGAAAGTATATGTTCTTTGTATTTATATTTTTTGTACGATATTTTGATATTAAATTTGGTATTATTACACAAAATTAAATGTTTAATATTATATAATTATTCCAAAAATTTTAATGTAAAATATGTTATAATTATTCCACAAATTTTAATGTTTAACATTATATAATTCATGCTAAGTTCAAAAATTAGTAAAAAAATATTCACATTAAAAAACTGTTTTCAATTAATATCATAAACAAATTTGAGAGCAGAAAATATTGAAAATAGTGTAAAGTTTTTTTAGCTCAAAGTTTCATTTTTTTTTAAAGATTTTGTTAGTGTTTGGGCTTTTTGTGACTACTTGACGTACGATTACGTATTACCATGATTTAAACATACGCATATGCACCTGCACAATTCATGTTGAATGTTGATTGAAGCTTTATTCTTTATACGCAATACAGACAATTTTCACACTACATCTTCACATACTATTTTTTGCATTAACTATAACTTAAAATTCATAGGTTTTACAAACTTGATTGTGCCCTATATCGACTCATATGTGTCAAAAACCTATAAAACCGAATTTGTATGCTTTTTTCTCAAACAACAAAAAGATAAATGAATTTTGACCGTTTTTCAGCCTTTTCCGACCACTGTGTGCACTTAGGTTTGGAGATCAGTGTCTGTTCCCCCTTAATAAGGTAAGATAAGACGACAAAAAAACTTTTTTCAAATTCTTAGTTTTACTTACAATGCTGTGTGGTTGCAATAAATTAAACATGCAAATGTATAGTTTTCTTTTAATTAACCTTAAATACCCAGTTTGTGTTGGAAAAATAAAGTTATAAAAGTCTATTTAGTAAAAGTCAAATCATATCTTAAATAAATTGGTAAGGAAGCACTCCAGGACACATATCTTCACACACAGGTAGTTTTATTCGAAGTGATGCCAACGATTGAAATACAATGACGTGATTAAGTCACGTAAGATTAAAGTGGTGCTGCCATCTATATAATATTAATGCAAACACTAACTCTACTATAAACAATTTGTATTGGTTACACATTTCAACAGTTTGTTACTGTTTTAAACAAAATTATAGTTAAATAAGTGAGCAGAAATTTTTAAAAATTTCTTTTATATTACCAATGTCTACGCGTGTTTTCGTCATTATAGCTACCGTATTTAACTATTAATTTACAGTATAATCCACCACTTTATTTTATGTAAACCTTCGCATGACTAAATATTGTCTATTACAAGTGTTAGAAAATACATATCTCAACTCATATAAAACGCATTTTAAGACTAGTTCGCTGCTTTTAGAACTCAGAAAAAAAGATAAAATGGCTTGCCACTTCAGTTGTCTAAAAAGCCATGTAATCAAGCCGAATCCAGTTGAAACATAGAATTTGAAATATCTGGTCTGGCTGGAAAGTTTCCGGGTGTATATTATGGTTCCTATGTCTTTCCGGGTTCTATGCCTCCAAGTCGAGCTTTAACTCAATTTCTGAAAGATATTATAAATTATTGCTCACTGATTTCAAAGTAAAGGGTGTAAAATCTACAACTTTCCAATTTAATTTAAAGAGACACGATTCCTCTTAAATCAACAAATGTCATGAACCTTCGGTATAGCATCCTCATAACAAGAAAATACAGTCTTTTTTTTGGGGGGGGGGGGCTGAAAAAAAAGTGTACTGATTTCGCAATTATAAAATAATTGATAATTAATAATAAGAATTTCGGGTAAAAAACTTTAAAAATATATCACAAAATATAACTTCAGAATTTCGCAGTGAAATGTGTTAAATTTAAATATATTGTAAGCAGATAAATTCCACTGTAAATTTAGAGGCGGCAATGCTGCCATTCATTTTTTAAATGTTTTGGTAATATAAGCTAATTTGTAGTGGAAACGTACTACATGATTTTCTGGTGTAAAAGTACCCCTTTTTGGTACAATTGTGCTTGTTTTATGGTGCATCGTTACTCCATAAAGCTGAAAGCAATACTTGCCACCATTTTTATGGAGTAACATTACACCAAAAAATAACCGCGTGATATTTAAAAAATGCTATTTTCACTCGTACATGTTACTTATACAGTGACTCAAAGAATTGAGGATACACCTTAGTTTTACTTGGCAAATCCAACTTCGAATAGAAATTACACATTATCTAGAATCCGAAGTGTGTTTTTATTTTAGCACAAATGAAAAGGGTTAAATTATAGTACAAATAATGAAAAATCATAAAGAAATATCTAAAACAAAAAAATTAACAAGTATTTAAAATAAACACACACAGATTGTTACCTCAAAGAATTGAGGATACACTAATAGAATTTTTATTTAACTAGCTCTTATTTTTTTTCTGCGGGCTTCCTTTCTGCGTGCCTACAGTTTAACTTTCCTTCCTGACTGTTAGTTTTGTGTTTTGAGGTTTGTTGCATTAATTTAAAGACATTTTAAAACTGATAATGGCTCCTCGAAGAGAGACTAGTATTGACGTCAGAAAATTTATAATAAGGTTATTTAACAATGGAAAATCTTATCGTAAAATAGCTGAAATTGTTGGTAGAAGCCACTCGTGTGTCCAGAAAGTCATTGAAAGATTTAAAAGCGGTGGATTAATTGAAAATAAAACCGGAAGAGGAAGAAAAGCTATTTTGAGTGATGTAGCCAAAAGGAAAATCCTGAAAGATATCAAGATTGATCCTAAAGTAAGTACAGTTAAATGTGCTGCAGAAACTTCTCGAATCATTGGCAGAAGTGTATGTGCTGAAACTGTGAGAAATGTGATTAGGCAAGCTGGATATAAAAGTCGAGTAGCTAGAAAGAAACCGTTTATAAGCTTGCAAAATCAAAAGAAGCGTTTAGAGTTTGCAAAAACTTATCAATTGAAGACAGATAACTTTTGGAAGAAAGTTGTATTTAGTGATGAAAGCAAATTTAACATTTTCGGTAGTGATGGTTGTCGAACCGTTTGGAGAAAGCCCAACACTGCTCTGGATCCCAAAAATTTACGTCCAACTGTTAAACATGGTGGCGACTCCGTCATGGTTTGGGGTTGTATGGCTTCAAATAGTGTAGGAAATTTAGTTTTTATTGATGGAATAATGGATCATAAAATCTATATAGATATACTTCAGAAAAATCTGAAAGAAAGTGCAAAAAAATTGGGGTTAAATGGAAACTTTATATTCCAGCAAGACAATGACCCCAAACACACGGCGCGTAATGTTAAATTGTGGTGTGTTTTTCATTGCAAGCAGCAATTGCACACACCTCCACATTCACCTGATATCAATGTTATCGCAAATTTGTGGGTCACGCTCGAAACAGCGGTCCAAAGACATAACATTAGAAACAAAAGCCATTTAAAGCAAGTGTTACAAGAAGAATGGGGTAAAATATCTCCAGATACCACCACAAAATCGGTTGATTCAGTCCCAAGACGTTTGGAGGACATTATAAAAGCTAAAGGACATGCAACCAAATATTGACTCTTTATTTATTTGCTATATTTTGCAAAACTTTATGTGGTCTATCCATAATTTTTTGAGGTAAAAATATGCCTGTGCTTATTTGAAATACTTGTAAAATTTTTAATTTTAGATATTTCTGTGTAGATTTTCCTTATTTGTATTGTAATTGAACCCTTCTATTATGTGTTAAAATATAAGCACGTTTTGTCTTCTAGATAACATATAATATATGTTAGAAGTTGGATTTATCAGGCAAAACTAAGGTGTATCCTCAATTCTTTGAGTCACTGTATGTACTCGTAGAAGTTGCTTATACTTACTTGTCTTTTTATAGAAATTTCATTTCCAACTTCACTCCTCAATAAGGGTGGTTATGGTGCAAGTTCTACAGCATGTTTTATCTTTACTATCTACAGTAAATTAGCAGTTCAATGTAAGTATACACTAAAAATCTGTATTTTTTTAAGTTTAAGAAATGAATTAAAAAATTCATAGTACACAAACGTAGTGCAACGACTAAAATTTAGTTATTTTTAATGATATTTTTATGTTTGTTAATACGAAAAGTATTCTTAAAAGCCTCACACCAACAGTTAATTTTTTGGAGTTGGGAGGTAGTATTTTTCTGTCCAGATTTAGTTTGCACTATGTCAAATTAACCCTGTGAGGGATACAGGAAGCCAAAACCGTCGCTTGACTGTCAGGTTTTCCAATAACATACATTATGTTTAAAAAGTTATAATTACTTAATTTTAAAAAACAAGTAGGGAGCAGCCAGTTATTACTATCTGATACATAAATATTTTTTTATTAAATAAAGAAATTAAATTTTCGATTCAAAATTTTATTTTAATTCTCATGCAATTGAAACAAGTTTACATTTCAGACAATTTGCCTATCCCTTAAAGAGGGTAAGCAAAGATGGTTAAAACTAAATACAACTACAGAAAAATTTAATTAACTAAAAGGGTTAAAGTAATTTAACTAAAAGGGTTAAAGTAGAAGTATACCTTAAAAACACGAATTTCGGTCAAATTAAATAAAATAAGGTTCATCGAATCATTGGCTTCATAAATCACCAAAAATCTTGGTTTTAGTGTAAAAAAAAGTTATCATGGTTTCAATTAGCATTAACCTGACGAGTTTTGTAGCAATAATTTATTAAAATTGGAAATATCTACATTAATTGCAAAATGAAAACATTAAATATGTTCTGAGTAATATATTTATATGTTTTTATCAACGTATTAAAAGAGTTAAAAATGTAGGGGAGACCGGTGCTAGTTTTCAATAATTTCTTTTTTTATTGTATATTTTTACTTTTATTTATTTTGAAGTAAACAAGATGTCATTGTCTTCCTCGCATGCTTATCTACAAATTAGAATCACTGATTTTCCAAAAAGTTCAAGATACTTTTTGGCAGCAAGTGGTTGAATGCAAGCGTGTTGAGCTGGAAAACGTGCCCCGTATGCGGGTTAAATTTTCCAAGACTGCCAAAAAGTGATGGAGGAATTTTTCCAACTATTTTTCAAAAAGATTTAATGCATTTGAAAAACATTTTCTCAGTTTTTTTACCCAGATTTATTGTAAACTAAAATATATCAAAAGAATATACCCAAAATATAGGTATTTTTTAAAAAAGACAGTTTATTATACCAAACTATTTTAACCAATTTCATTAAAAGTCATTATCATCTGGATCCCTTTAAACTTACCTAAAACTTCCCCTTTTGTGTAACTATACTATGGTGCTCTTTTCTAGAGATTGTCTTATATTGTTAAAAATTACAACAAAAAAAAATATTGACTAAAGTTTGCTGCGATTGCTTCCCCCCTTCCTTTTTTTTGTTGAAGAAGCCGATATTGACTCAATACTTTGGGTGCAACATGATACCTTACTACTTTGCAGTATAATTATTCACTATATGGGGAATATTGAAGTTTCCGGATGCTTTTAGGCTACTACATAAATTCCTGATAGTTTTTAGAGTGACGCATTACATTTTCATACGATAAAAATAATTTGGTTTTGGGAATATTAAGCTTAAATTACAAAGATTGAAGCACGTTTTTCTACAAGACATTGTTGGAAATCTTGCCCCGTGAAATTTTGGAGAACATGCCCCGTCGTGAAATTTTGACTTTGATAGTATCTTGACGAGTAAATTTTAAATTATTTTGAAAACCAATGTATAGTTACACAGATAGAGGAGCCACATTTTAGTATACGCAATGATAGAACTGCAAGTTTAATAGAAGTACGTTTGATTTAGGTTTAAAGTAAGCACGAAAATTCACTCAACGTTGAAAAAATCACAAAAACAGCTCTAACAACAATAATACAACACCAACTGAGCAAACATTCTTGTGGACGACATAAAACGGGTTGCTTCTTAAACCAAGCAGCCATTTGGCGCCTAATAACGGCTCATTTCTTGTACACTCTTAGAACTGTGCCTCCTAAATAAGAGGCACATTGTGAACTTTTTTGCCTCTTAAAATTAAGCGGTACATTGTGCCACCTAAAATTAGGAGGTACATTGTGCCTCCTAAAATTAAGAGATACATTGTGCCTCCTAAAATTAACAGCTACAGTGTGCCTCCTAATACATGCTGCATTTGAAATTAAGAGGCACAGTGTTTTAAAATTTAGATTTATGTGCCCCTTTATATTTTCTCCATTCTGTGCTTAAAATTTAAATCTTGGTCTTCATTAGAAAATTGATTTCCTGCACATTTTCTTTTCTTAGTACGCTTATTACGCGAATTAGATCCCATTTTTAAAAGTGAAAAAAGTTTTTGAACAGTGATAGTCTGATAGTAAAAGATAATAAAACACGTGATGAAGAATGAAGTTTGGCACAGAATGTAAACAAATATAATGTGGTTCAACTACAGTCACAGTTAAATTATGATGCCACAAACAATCACTAATATTATAATTAACTAATTATATTAACTAATTATAACTAATTAACTAAATTATAATTAACCAAACAAAATAAATGTTTACTTTAATTGCTAAAAAAAGATCGAGGAAAAAATCCGCTATTAAACGTTAGCGTTAGACGATTCAGGTGTTATTGCGAATGCGCATTCTCGAGTTCAAGGTTCGCTTGTGCCTGCTGAAGTCTCGGTGAACTTTAAGAGGCACTTAACGGGGCACATCTATCATAGTGCCGTTTAAGGCATTTGGTCGTACAGCTGTGCCTGTTATTTTGTTGTGCCTTTTAAATATAAAAGGTACCTTGGCAAGGTACCGCTCATATTCATGTAATAGGAGGCACAATACGTTTGTGCCTTATATTTATGAGTTACAGTTTTAAGAGTGTATAAGGCTTGGTGGAAAACTTACCTATGGGAAAACTAGCCCCGGTCTCCCCTAATTAAGATTTAAGTAACTACTTTCTTAAATGATTACTATCTGAATTAAATTTTGTAGCGTATCTTAAAAAAAGGTTTATATGATTTTACTTTTTCAAGAAACATATTTTCTTCCAAACTACAGCTTCACATTTTTTCAACTATTTTCACTTGTACGCAGAAAGTAAATGAGGGTCGACTAGAATAGCCAACTGACTGAAATCTATTAAAATTTTAACAATATTATTGAAGAGGTTAGTAGAAGAACGTGATAAGTGATATTTTTGGAAAAAAAATGATTATTATATCAATAAAAATAATATTTCCTCCTTTAAAAAGATTTCCCCTTTGCATAAAATTTAAGCTAAGTAAATTTTTTTCAATTTTTTTAAGTGCCGTTTTTCACGTATATAAGTGCAAACAAAAATAAACTTCAAAGCTAATTTTCTCCTTTTTGCATTTTTGTCACTTAGTACGTTCTTCCACTAAGCTCTTCAATTGATAGAATATAATCTAATAAACAAATGAATATTTAATTTAAATTTACTTTCAAAGACTCAACAAGCCTATATGTCTAAATAATACTTCATCATATATTTGTCAAAAAAATATTAAAATCACATCAAAGACTGTATTGTCTATTTTTAATTTTTACTGGTAAACATATGTAAGTCAATATTCATAAGATTCCTAATCCAGATATTATTACTAATAAAATACTAATAATATGAGTTACGGACTGTAAAAGTAGAAGACTTAGTTTAGCTAATTTAAATACTGCAAATCTGTAGTGTTTTTCATCATTATATTTAATTCATAAGCTGTTTTAGTATATTTTACATGTATTGAAGTCAAGTACAAGATTTGGTTTCCTTTTTTCTGTAATTTTTGTACTGTTAAAAAGTTTGCCGTAAGATTTCACCGGAATCCTGGAACTTTCTAGTTGCTACCACTTTTTGGAGTGTAGTTTCACCACTTTCACGGTGTATCAAACTTTGGCTGCACCACAAAATTGGTAAATCCAAGCACCAAACAGTGGTGGCAAATAGAAAGTTCCAGATTCCGGTGCAATTTTGAGCCAAAATTCTTAACAGTGCATTTTGTGTGAGTTTACATGCTGTCAGTAAATTGACTAACGGTACTCTCAGAATTTTGCAGAGCAAATTAGTTATTGGAATTACTATTCATTTAATAGAGATGTTAATGACAACATAATAAAGAAATTCCTCTTGAATCTTGATTCCTCTTGAATATTGATTCCTCTTGAATCTTGATTCCTCTTGAATCTTGATTCCTCTTGAATCTTGATTCCTCTTGAATCTTGATTCCTCTTGAATCTTGATTCCTCTTGAATCTTGATTCCTCTTAGTTTAAAAATGATTCTTCAGTATATCGGCACCTCTACTATTTTCCAAGCTTAAAATTCTCATAAAATATTCTATATACATTGGTTATTTTTTATGAAAATCCAGTAATATTGTTTATTTTAGTTTCAGGAATATAGCAAATAAAAATTGGGAATCTAAATATTTGTATAATTCAATTTTGTAACTCGTAGCTTGAAACAACAGAAATGGCTCCGTATTTTTTAATCTGAAAATCAGGAAATAATTTTGTTTTAGGGAATTCTCTCTCTCAGTAACCTCTTTCCTAAATGAATGGTAACTCCGTCAATTGGTTTGGTCATCAGAAAGTCATTAATACTGAAAATTGTTTACTATGTTACATTCATTAGACATAGTCTGGAATAAATAGTATACTGTAATCTAAATTTTCGAATATTACAAGCTGAATCAAGCTTCGAGTTTTAACGATCAAATGTACAGAAATTTTACATGAAAAACAATGAGATTTTTTTAGCGTAGTATACTGCTTCACTGCTATTTATACGGAAATTATGCAAGAAAGAAAAGTGATTCATTCATGATGATTTAATTATTCATGATATAAGATGGTGATCTTTGTCAAACCCAAGTTTATTTATGTAATTCAGTCAATTATATAAATTGTATTTTAAATAAATAAATATAAACGCTGCATATTTTTTTAGAGTTTCTGCTGGAATATCAATTTGATGTAAAACGTATAAACTGTCATTGACGTTAAAGACATGCCATGTCAAAAACCCAACCATAAAGTCTCTAGAAGTGAAGCTAAAAGAAAAAAATATTAAGGAAAACACAAGTTGAAAGAAATGGAAAGTGAAACAGCTTCCAAAACTAAGGAGGTAAAGGAAAACAAAATTGAGACTGAAGAAAGTATGGAAAACTCAGACAGGAAAAATCAGACGTCAATGAAACTTAAGAAAAACATAGAAGACAAAGAAAAAGAAGGATACAAATCGATTGAAAGTGTAAGTCAGATTGCATCCAAAAACAAGGAGCCTGCAGAAAAGGGAATTGATAATGAAGAAAAGAAATCAACACTTGATCAATCTAGAAGTGCTGAACTACATACTGATTCTCATCAAAGCAATAACAAAGAAAAAGATGGACCCAAATCGAATGAAAGTCTAAATGAGACATTCAAAAACAAGGAGCCAGAGGAAAAGAGGGTTGAGAATAACGAAACGAAATCAATACCTGATCAATCTAGAAGTGCTGAAAAATCTACTGATTTTCATGAAAACAGTGGCAAAGACGAAGGAAATCAACACCGGATTAATCTAGAAATGTTGAAAAATCTACTGATTTTCATCAAAACCACGGCAAAGAAGAAGAGGGAACGCAATGAATCTAGAAGAATTTTCGAATCTAGAAGTGCTAATCTGCCTACCTATTGTCATCAAAACAACAGGAAAGAACAGGAACATAAATCGAATAAAGGTGTAAGTGAGAACGCATCTAAAAACAAGAAACCTGCAGTAAAAGGGATTGAGAATGAAAAAAAGAATTCATCACCTGACCAATCTAGAAGTACTGATTTACATACCGATTCTCATCATAAAAACAGCAAAGAAAAAGAGCGACAAAAATCAAATAGAAGTGTTAATAACACAACTTCCAAAAACAAGGAGCCTGTAGAAAAGGGGATTAAGAATGAAGAAAAGAAATCAGGACCTGATCAATCTACAAGTAATGAACTACCTACTGATTCTCATCAAAACAACAGCAAAGAAAAGGATTTAGAAAAATTGAATGAAGGTGTAAGTGAGAACTCATCTAAAAACAAGAAACCTGCAGTAAAAGGGATTGAGAATGAAAAAAAGAATTCATCACCTGACCAATCTAGAAGTACTGATTTACATACCGATTCTCATCATAAAAACAGCAAAGAAAAAGAGCGACAAAAATCGAATAGAAGTGTTAATAACACAACTTCCAAAAACAAGGAGCCTGTAGAAAAGGGGATTAAGAATGAAGAAAAGAAATCAGGACCTGATCAATCTACAAGTAATGAACTACCTACTGATTCTCATCAAAACAACAGCAAAGAAAAGGATTTAGAAAAATTGAATGAAGGTGTAAGTGAGAACTCATCTAAAAACAAGAAACCTGCAGTAAATTGGATTGAGAATGAAAAAAAGAATTCAGCACCTGAGCCATCTAGAACCACAGATTTACATACTGATTCTCATCATAAAAACAGCAAAGAAAAAGAGCGACAAAAATCGAATAGAATTGTTAGTAACACAGCTTCCAAAAACAAGGAGCCTGTAGAAAAGGGGATTAAGAATGAAGAAAAGAAATCAAGACCTGATCAATCTACAAGTAATGAACTACCTACTGGTTCTCATCAAAACAACAGCAAAGAAATAGATTTAGAAAAATCGTATGAAAGTTTAAAAGAGAAAACATCTGAAATCAAAGAGCTTATGAAAAAGAGGTATGAAAATGAATTAAACATATCAACACCTGACGAATATAAAAATGTTGCAGTAGATAGCAATCATCATGAAAAGAGTTGCAAAGATAAAGAGAAAGGCAAATCTGAAAAAGATGAAAGAAAAAAGTGGACAAAAATTCTTCCCTGTAAAATTGATAGTAACCTAAGAAGTAATAATAATATAACTAATAAGGAAAACAAAACATTAAAAAAGAGACACATGTCAAATAATTGCCAAAATTTTAAAACAACAAGACTTAAGGATAATGGGGAAAGTGAAAAAGAAGAAAAGAAGAAAAGAGAGATTAAAAATCTTCTGGGTACCAAACACCAGCCGGACGAACTAAGAGTGGAGGGAACGCTTTGTAATAATGATTTGATGTTTCAACAAAATCCTTTTAACATAGAAAATGACTCGCAGTCTTCGCCAGAATCAGCGCTCAACCACGAGCTTAGGGAACAACAGAGCTCGTTGTTTCCCTCACAACCAATAATCGACACAAAATCTAAAGATAAACAAACCCTAATTCAGAAGGGTTTGGAGCACAACGAGTATTTCTTTAGTGAGAATAAAGATGTTTTTCCTAACGAAGACCATATTTCTGTTAATGAAAATCAAGAACTTTCTTTTGATTCCTTACCAGGCGAGAACATAATACTATTTAATAATATTTCTGCCTGCGAATTACTATTTCATCCAATAAACGTGTCTGAGTACCTTTCAAGTTTGTCAAACTTTGGAATTGATCATAAAAATGAAACGGAAATTTCAGAGATTGATAGGCATACCCATGAACTAGTGTTCCAGTCATCCCACATGTCTCCGCATTCTCCATTTAATTTGGAAGAAACAGATAATGATAAAAGTTTAGAAACACAAAATTGCTCAGAAAAAAAGTTCAACAAGTATTTAAAAGATTCTAGAAGAGTTTTGCTAAAAGCTAGAAGAAGAAACAAAAGGCATCAAAGTTTTGATTATTCTCAAGAGTCCAAAGTTGCACCTTGTATGCAGCCAAACTCAAAAGATGATTTCATTAAACAGGTTAAAAATGAAGTCGTTAAATCTCTAAATGACAGTGTTAACAATACTTCAAAACCTAAACTTGACAAAAAACAAGACGAACCCCTCCATCCAGAATTAAATGCATTTGCTGATGTAAAAATAATAAAAACTGAATCGGAAAGATTGTTAAAACAAACAAATCTTCTTGAAAGAGTTGAAACAAATCAGACAGTGATGAATTTTTCTAATAATGAAGAAACTATGGTAAACAAATGTAATGACAACAATATCAACCAAATTCCTAATTTATTGATCTCCAATACTTTGGAAACTTCACTATTTCCTTCATTTAATAACGACTCAGTCACGAAAAAGATTGATGTTTCTGCCAATACTGATAAAGAGCATGAAATACAATCATTTCCTAAAGATATTTATAAAAAATCAGCTTTGATACAACGCAAATCAGAAATAAGAAATTTTATTCGTCAACCTACTTTTAGATATGAAGATGCTGCCAAAGGTTCAGCTGATATAGAAATTCCTGAAACCCAAGTAAACCAACAAAAATACAAAACTGTTTCAGAAGAAATACATTCAATTAATAGACAAATAAGTAGAAAGTCTTCAATTGAATCAATAATTGATGAAGTTTGCAGCATTTTTTCTCACCAAAGCATCGACGATTCAGACTTTGAAAGTAAACCTCAGAAAGCATATAATGCCGTTCAATCTGCATTTTTCAATAGAAAGGTGATAGAGTCTTCAATTGTTAATGACAAGAGAAAAGAAGCATCAACTAAAAATATCAAAGAATTTGTTTCAAAGCTTGATGAACAATTGAATGCAACATCACAACCTAAGAATCGAAGAAAAGCTAAAACTCAAGAATGTACGTCCTTACCAATATCATCAAAAGCCAAAGATCCTGATTTTACAAGTGATTCTCCGAATTTTTGCAGTGGACTTTTTGAAACAAAACAGAGAAGTGAAATGACTTCTAAGAACATATCCTCCTCTTTTGAACGAAGAACACAGTTGGATCAAGCACTAAAAATAATAGATCAGAATTATGATTCGAATGCAACAAAAGCTACTGAAATTTTAAAAGTCGAAGCTACTAATAATGGAAATCAATTAGTAAAATCAATAGAATCGCTTACTCTCGAAAATCAAGCGACCACTTCCAACACTACAAATCCATTTCTCAGAGCAGACACACAGCGAGATCAAATATCTGAGGTAAATAATATTTCTTCCCCAAATTGTTCGACGTATACAACCAAAGGAGTTGCTACGCAAATATCAAACGAAGTCAGTTACATCACAGGTGATTTTAAACCACATAGTGGAAGCGGCGAAGGACTAATGGTTCAGCAAGGAAACTTTGTGTTTCAATGTGCATTGAATGAAAAATCAAAATGTCGTTTACAATTTTCATCGGAATCAAATTCAGTAAACACTTCAGATCCCGAGTTATTCAAGTATAATCTTGTCTTTGAAAGAGATGCCTTTAAGAAAGGAAGATACTGAAATTCTGTTTTCTATTTCAATGAATTCACAGCTCAAAACAATTAGGGAAGCACTTTGCGTACTTTTATTAACGCTTTCTGTTGAAACTTTTTGATTTTTTTTCTGAAAATCTAAAATTTGTGAAATAGATTTTATTATGTCCAGAATGAATGGTAAAAAATACAGGGGGGGGAATCTTAATTTTTTAACTAAAATGTAAGGGGGGATTAGAATAGTAACTATTGAATAAATTACAACAATAATTTTTTAAAAACTTTTTTGCTAAAAAAAAAGATAAACTCAATTTTTAAACATCTAAGAATACAAGCGTGAAGAACTTAGGGTCAATTCATTTCTTAACACTGTTTTAGACTGAATTTTATTTTTCCATGTTTTTTGATATTTTCATTTATAAAACAAACATTCTTTAATTTTTCAAAAGACATAATTCTTCCATCTAACGATAAACAAATACGAGTACTAATGAAAAAAAACGCAAGCTGATGATTCCCAATGCAATTGTTGGGGGTGAAAGGGTTTAAACCATGCGCTCCCCTAATTGTTCTGAGCAGTGTATGTTTCAACATGAATAAGTTTTTAATTAATTTAGCCATAAGAAAATATAACTTAGATTCATTGGTTTTCAATCAAAACTCCTATTTTTTCAATAGTTGGAAAAACTTTATCTTTAAATAGTATAAAAATACAACAGAGCTGTATAAAATTAAGTTTCTAAAAAAGCAACTGTTTTAAATAAAATTGTTACTCCAATATTGATTTCATTTAAAGACTGTTAACTGTTTCGAAATATATCTGTTAAATATAACGATATTTACGTTTTCGTAAATCTTTCTTCGTAGTATAAAACTTTTTCTTTAGTTAATAGATGTTGTTTTTAAACATTTCCAAAACTAAATTTTGCTCCGTTTGTGAAAAAGGTATTGTAGGTAGCCTCATAGTGTGGAAAGAACGAATTTTTAGGAGAATTCAAGATATGTGCGATTCCATTTAATTCCTTCTTTCCACAAATAAGATATATTCTTGATTTTCTCATAATTATTGAATCCATAATTTAGTGTGCATTCATTAGAAAGTTTTGAATCAAAAATTCAATTTGTTAGTTATTTTACTATCCCGCTTATTGTGCATACTTTTATGTAATCTTTTTTCCACTTTCTAGACATTATCATATAAAAGTGTACATATATTTAAATAACAGAATAAGTTTAAAAACTATATAATTTTTATGTTGTAGTGTTTTACCTCAATATATTATTAAATCTAAATATTATTAGATTACAGCCATTACAGTTCCCTATACTTCATCATTTGTCATACCATATTTTATTATTGTACAAATCAAGTTTAATATGTTTTTGGATAGCTATGTCTTTTTATAAAATTAAAAAAAAGTCAATATATCACATTATAAGTGCTGAAATGTTTATAAAAGGGTTTGTTATAATAATATATTGGGTGAAGTGATGAGTATCTTCGCCAAGCAGACCTGATGCAGGCAGATTCCTAGACTATGAAGGAGTTCTTCCCCAGGACTCTTCATTTATAAGAAACTCAATCTATATATTTATTTTAAAAATATGCGAAATTTAATAATAAACGATTTTTCAATTATTGAAAAAGAAATTGACGCATGAATTTATTGTAACAATGATGTTAAGTAGTAGGTAAAACAGCGGTCAGTTCAGTATCAAATAAGCGCTCTAACTGCAAGACTCACATTTCCAAAGTGTAGCATCAACCCTATGTTATATATGAGCTTTGTGAACGTAAGTTTGTCAGTAATTACGTTCAAATATGTTCCACTATTAAGTGAAATTAAGTGTGTATCCTCTTATTTTGATCTATGGATCAAAGATTTGAAATTATTTATAAAAAATCATAAAACCTTAGTATTTGAAAAGCTCAGTGAAAGAACGTGCTAGGTGACAAAACGAGAAAATGAGCTTTAAACTTTTTCGATTGCACTTAAATCCATTAAAAACTGTTCTTGCAAACGGTAGAAAATGTACTGAATTTCAAGTTAGTTAAAGAATGAGAAACTGTTTATCTTTAAAAGAAGGGAATAACATGTTCATTGTGTTTGAAGGAGGTTCACATGATTAAAGGAGGGGATAACATGTTCATTGAGACAGAAATTTCAATATTTTCGAAAATGTCACTTAGCACTTTTTTCCTCTCAGCTCTTCATTTCTGACCTGACCATCAATGTCTAATTTTGATGGATTATGTGGTGGTCATTTACCTTTTATTTCATTTGTTTGTCAAATTATCAGCTAATTAGTTAGAATATAAGTGCTAAATCCAGGTTGTGAAATTATTTGACAAATTTGGTGTATTTGTAAAATTGTTCAAAGACATCATTATTTATTTAATTAGATATTTTTTATTTTGTTTGACAATTTTGTTTTATCATTTTACAGATTAGAATAAATCAAAATTAGTTTCATATTTTATGTTTTATATATATTTTTTTCATTTAGCAACTAATTAATTATGATATAAATGTTAAATCAAAGTTGTGAAATTATTTGAGAAATTGGGTTTGTTTGCAAAAAAAATTGTTCTAAATAAGAGCTCTTAGAATTGTGTTTAAACAAATTATAATATTTGCTAATTTTTTTTCATTGACTCTTACAATACAATGAAGTTTTTGTAAAATATCTATTCGTAATAAATTTCAACATCGTTATACATTAATTTGGATTTTTGTTTTAAAATATTGTGTTTTTATTTCACAGATTAGAACAGATTAAAGTTATATTAATTTTTCGTAAGTACTAAAAACATTTTGCATTTAATATTCCAATAGTAATTTAAAGCAAACAGATTCATGCAGTATTCTCCCACAAAATATCTTAATTAAATTATTGAGTTAAACAAAGCAGAAAAAAATTGTATTGATAACGTTGAATAGCGTTAAATGAAAGCTTCTTTAGCTTTAGTAAATATATTCGTTATTTTTTATTAGTTATGTTGTATCAAATAGATATTTAGTATTCAAAGTTGTTAAAACATTACGCCAAAGACAAGGTGTTCAATCAGAATTACATTTATTTAACCTGTTTCTTGTGCTATATGGTAAATATCAATAATTATCACATACATTTTGTAATCAGAGTATTCATTTACTTACTTTAATGTTTATTATAAGATACGTAATTAAAAAAATTCTTGCCAGTATTAGGATAATTCAGGTCGTCATTTAAATAAAAAATACATTTAGTAAAAAAAAATTCGAATTAAAAAATACGAGATTATTTTTAATGTATACTGTTAAAAAGTTTGGTGCAGGGTAAAACAGGAGTCCTGGACCTTTCTAGCTGCCAGCCCTGTTTGGAGCATTGATTTATTACTTTTGGAGGTGTATCAAAGTTGCGGTTTTATCACAAAATTAGTAAATCCAGGCTCCAAATAGTGGTGGCAGCTAGAAAGTTCCAAGATTCCTGTGCAATCTTAATACAAATTTTTTAACAGCGTAGTATTAATTAATGATGCTTACAGTTTTAATTAGAAACCAAACATTTTTTTAATACTTTACACATCAATAAACCGTTTTAAGCAAGAAAGGTTCACTTTGTGAGTGACACAGTACGGAATTTCCTTCTTGAAATCTTTCGTGCACAACAAAGCTTTTCTTCTTACCAAAACAAGATACAAACGAAGAAGTCAATTTCGGCATTTCTTTGTGGTTGTACTTCAGTATTTGGTCACCTTTCTGGTAATCTGCAGCCGAAAGTACGTTTACATAGGGACAAGCCATTTCCTGACAAGCACAGCGCTTGATATCTAGATGAGGATAAGAATTCCTCTGGCCGATGTGATGGTACCAGCTCGAATTTAATTTCCGATCATGTTCGTTACAAGGACTGGATTGTCTGATACGATCGCATAATTGAACCTTGTCTGTTAAGAACAAATTCCAACTTGATAGTAATTTTGGAGATGAAGGTTTTGAAGTGCTCGGTGCAAATCGAAGTTTTTTCGGTGATTCTAAAGAAAGTCGTCTACTTTTGATGCTCCCGGTGTATGAAGATATGTTCGGCTGCTTCATAGAGGATCGCCTGGTGGGTTGGACTACTTTGGATGTTGGCATGGTTTCGCTCAGTTTTGGCTTCTTCTTTCGCCACTCCTCTTGGCCTGTCAGCCAAAACGTTTTCATTTCACCTTTACCCTTGAAATTATATTTACATAAAAAAAATTATAAAGACATTTTTGATTTTATAGTAAAAGTAGAAACGCTTCCACACAAATTATTGAAATATTTTATTAAATAATAAAAAAACACTTTAGGATAAAATCTACACTCTTAAAACAAAAGAGTGAAATTCACTCCTATAGGAGAAGTGCATTTTCGGCACCGGAAAGGAGTGGAAATTAACTCAGACTGAGTTAAAACCGCTCGTTTTAAGAGTGTAGGACGCAGATTGTTTTCTTTTATTTCTTTTACCCACTCCGAAAAGGAGTGAAATTCACTCCTATAGGAGAAGTGCATTTTCGGCACGGAAAGGAGTGGAAATTAACTCAGACTGAGTTAAAATCGCTCGTTTGTTTTAAGAGTGTATAGCAAAAAAAGGCAGTAAGTACGTAGTACAAGATGCATAAAATTAAAGCTTATTAAAACCGAAAACATAATAAAACTTACTTTTATATTAACGATGCCCCTTTCTTCTAACTTATATCCTCTTACTTTGTCTAAAAGTTTTGCACAAGTTTCACTGCAATGTACGCGGAGGGCTAACAAAGAGAAAAATATATCATTGTAAAATTTTTTAGTTTAGTAATTTTTAGTTTAGTAATTTTTATTATCAAAACTAGATTTTAAAACAATAAGCGTTAATTCACGGATATATAATGCTTCTTCGCTTAAATTATATTTTTATTAGTTGCGAAAATGGTTAAATTATAGTGTTGTATAATATTATAAATGGCATTGGGCAAACTGGTATAATACATTGCAGCATATATGTGGGAAAATAGCGCATCCAATGTTAACTCAAAAAAATCATGGAGACATTTGTAGACTGCTTTACAAAATAAATGGCTTTAAATTGACGCAAACGACTTTAATTTAAAGCTGATTTAACGTCATTACAAATTACAACACTGCTCATGGTGTGAAACATGCACAATGTTTATAAACACCCAAATACAGGGTTGCGCAAATAAACGTGACTCGGCTTAGATGCAGAGAGGAAAGGCGGGAAATGCTGCCAAGTCAAAAACCAATGCAAAAGCAGGTTGGTCAAGTGATGCCATTGAACACGACTTCAATATAAGCCCAAAAAGGCGCTTCGCGAATTATTTGCCAGTAATTTTCCCTCTTGGGGATTTTTCACCCCGGCAGAACCGGTAATTGCAGGGTTCATTGGGGGGTTTCGCAAACCCTCCAATCAAGGAGGGTTTGCGTTTCATTCCATGGTTTCCGCCACTTCTACTTCTTGTCTGTGGATTCGGAAAAAACATTTGACACAAACACCTTAGCATGTAACCATCCTAAATATATTTTTAAAATTTTAATTTTTATATAACTCAAGCTCTTAATTTATATAACTTTTGTTCAATTTGTTTTTATATAACTTAAGCTTATATAACTTTTGTTCAATTTGTTTTTATATAACTTAAGCTTAATTTTTATATAGCTCATCAAAATATTGCTAATTATTATGAAATGAAGGTTTTATAGAAAAGTATTGCTAGCTAAATATACGAGTCACAATTAATACATTACTCAAGTGTAGTTGTAAAGAAATGTCAGATGTCCCGCGCTTCTACGTCATCAACTACCAGTTCCCATGTAAACGCCTTATTTTACTAAGGGGTGTTGATTGCGGAGTTTGGGTTAGAAATCCTGCTCGACCACTTTTTCCCCTAATGGAGGATTTGGCATTCCATGGATTCGATGGCTCATGTAAACGCGCCTTGTGAACTCGCCAATAGTCTATGTAGCTCTAGTCTAGTAACAACCAAACCAACCAATGAAAAAAAACAGGTTTGTCTAGTGAAGCCGCTGAAGGCTTGAATAATTTATGAATTTGGATTGGAGGCTTTCAGGTGACTTCAATAGGTTAATTCCATGTAAATACATACCACAAGTGAATTTTAAAAATATTTTTATTCCAGTTGAAACTTTTATATGTGATTTAGAAAAAATTGAAATGTAAAAATTTTACATCAACATCTATTATTGTTTTTATCTGTGGCAACAGTGAGGTTTCAAAGTGGCTGCTTTTTTTAAAGCATTGAATTTTATGTTAAGTTATTTTTATTTTTTATCAGATTTTTTGGTAAAATAATTAAAATACACTATAATAACACATTTAAACACTATAATAACACCTACAAATACCACTATAATAACCTACCAAACTAACTATAACTACCTACCAAATACACTATAATAACACCTTAAAAACACATTTTTAAAATCGGCTTTTATAAATAGAAGTTACTTAATTAGAAAGATAAAAAATACCCCGTTTTGGCTGTAGTGTAAGTCACGAAAAGATATAAAAGTTCCTATAACTTTTTAAAATAAAGCTTTGCTTAAAACATTTTAAGATTAATCAGCAGCTCAAAGATCAAAAAAGATCAAAGGGAAAGACTTTAAGCATGCGGTAAATTTCAAACCTTTAAAGAAAATGAAAGCAAAAACCACTTTACGGACAACACTTTAACTAAATAACTCCATTTCTATTGTAATGTTCTAACAGTTAGAAAACATTGAATTGCAATTTCCTGCTACCAATGTTGGTCATCTTAACCTTCAGTCATGATAAAGGATCAATTGATGGACTTGGTGATACAGTGAAGAGGGGGATCAAAGAAGTCACACTTTCCAGGAAAAGTGATCCACATTCTGCTAAAGATTTTTCACTTTGCATAAGAAATCTGCCCAAACATAACACTATTGTAGTTTTTTGACAACTGTGTAAAACGGCGAAACAGGTAGATTAAATGATATTTGCTCATCAAAAGGAAAATAAATATTTCCAATTCCTGACACTCAATAATTGCACTGTTTCTTAAAATTAAACAAATACCTTCTTAAAATTGTAAATAATTGATTAAATCTCCAAAAATACTACACAACTGATTTAACAAATTGTAATTGTCGACTGATTTAACAAAATTCTGAAAACGAATTTGATGCTGGAAATCGTGCTTTAGTTCCTTTTGTAGGAAATAATTATCATTAAATATTTTTTTGGGGCAAATGTTAATTAAATATGCTTATTCAATAAGAGTGAAACATTTGTGAAGTCTATTGCGTGGCCTGAAAAGGAAGAATTTTCAGACATTGCTATTGAAAGAATGAACTAACACACAAGAACACAACTTTGGGGGATGCTGTGTAACTTTTTCTAACTATGATTTTATCATGTATTCAATTCTTTACTTACCATGTTCAAAATTATTTACATATGTAATGTTATTATTTCCTTAATTTCCATATCTGGGATAAAATTCACATGATGTAGTGTAAGTGCCCAAATTGAATGTAGTGTAAATCAAGCACAAAAATGTTAATACATTATTTTCTTTGATAGTTCAACACTTGCTTGTGATTAGTTTTTTGAAGCTTTAAACCATATGCTTAAAATAAGCACTGGTAGAATGTAGATTTACTGCACTATGAAGAAGAAATTAGAGTTTTAAATGATAACCAAAAGTCTACTTCTTTCCATGTAGTGTAAGTCACATCATGCGATTTTGATTATTTTTTAGTAAAATACTAAATGAAAAATGTTTTAACAGATTGCTAAAAATACTATATGTTTAGGAGTTAACTGACACACAATATTTTTTTTAAATAAATACAAGATATTTATGAACCATGCCAATAATATTTGTTAAATCGTCAAATGTAGTGTAAGTCACGCGTGGAAATGCCCAATAGTTTCCCACACCAAAAACCTCTCCATGCATTAGTAGCTCCATGCCGGGGCCACTTTTATTTGCGCCACCCTATGCTATTTGTATAAAGAGTATTTTTGTAAATACATGTTAACATACGCAATCCAGTTGATTCCATTCTCGAAGCAGTATTCACTGTATCGCCAAAAAGGCAATATCTTGGCATTTTTCTACCAACTACTCCAGCGCATACCGCACCTAGAAAAACAATCATATTTCAATTACACCATTCTAGGTACTCCATTCTCGTTTACTCTAACAACCTTTACACAAATGTCCATAATTGTTTAATGGATTGAGTTCAGTAGTTATATAAGTACTGTTTAAACTATATTTAATAAATTGAAAGACGACATATAAGTAAACAAGTTGGTTTATTACAGAATCTGTCACTTAAACCACTTCCACACAACATTTGTGCTCAACAGGAAACACTATTTATACACCACAGAAAGAAATTCGCCAAACAGCGCCTTTAGCTAGTTGTAATTCCAAAATTAACTAATTTCTTTAATCTTCTTTTGCAGATTTAATAATTAAGCTTTATAGTTTCCCAATTTTTTTTAAGTTCGAAGAATAATGATATATTTTTTTTTATCTTTTAGTAGCCACCAGTTTACAGTTCGAAAAATAAATTAATAAAATTGATGCGTTAAAAATAAAAGCGAAACTTTGCATATTCTTTATGCGAAGTTAGAATTCTTTATGCATCTTTTTTCATACATATATAATGAACCATCAAAAGAATTCTATTGTGATATTACAACAATCCAAACTGAATTGTATCACATAAATAAATATTCATTCAAAAGTTTTTATTTTAGCTTCCACACTACGTTTATAACGTAAAAAGTGGAAGGTTTTATAATCGTTCAGTCCGTCTGTCCGTCACCCACTTTCACAGAAAGAACCACAAGTCCCACAGACAAGTGGAATACGTCAATTTGAAGCAAAAAAATTAGATTAGGCTACATTCCAAATTTCATTAAAAAATTTAAATTAGAAGTTTATTTAAAATTTAAATAACTACAAATTTTATATACATTGAAATAACATGCAAATTCCATTTTTATTCATATTTTCAATGTTGCCATCTAACAGTCCACAGAAACTATAATAAGATCATTTTGAAGCAAATAAAATACATGATTAGGCTACATTCCAAATATCATTTAAAAAATTTAAATTAGAAGTTTATTTAAAATTTAAATAACTAAAAATTTGATCTACATTGAAATAACATGCAAATTCCATTTTTATTCAATATTTTCACTGTTGCCATTTCGTTAAACGTACGAGAAACTTTATTTAAAATAAAAATAAACACTTTTGAAAGAATATTTATTTATGTGATATAATTCAGTTTGGATTGTTGTAATATATCACAATAGAGTTCTTTTGATGGTTTATTATATATGTATTGTAACAAAGTAAGGCTTGAATGTTTAGAAGATCGTGGTTCTGTGGTAAAGTACGCTACCGCTAAACAGAAGTTCATGGGATCGAGCCCGGACGTAGCCTCACTTTCTAATTTCGTTATTTCTTAGTTTGGTTTATCATTATTTCCAGCTTATTTCTTAATTATGTAAATTATTTCATTTCTAGAACCTTCTAGACTAGAAGGTTCTACTTCCTTATATAAAGGATTGTAACCAGCCAGTTGGGTCATTAAAAGTCTTGAGTTGAAACCTATAGCTACCTTGTCATTATTTGAATTCAAAACGTTAACGTATTCCCCTCTCCATCTACGCGACAGTTTGGTGGAGGCGCCGGGTAAGAAGCCTTTACAACGGCAGAGCTACGCCGAAGCCTTCGGCTACAAGGAATATCCCCCGAATTTGGTTCGCTACCAAATCCAACAAGGATTTCGAAAAAGATGGCCGACGGAAACGAAGATGAACAGAAGCCACCAGAGAGAACGGAAGAGCAATCTTCTACAAGTTGGAATCCAAATACAGTCCCTATCCTGGCCTACCAGCTGCCCAGGAATCCCGTCCTCTTCTCTGGACATGGCCAACAAGATGCCTCAGCATGGCTGAAAGACTTTGAGCGTATTTCCTCTTTCAACCACTGGGATGAACAGATGCGCCTAGCGAATGTTGTGTTTTACCTTGCCGACACTGCCCGCCAGTGGTTCGACAACAATGAAAATCTCTTTACCAACTGGAAGGCTTTTTGCGAAAATCTTAACAACACCTTCAGTCGGAATGATGAAGCCAAACGTCATGCCGAAAGAGTCTTACAAACCAGAGCTCAACAAGTTGGTGAAACATCCGAGGCTTATATTCAAGACGTACTTGCACTGTGTCGAAAAGTTGATAGCTCTATGTCGGAAGAAGGAAAAATATCCCATTTAATGAAAGGGATAAGCGAAGATCTATACCAGATCCTACTGGTTCAGGAGTACGATTCAGCCGAAGCATTAGTAAAAAAGTGCCGTCAAATTGAAAGCTTGCGACGAGGACGTATTACCAAACCAAGATACCAGAGACTGTCAAATTTCGCCACCCTTGGTTCAGGAGCCGGTGAAGACCTTAGCGACATTAAATCCATGGTTCGCCAAATCGTCCGAGAAGAAATTCAGAAAGTCCTGCCTGAAATTCAGAGTCGGCAGTACGATCTCGATACCCCTATTGATATTGCTTCCTTTGTGCGGGAAGAAGTCATAGAAGCTTCGGCACCATTGACGTCTCGAAGAAAGAGCGCTATCATCCCTCCAAGACGCTCACCTTCCAGTAGGCCACAGACAAGACGACCTACAAGAATCGAAGCCACACCTCCTAGAAAGACAGACGTATGGAGAACCAATGATGACGTGCCCCTCTGCTACCATTGTGGACGCCCTGGACACGTGCTGAGGTATTGTCGAGAAAGACGCCAAGTGTTCTCTACTGCAAGGGCTGCACGCGCACACCCTATACTAGACGAGATTTTGATACCGAATCTGTTCGCAGTTACGACGACAACAACTATCCTACACCATCCACGTACAGAAGCAGTTCCCCTTATCCTCGCCGTTCAGCAAATCGAAGACAGTCGCTATCACCAGTACGCCAACCCAGCCGTTCTCCACGCCGATCCGATGAGGAAAACTAAGCCAGGCGACCTGTATGGGAGGTGAGGCCGCTTTCGAAGAAAATCCTCCGACGTATGTCACGAGCAAGCTGAAAAAGAATAATATATTTGTCAACGTAAATGGACATTGTGTTAAAGCCCTCATAGATTCGGGCGCGGACTACTCCATCATATCAGAAGAGTTACGACGACGGCTCAATACTCCTATGTTTTCTGAGCATGGTCCTCTCCTTAAAACAGCGGACGGCTCACCTGTAGCAGCCACAGGACGATGTGTGTTAAAAGTCAACTTAAATGGAACCATTGGAGCCTTTGAATTTTTAGTGTTCCCCAAATGCAGTCACCAAATGATTCTAGGATGGGACTTTTTCCGTGCAACTGATGCAGTTATTGATTGTGGTAAGGAGGAAATCCAATTGGCAGAGATACTTCCAGAAGATGCGGCATCAAATGAATCCCATTTTTCCTTATTTGCAGCTAAAGACTACATCATTGACGGAAATGCAGCAAAACAAATATGTGCCGTTAGCCCAAGCGTACAAGATGCAGGTAAAGCACTGATTTCTGGTAACAAAATTCTTATGGGTGAAAGAGAACTCTCCATACCAGCCTCAATTATCGACGTTGAAGCTAGTCATTGTAAAGTTTGGGTAACGAATTTCTCCCGGCGAGTTCAAATGATACCAAAAGGAATGAACATAGCTAGCATTGCTAGTATAGACGACGCCGACAATATAATTTGTAGCCTGAAAGATGAGAATCAACACGTGGATACGGGACACCACTCTGGGCAGCGTGATGTTCGTGGAAAATTAAAAGAATGCCTTGATGATGGTCTAACCCCTGTCGAAAGGGACACCCTTCTACAAATGCTAGAAGAATTTAATGACATTTTTGACTTCAATCAAACAGCGAAAAGATCAGGATGCACTAAAGTAAAACACAAGATCAACACCGATGATAGCCCTCCAATCAAGCAAAGACCTTATCGAATATCCCCGGCTGAGAGGCGTGTAATTGAGGACGAGGTTCACAAGATGTTTAAAGCGGACGTTATACAACAATCCGAAAGTCCGTGGTCTTCCCCTGTCGTGCTTGTGAAAAAGAAGAATGGAGAATGGCGATTTTGCGTCGACTATCGTAGATTAAACAGAGTGACAAAAAAGGACGTTTATCCTCTCCCACGAATTGACGATGCTTTGGACTGCCTTGCCGGTGCGCGAATATTTTCTTTGATGGACCTGAAGTCAGGGTATTGGCAAATAGAGGTGGACGATAAAGACCGGGAAAAGACGGCCTTTGTGACTCCCGATGGCCTCTTTGAGTTCAAGGTCATGCCTTTTGGGTTATGCAACGCGCCAGCTACATTTGAGCGCATGATGGACACAGTCCTACGAGGCCTAAAATGGAACATCTGCCTTTGTTATCTTGACGACGTCATTGTGTATGCACCAGATTTCCGAGAACATCAACAGCGGCTGAGAAAAGTTTTAAAATGCATCCAGGACGCAGGTCTAACATTGAACTCAAAGAAATGCTGTTTTTGTAAGAAGAAACTGACAATATTAGGACACTTGGTAGACGCACATGGAATTTATCCTGATCCCGAAAAGGTGGTAGCGGTTGAAAAATTTCCGATTCCCCAGAATATAACAGACGTCCGCACCTTTTTAGGGCTCTGCTCGTACTATCGACGCTTCATAAGAAACTTTGCGGACATAGCTAAGCCCTTACATGAATTACTCAAGAAGGATGTGAAATTTTCATGGAACCTATCACAAGCAATGTCGTTCACAACTCTTAAGAAATTACTGACTGGAGACTAGGGTGGAGTGATTTCATATGCTAAAAAATAAATATTCTATTTTCCATTTCTAATAGCATGAAAAAGTTGTATCATGATATACTGAATAAAAAGTGTAAAAACTTCAGAACTCTAGTTTAATGTCTTGAGGGTCCACAATCGGGTTTAATGTTTGAAACACACGAGAAAAATCCCCATGTTAATCTCCCATAGGAAAATGAGACTTATATTGGGAACCTAATATGGCTTCATTTATACAAAAAAAAAATATATGTAGTTACAAATAACAAAAAGCAATGGACTTATAAACCTTGAGAATAAAGTATTTTTGTGTGTGTTTTTTATTAAAAAAATATAGTATTTTACATAAAATTTTAAAAAGGGCGAATGCATCTCCGATAGGAAAAGTACGAATGATATTGTGATTGATGACAGATGCTGTAATCGGAGGTTCTGTCACAGTTGAAGAGCTTAGTGGAAGAACATGCTAAGTGACGAAAAGGTGAAAACGAGAAAATGAGCTTTAAAGTTGTTAGTTTGCACTCAGGTCTGTTGAAAACGTTACTTGTAAAGCGGAAAAAATATACTAAACTTAAAATTTATGAAAAGGGGGGATCGAAAGGGGGATATCGTTAAAGAAGTTAGTAATATGTTCATTTACACAAAAATCTCTACTTTTTCAAAAATGTCACTTAGCACGTTCTTCCACTAAGCTCTTCAATTGTGTTGGACCAGTCGATGATGTCGATGTATTCCTTGGCATTGAAGTTAAACTTGGGAAGCTCAACTCTTCTTACAATTTTCCTAGTTAGCGTCATTGCTTGCTTTATCCTTCTTAAAGCCAATTCCCTCACATGTGGCCTTCGTCAGTTATCATGCAGAGGATAATGTTTCGGGATGGACAAAGTATCCATTACGTCGGATTACAGGACGGATAATGTTTTTGAGTTCTCGATTCAAATATTGACATTTATTTATGGTGTCAAAAAGATGACAAACTCCATATTTTAAAGATGGCTTGTTCCTGATTTGGAACCCTTCGGAGCATACACTTTGCAAACAAACGTTGCCAATATCTGCACGCTTTTTGAAGATGCAGGTGTTCCAACATACAACCTTAATATTCTGTTAGCAGTTGAAATACACCTAGAATGACAAATGTTCCCAGGCGTCCTTTACAACAGGTCAGTGGAACACTTTCCTGCAGAAATTCCCTTGCAAATATCCATCAAATACTTTTGCTCTGTACTAAGGGCTTTTAGTAATGTTTTACAAGCGACTTGGCAAAACTACTTCAATTTTTTAAAAACTGCACATTGCTGACTCTTCACAACCAACCAGACTTTCCGATCGGACCAGAATATACCCTGGCTCCATTTATTACTCCATCTAAATGTTCAAACAAATGCCTTAAAAAAAATTCATTGCCATGCAGTTGGCAAATGAAGTAATAATAAGAATGCATTTTACAATTTAAACTACAATGGAGCAAACTTACCCATTACCCAAACTACGGCCCTGACTTTTCATAATAACTGTTATGCTGCTGCTTATATAGGTTAAACATAATGTAAAGCATCCATTCCTATATATAAGAGCACTTTTTTATAATTTAAAATTCCAAACAGGTTCACTTTAAAAAGCTATAAATTTTTGTGATTTTTCATCAAAATCGCGTAATTTTAAAACTTTTTTCGAGAATTTAAAAATTTTTGAATAGCATTTGTAAAATATTGTTTATGATAACGATATATAAATGAACGATATTATTTTTTTTTTCAAAGTATGAAATGAAATCAGTAAATTCTGGCGGTAAAATTAAAATGAGTTGATTTTTGGCATTTTTTTCAGACTTCAACCGCTTTGAGGCAGCACATAATATTAATTAGGAATTTTTTTATTATTTTTCCAGTAATCAGCATGAAAAAACGCAACTTTTGAGTCCTATTAAAGTTTGTACTCAAAAATTTAATTTTTCGTCCCACCCTACTGTATAGCCAGCACATTCGTATCTATAAATTCATTGTGGACCCTGATAATTTAACTTTAACTAAAAAAATTTATATATCATGTTTTTGTAAGATGTGAACAACTTTTTTTCACTATTGAAATGTTAAATAAAAAATATTTTTTTTCACTCCACCCTACTGGAGACCCTGTATTGGGACACTATTTGCCACATGCTAAGACCCTGATACATTCGGACGCCAGTGGTTACGGCATCGCTGCAGTCCTAGTTCAAGAACAGAACGGTACAGAAAGACCAATAGCCTATGCCTCAAGGTCTCTAACTCCAGCTGAAAAGAACTATTCTACTACCGAAAAAGAGTGCCTAGCAGTCATCTGGGCTATTAGTAAATTCCGCCCTTATGTCTTTGGGAGACCATTCACTGTAGTGACGGATCACCATTCTTTATGCTGGCTTGCCAACGTTAAGGATCCATCAGGCCGACTTGCTCGATGGGCATTAAGGCTGCAAGAGTATGACATCGAAATTGTTATACAAGAGCGGTCGCAAACATTCCGACGCCGATTCCTTTGTCAAGGAAACCTCTTACAGAGTCCTTCATTGAGGGGAACGACGACATACCATTCCTTGCAACCATCACTGACTATAAAAAAGGAACAGTTGAAAGACAAAAGGCTGAAGTCTATAATTAAAATTCTCAAAAGGGGTGAAGAATATCAAAATTTCCTCCTAAAGGAAGGTGTGTTATACAAGAGAAATTTTGACCCGATGGAACAACGTGGCTTTTAGTGGTACCAAAACAACTTCGTGGCGATATCTTGAAAAGTCTTCATGACGCACCTACCGCGGGTCACTTGGGATTTGCGAAGACCTACGATAGAATAACGAAAATACTATTGGCCAGGGTTGTACGGCAGCACTCGTCGATATGTGTCACACTGTAGAGACTGCCAGAGACGCAAAAACACCGCCCAGTTACCACCAGGACAACTTCATCCTATTGAACCTCCTGAATCTCCCATTTGCTAAGATTGGCAATTGATCTACTTGGACGCTTCCCAGTCAGCCAAAGTGGAAACCGATGGATAATTGTTTTGCACTGATTATCTCACAAGATTCACGGTGACTAAAGCCTTGCCAACGGCTTGAGCTACAGAAGTGCCAAATTATTGTCGAGGAAGTCATTCTGAAGCATGGTGCCCCAGAAAACTGATTAGTGATCGGGGACGGTCCTTCTTGTCCAACCTTGTAAAGGATTAAAATCACTTGTGCCAAACTTTCACCTACTTACGACGGCTTATCAACCACAAACCAATGGGCTCACTGAAAGATTTAACAAAACGCTCGCCGATATGTTGTCCATGTATGTTGACATCGAACAAAGGAACTGGGATACCATTCTCCCCTTTGTGACATTTGCCTACAATTCTTCTAAGCAGACACCACAGGGTTCAGCCCCTTCTTCTAGTACATGGACGAGACATCATGACCCCCCTAGACGTTATTCTGCCTCACACTAACAATGGTCATGACGACAAATACGTTCAACATCTTGTCACCCGAGCTGAAGAAGCGAGACAGCTAGCCAAACTCCACTACTCGAAGCCCAAGTTCCGACAACGACGATACGACGCTAAGCATAGACATGTGTCCTATCCATCGGGGACTAGTCGGGTTTATACACCAATTAGGAAAGTTGGACTGGTCAGAGAAGCTATTGAGGCGCTACTTCGGACCATACAAAATAACACAAACGTATTTCTGATGTGACCTACGAAGTTGAAAGCTTGGAAAAAGATAGAAAAAGGCGTAATATTAAAGATGTTGTCCACGTTCCTCAGGATGAAACCCTACAACGAACCAGAAGAACAGTTAAGAGAGGAAAGAACCGAGACAGTTTCTAGAAGACCAGTGACGAGGAGTCAAACAAAACTGCAGCGTGACGCTGCACTCTTAGGGAGGAGAAGTGTAACAAAGTAAGGCTTGAATGTTTAGAAGATCGTGGCCCTGTGGTAAAGTACGCTACCGCTAAACAGAAGTTCATGGGATCGAGCCCGGACGTAGCCTCACTTTCTAATTTCGTTATTTCTTAGTTTGGTTTATCATTATTTCCAGCTTATTTCTTAATTATGTAAATTATTTCATTTCTAGAACCTTCTAGACTAGAAGGTTCTACTTCCTTATATAAAGGATTGTAACCAGCCAGTTGGGTCATTAAAAGTCTTGAGTTGAAACCTATAGCTACCTTGTCATTATTTGAATTCAACACGTTAACGTATTCCCCTCTCCATCTACGCGACAGTATGAAGAAAGATGCATAGAGAATTCTAACTTGGCATAAAAAAATATGCAATTTATTTTTAAAGCATCAATTGCACTAATTATATATTTTTCAAACTGTAAATTAATTTAACAAACTATAAATGACTGAATTTTCGAAAGAAATGTAAATGGTAAATTGTGACGACACAAAGATATTTATTAAAAAAAGATTACATTATCATTCTTCGAACTTCAAACAAATTAAGCGAACGATAAAGTTTAATTATTAAATCTGAGAAAGATGATTAATGAAAATAAATTATTTTATCGTTTAAATGTTTAATTACAACTAGCTAAAGGCTCTGTTTGCCGAATTTCTTTCTGAGGTGTATAAATAGTTTGTTTCCTGTTGAGCACAAATGTTGTGTGGAAGCGGTTTAAGTGACAGATTCTGTAACAAACCCCTACTTGTTTATTTTAATAAAGTTTCTCGTACGTTTAACTAAATGGCAACATTGAAAATATTGAAAAAATAAATTTGGCTAGTTTCATTAAAATTTTATTTCGAAAATTCAATAATTATTACTTATCGTTTGCAAAAATTAATTTATATTTCAAAGAATAAATATGTAATATTCCTCGCTTTTAAATAAAATTAAAACATTTCATATCAACGTACAAAGAATCTCGTAGTGAAATATATTTGACGTCAATTCAAACTGATCGATGTCACAAAAATAAATTTATTTTAATTTATTGACTAAAAGAATTAAAGTTTCTAGAGCGATTGTTGCGATGGCAATGGTGATTTAATTCTAATAAAAATGGCTTTCTATGCTTTTTAAATGAGCATTACATTTTGCAGTTTTTTAAATAATTGAAGTACTTCGAATTCGAATTCTATTCTGAAATTTTCAATGTATTCTAATTTCGATGCGCTGAATTTTTTGACGTATCACACTTGTCTGTAGCATTTGTAGTTTGGGCTATGAAAGTGTGTGACGGACGGACAGACAGACGGACTGAACGATTATAATACCTTCCACTTTTTACGTTATAAACGTAGTGTGGAAGCTAAAATTGTATTGGAAGTAACGTGTGGGTAATTTAATTCAGGTTCGTCACATTCTTAATTGCAAAGTCCACTTTGTTAAATCCTTTTTAGCTTCCACACTACGTTTAAAACGTAAAAAGTGGAAGGTATTGTAATCATTCAGTCCTTCTGTCTGCTTGTCCGTCCGTCACCCATTTTCATAGCCCAAATTACAAATGCTACAGACAAGTGTGATATCTCAAAAAATTCAGCGCATCGAAATTAGAAGACATTGAAAATCTTCGAAAAAAAATTCGAATTCGAAGTACTTTAATTATTTTAAAAAACTGCAAAATTTAATGCTCATTAAAAACACAAGCCATTTTTATTAGAATTAAATCACCGTTGCCATTAGCAACAATCACTCGAGAAACTTTAATTCTTTTAAATAATTAAAAGAAATTTATTTTTGAAACATCAATCAGTTTGAAATGACGTTAAATATATTTCGCTAAGAGATTCTTTGTATGTTGATATGAAATATTTTGGTTCAATTTAAAGAGAGGAATATTACATATTTATTCTCTGAAATATAAGTTAATTTTTACAAACGATAATAATTATTGAAGAAATAGTTATTGAATTTTCAAAATAAAATTAGTGAAAGAGTCAAATTTAGCGTTTAAATGGTTTTAATCGAATTGATATTGTGTTTGGCGACTTTTTTCTTGTTGAACACAAATGTTGTGTGGAAGCGGGCTGAGTGACAGATTCTGTTACAAACCTACTTGTTTTTTTTTTAATTTTCATTCATAGTTAAAAAATAAGATTTTGTAGCTTCATGAGAAGCCTTTTTCTGTCACCATGATTTATTGAACCCATATAATCAGTTGTCTCAAGAAAAATAATGTGCACTTTAATGTTATCCGCATTCTATGAAACGCGTGGTTGAAATTGATGTTCGATGCAAATGGATGGTTTTGTTAGTTATTTTTAATTTTATTGTAAATATACATGTATAATATAATGCATTAATATTTAAAATAATTTAAGATTTAACCATCAACATTCAACAATGGTGTTTGTTATAAATCAATCAGTTTTTAAGTAGAATATGATCTTATTGAGGTTGCCTCAGAGCGTTAAGGTCAGGTTTGAAAGCGCCACTTGCTTGCAGCTCTATAGCTTTGATTAAAATATCATAACTCTTTAGTATTGTTTTTTGTTTCACCAATTGTTTTGACACATAACACTGTTAAAAATTTGGTGCTTGGTTTCACCATAATAATGGTTCCTAGTATGTAGATTTAGCGGCTGTGTGGTGTAATGTTTCACCATATTTTCGGTATTCTGTTGCACCATTTATCAGGTTTTGTAAAGAAACCTAAAAATGATTCAAGATACTACCGAAAATATGACAAAACATTCCACCACACAGCCGTTGCAGAGTTATAGGAACCATATTTTTTGGGAATCCAAGAGCCACATTTTTAACCATGAAATACAGCAAACACTTAAACTTAAAACAATCACCTGAATGCATTCCTATCCTCAATAAAAGTGTTTCTTCAGGTTTATACTTCACTGGAAAAACTTTAATGGATTCGAGAAGATGCAGGGCCATTGAAGCAATCTCCGAAGCGTGGTTGTCGGCGTTTTGAATGGGAAGGCCGCTAACCACCATGTAAGCGTCGCCGATAGTCTCCACTTTGTACACGTCATAATGTTCGATAATCGAATCGAAGCATGTGTACAAGTCATTCAAAAACTCGACAACCTAAAGGCATAAAAATTATAGAGTATTTAAAGTAACTATTTAAGACAAATATTTTTAAATAATTATTAGATTAATTGTAAATCGCCCTGCATAAAAAATGCTGCGCAACATACTAATCCATTAAATTTTTCCTTCATTAGTTCTATTCTTATACTAATACTAATTTGATATTCTACACTGTTAAAAATTTTGTGCTTGGTTTCACCATGATATTGGTTCCTAATAGCTGCAACGGTTTCGGTGTTTGGTTGAACCATTTTTCTGGATTTGGAAACAAAAAACCTGTGAAATGGTTCGAATACCAAAAATATGGTTTAACGTTTCACCGCACAGCCGTTACAGCTACTAGGAACCATATTATTGGTGAAACAAAGTGCCTAATTTTTAATAGGGTATGTAACGTCAAACCATAAAAAAATATTAAAATATCTTTCGCTTCATTTAAAGTTCATATATTTTAAACTAAAAAAATATCGTTTGTCTATAAAATGCAATGAAATAGTTATATAGGTATATTTACTTTGCAGTATGTCTAAATTCTTTAACGTTTATAAAATTATATTAACTATTTTCATTAACCTCTAAAGGACTGCATTGGGCCGACATTGACGTGAATCCAACGATATCACTGAAATATATGGTGACGCAATCAAACGATTCTGCCTCCACTTTGTGACCCTTCTTCAAATGGTCAGCAACATACCTGGAACATGCATGTTTGTAACATTAGTAGCATTCATAACCTTGCAAGAATTTCGAGAACACTAAAACTCTTGAAAATTACATTCATCATTATCCGATTGAAAAGGACCGAATTTCTTTTCTAAAAGTATGACCGACATTCAACAATGCCGTTGTTGATTGAAGTGCTGTAGAACATACACTTCATAATTCTAATTAAGTTTTAATAAATATTGCATTCACACAATCTTCAAAGACTTCATGAATTATACATAAGTAAGCTAATAGGGTAGGATAACTGATGATCAGTGTTCTGAAAAGTTAGATGAAAACAATTATAAAAAAATTATAAAAGTGATTAATTGTATTCTGCTATAAATTTAAAATCTATGTTGTTTAAAATATTGATTTAAAATTTAAAATTGTTATGCAAAACTTTTAATTTGAAATTAATAAAATATTAAATTATTTAGTTAGAATATTCTTTGTAAGACATATCCTTACATATGTAGCTTTATATCTTATTATATATTTTAATTTTGAATTAGAAAATGTTTTATTTTTTAATTAAAATCGAGTAATACACTCCTTTAACATTATTCACTTACTTCGGCAGCATTTCGTAGAGTAGAGCATCTGTTTTCTTTTTCTCTTCATTCAACTGATCCGTTCGTTCATCCACAAGTGCTTCCAAATTGTTTGCATATTTCTCCATCATAGCTAGCATGTTGTCAAATATATTTGGCTTCCTAGGTAATTTTTAAAAAATATTAATGGAGGTAATTTAAATTATTTTACAAAAGTTACCGATTTAGAACTTACCGATGGCTAGTTCAACAAATGTGTTTAAAATGTGTTTAAGATGTAACATATAAGACTTTAAAAAATTATGTCATGTCGGTAATTTTTATAAAAAAAATCATTTTACAATATTTCAAAAGCACGAATTTTACGCTACAATCAATAAAAAACATATTTTGAGAATTTAAACTTTTAAGTGTATTTTTGTAGATAAAAAATACGTACTATAACTGAAAAAAGAAGCCAATTTTATTATTACCTTAGAAAGTCATGCTAGGGCTCTCTTTATGTCAACAGTCGAATTTCATTTTTAATCAGTAATCACCTTTGTTCTCAGGCTAAAAATTACATCCTGATACATGAGTGTTTTTACAGTAAGTATATGAAGACGTAACAGAAAGCTACCGTTCGAAGTTTATCAACATCTGCTAAATCAAATGGGCGAGAGGAGAGGCCACGTCTACAGCTACGTCACACATTGTCTTAAACCCAGCAAACTGTCACACCCTATATGACATTAAATGTGCAATTTTTCCATAACCCCTTTCATTTAGAGTTAACTACTCGGCCTCCACTTTACGTGTTTAGCTAACCTAAGGGGAGCGTTCTAAGAACACCTTCGATCCCCAGCCCTTGAACCATTAAGTTGTCAAGCCTCCCCTGTGCCTTAATGTCATGGGCGAGTCACTCTTTTCCCTTTATTTCTGTTTGACTTCCTTTGTTTCCCCCTTATTTCTAATTTTTCCTTTATTTTCCCGTTATTTCTTTTTGTCCCTTGAGAGAACCCTGTATTTGAAATGTTTATCAGTAACGTAAGAAACCAATACTTCAATTTATACAATCATTTTTATTCTATCTTTACCTATGTATTTTAATTAATTTTAAGAATCCCACAACGCCATTGAAGTTCCTAGGAATCACGGTCGTTACCGTGATACAAACAATACCGGCAGCTAATTCGTCTAAATTTGAATGGACACGCCCTACAGTGACGCCAGACTTACCTCAAGCATTGTTTTCTAACAAGCATTGTTATCTAACAAACAAACTACGCTCCTCCCCATTTAAACCATTCATTTAGAATCAGATGATGGATGATGAGAGAATCTAAGCAGAATTCATAAAAAAACATAGGGGTGAGTTAAACTAAATATGCCAAATTTGAAGTTTGTGGCTTTTTTTTCATTTTTCATTAATACCCTAAATCAAAAAAGTTTGGTAGGATTTTCGGGATTCGGGGTTTTCTCAAAAACTTTATTGACTTTCGACAGGTACCGGGAGCATGTGTACCAGATTTGAAGTCTGAATCTCTTTTCGTTTTTAGCACTACTTTTAAAACCAAAAAACTTGTAAGGTAGCTACCCTTTGAGCATGAGAAATTTTCTCGAAAAATCGCTGAAGAGTGGTTTCAGACAGACCTCTAATGTCCAAAAACCCCTTTTTTAGAATCAGCACTCTCCAAAACGTTTAGAAAACACAAAATTTACGATTTTCGAACCATCGCAATACTTTCATTACTTTATAATTCAATACTATTAGGTAATTGAAAGGTAAGGCAAGCCGCCTTCTTCGGCATAGTGAATAGCGTGTCTGAATCCCAACCAGTAGGTCCCAGGTTTGAATCCCGGTTGGTAAGCGCATGGATGTCTGTCTTGTCAATAAACTGTTATTGTTTATGTGTTTGTCTTCGTCTTTATTTGTGTAAAAAGTAGTTCAACCTCTTCGGGGGCTCTGGCAACCATCTTCCATGGGCACGACAACAACAACAGGTAATTGAAAGTATAGTCCGCCTGCCGCAACTTGGCATCCCAAATATTTTGATTGTGGAAGCGTCCACTTTGTAAAAAGGTAGAGAACCTAAAGGAGGCAGGGTTGCCAATCCCATGGTGTTTGGTGAGCCTGCGGATTGTTGGGTTAGTTTGGTTGGAAATAATGTGTCACACTAAAACTACACGGATTATAGTTAATTGCTGAAGGTCGTCATCAATTGCGCGTGCATTTCTTTTCTATCTTGACATGGTGGTCAATAGATTTGCATATGTACAGTATGTATTATTTACCATATTCAGCATCACTTCAGGAACGCTATATTAAAAAATAGCTACACAATAATAGTGAACTCATGCAAGTTCGAACTGCCCCTCAGTTGAGAAACTGTTCTAAGCTTTAAAGAAATATGCATCTGCAAAAGCAACAAATCGCCAAGTATAGTAACTCTGACGCTGAAACCAAAATCTTCCTTACCCCTTTTCGTTTTACGAGTGATAGTTTGAACTCGTCTAAAACACGCGTCATAGATGCTAAGAAGTGGTAGGAGGACTATACTTAAGTTCTAAAACCATATACATACATTCCTCTCCTCATAGGTCTAAGTTTTGCTCGGATAATCTTGAAGTCGGGTCTTTTATCTGGTTCTTCTAACCAGCACTCATGCATGGTGTGGATAATGCAGTCAAACGCACCTTCCAGCTTGGATGTGTTGGGTCTAAAAGGTGGCATGTAATTCCTTTGTAGAACACGCTTGATAATTTCTGTCGAAAAAAATAAGATTTGGTTAAAACCTCCCGAACGAGACCAGGAAATGGGCAAATACGTATGGTTGTTTTCACCAATATTTGTTTGTTTGCATAAATATTAAATTTGATTTATTTCAAATAAAATGAAGGTTTATTTTGAAAAAAATGATCGTTTAAACATTTCCAGATGAAAAACAGTACATCTATAATAATAAAAGAAAGAGTCTGCCTGTTTGTCTGTGGATCGTAAAAGACCTACTTATACTGCCCTCAGAAATTCGAAATTTTTAAGATAGATTCCCTTTAATACCAACGTGTGCACCTGAGGCTTAGTTTTTTCATATTTGTTCCATTTTTAGAGAAAATTCGAATTTTCTGAAAAAAATACACCACTTTCGCTCAAATCCTATCATTTTTTCCCCTTTCGTGTGGCCATTCGAAAGAAGAAATTAAAATGAACACAAAAATTAATTAAAATTGAAATTGCTTTTATTTTCTTGCCATTACCTTCAGAAACTAAATTAATGTTTTGAAAAATAATTGAACGTGCCAATGAGCTAATTTATTTTTTAAAAAACCCAGAATGGAGGTTTTGACGTGAAATAACATTGTTATACAATTATGTTTAATTTTGAATCTATCAGGGAAATTGCGATGACAGTAAGTTCATATTGAGGAAGATTTTTGTGATATGAGGATGTGCATTTTATACTGATGTATTTTTATTTTGGAATTTTAAAGCAATATAATTAACGGGATTTTTATAATGAACGAGAACAAAAGCAAAGTTTATTATCCTTTAGCAAATCAAAAGACACATATACTTGAATCGATTTAATATTCTTTTAGTCCGTGCGAAGAACGGGTATTCATTTGCTAGTTATGAATAAAAATTTGCAAAATATGACATTTTAAAATTTAAGATTATTGTAAGAAAGACTGATGCGTAAAATACGGAAAAAGCCAGGTCTAACGTTTGAAGGGTTAAAATATAGAAATGTTAATCTATTTTAAGATTTGTTTTCATATACACGGGTTGGGAAATATTATGTTTATGGAGGACTATGAATAAATATTCTCAGATCAGATTCAGATTCATTTATACATCATCAATCTGTTTAATATCTTAATATGCTTTGAATTTTAAATGTGTGCAATTACATGCTTTAATATTGTTTTAATGTAATTAAATTAGTTGTAGTGTAAAGGGGTTAGCAACTCAAAGATTTAAGAGGTCTTTATACTGTGAACGTGTTAAAATCAGTCTAGACAATATGTTATTATTCCAGATGCGTTCCAACAGCACCAAAACTTTAACTATAGTAATAAATTTAGATGTTAGATAAGATGTAACTCATAAATAATTTTGTCAAATTTTATAATTGATCGGTAGCAGATTGTTTAGCCTGCTAAATTAATGTATCACAATGGTTTAAGAGTCAAGCCCTTAAAGGGTGTGAAAAAGGTGTGAGGGCTATTCAATCAAGGTGTGAGGGCTATTATAATATTATATTATGAGGGCTATATGTAATATTTCAATGTTTAACTCTCTATTGGTGATCGTATAGTATATAAATTAATAATATAGAGTGGCAGTACTTGAACTACAAAATGCGTCATGATTAAACTTAAATAATTTAAACATCATCAATTTAAGGTTCGAAGTTATCTTTAATGCTCTACCTCTGAAAAATTAATAAATGAAATAAACAAAACGGTTAAATAAGAATAATTATACTTTAATGTATGGTTCCAAAGAGTTTCTAAAAATGTTACATATCAAAAGATGTAGCACACTGCTTTATACATCTCGTTCTTAAACATACTAGAATTAGAATCAAGGGTTTATATTTTAGTTCTGATCGGTAAAGACGTCAATTCTATTCTGTTGAAAATCTTACCCGGAGATACATCACACTCATCGGGAGACCGAATCCAAAATCAACATTGGCCCAAAGAGGTTGGCCACTCAGGGGACATTGACAATCCCATTCGCTCTTGAGCCTCCAAAATTCATTGGAGCGGGTGATTTCTTGATATAGAATTTACGACCTGGGAACATGTCAAGTCTGGCGACTCCAAGACTGAAGCATTGTTGAACAACTGCAATATCTCGTAAACATCGCATCTACCCGTCGCCAAAACGACCACACACGAACAAGACTCACATAGCGACAGCACAGGCAATCTTCGCCTTAATAATATGGGATTGGTGCACGTTAAATCTGTCGTGGTCCAAAGTCCTGAAGACGCGTACAATACAGTCATGTTGAATGCTAGCTCAGGTGTCGGCCTTGCCACTGGATCGCGATTTTAAATTACGAGGTCCGTTGCCATAACACGTGGCAAGCAGTTATGGAATGGTATAAAGAGTGGACTGGATATGACTTATGACGAAAACAGCCTTAGACTTTGGATTTTTCCATATGGAAATATATATGGATTCGCCGATGGATTTTTTAATATTTCCAGAGAAGTTACAAGAATTTTCATATTTTTAAGTCCCTGTTGGATGGTTTCTAAATGTTTAGAGATGGTTACTGATATATTCTAGAGACACAACAGGTCAAAATTAGGTACATTTTAGTTGCCCAAACTTCCAGGAAAGTTCCAGATTTTTTTTTTACAATATGTGTCCTGTGTTGTTTCAAATAACGTCTCACGTTCGGAACTTTAATATAATGCATCATTAACACCTGATAATAAATTTGCAAGGTACAACTAACAATTTAAGAGTAGTGGAAGAACGTGCTAAGTGATATTTTTGAAAAAATGAGATTTCTGCGTCAATGAACATATTACTAACTTCTTTAACGATAATAAGTTCCCCTTTTTCGTAAACTTTAAGTTTTATGTCTATTTTATGATTTGCAAGTACCGTTTTCAAAAGATCTGGATGCAAACTAAAAACTTTAAAGCTCAGTTTCTCGTTTTCACCTTTTTGTCACTTAAAACGTTCTTCCACTAAGGTCTTCAATTGCTGCAGTATGTTCAAACAATTTTGAGAAATAAGTTTCAGTCAAATGTAAAGTGACTAGACGTACTGCATTCATTTAGTTGATTAATCAACTATCTATCTATAGATATCGTAGAAATAGTCTCCGTTTCATTTTTTACTGATTATCCATTGTATTCCTATCAATCATTTTTTCTCTTTATCAATAGCTAGAAAGATAGATAAAATGCTTATAAAAAATGTAAATGTTCTGGCAACAAGTAAAGCTTGCCTTTCAGTTAAAGGTATTATTTTAATTATAATATCATGTGCAAAGAGATTAGAATAAACAAAATAAATTTTTTTTTTTTTTATAATATCGTGCAAAAAAACTAACTTTTTTAAATCAATAATCGTGGCAAAAGTGATGCTTTTAACGAAATCGTGTTTCAAAGTTACTTTTAAGCACCAGTGTGACAAAGTAAATAAGAGCACCTGATTGGTGTAAAATTCTTTATTTGAGCGTGATATTGTATTCGGCGGCTTTATGGTTGGTGTAAAATTCTTTATTTGAACGTGATTCTTTATTTGGCGTCTTATTTTCAATGCCAATCTAAGAAATACTTTTTGCACGTTATTTTAAAATATTCATTAATATAAATAATCACCTTCAAGTCATTTGAACGTGATAATAAAATAACTAATAAGCCAATCAATAAATGCCAATTTAATAAATACTTTTTTTGCACGTTATTATAAAAAAAATAGTGTATGACAACACGTTGAAAATAGCCTTTTTTAAACTCGTGAATTTATTTTTCACTCGCTCGTAAAATAATGTATTCAACTTGTTTAAAAAAGCCTTACTTTTCACACTAGTTGCATAAATAACTATTTTCAAATCAATAATCGTGGCAAAAGTGATGCTTTTAACGAAATCGTGTTTCAAAGTTACTTTTACACACTAGTGCGACAAAGTAAATAAGAGCATCTGATTGGTGTAAAATTCTTTATTTGAGCGTGATATTTTATTCAGCGGCTTTGTGATTGGTTTAAAATTCTTTATTTGAACGTGATTCCTTATTTGGCGTCTTATTTAAAATGCCGATCTAAGAAATACTTTTTGCACGTGATTTTAAAATAATCATTAATATAAATAATCACCTTCAAATCATTTGAACGTGATAATAAAATAATTAATAAGCCAATCAATAAATGCCAATTTAATAAATACTTTTTTTGCACGTTATTATAAAAAATAGTATATGACAACACGTTGAAAATAGCCTTTTTTAAACTCGTGAATTTATTTCACTCGTTTAAAAAAGCCTTACTTTTCACACTAGTTGCATAAATAACTATTTTACGAATTTAATGATTTCTTAGTTGAAAAGTTAATCACTGAAACAAATCTGGTAAGACTAGACAAATGGACAGTTTCTCACCTGATGGCGACATGTTTATGACGCCGTAAGGTCCTTTTCGGCCGACGATTTCAAAGAGAATGATACCGAATGAATAAATATCACCCTTTTGAGTTCCTTTCGGAGGGAAATTGGGATCACGTATCAATTCAGGCGCTCTCCAGAGAAGTCCTAAAAGATTTTTTTTAAAATACCGTACATTATTTTTTAAAAATTAGATCTATAAATAATGGGATTGTTTCACGTGGGATCTGGCAACAGCTCTGCGGTCTTGGTTACATTTTTCTCGACTTACTTTTGTTGATATTACGAAATTGAGTTTTCTAAGAATAAGTTATTTTAGTTGTTATTTTTTAAAATTACAACTTCTTGCTGTGCTGTTGGTAGTTTTAATAATTTATCAAGGAAAACTTGCATTGAAAGAAGTTGGAATTTAAAAAAAAAAAAACTAAAATATTCTTAGAAAACTAACTCAATTTGGAATGGCACAAGGCAAAAGTAATTCGAGAAAAATAAAACAAGACTGCTGTTGCCAGATCCCTCGTGAAACAAGCCCATTGTAATGAATGTTATAGTATAGGGTTTTATCTATAATAATAAAAGAAAGAGTCTGTCTGTCTGTGTGTGTGTGTGTCTGTTATCGGTTGAAAAAGCCTACTTTAACTCGCAAATTTCACTTTTAAAAAGCTTACTTTCACACTAGTTGCATGAGCTACTTTTTACATATTTATATTTCTTAGAGAAAATTCAATTCTGAAAAAATACACACTTGCTCAAATCGACATTTCTCACCTGATGGCGACATGGTTTAATAAAGCCTTTTACGAACATTTAAAAAAATGATTATTCGTTGAATTACATTCAAAACTTTTAGTTATTTCGGAGAAATTGATCACGTCATGACAATTCGCGCTTCTTCCCAGGAAGTCCTATAATGATTTTTTTTGGATTCTGTACTTATTTGTAAAAATTATACTATAAATAATGGCTGTTTCACTATGTGGTATCTGGCAACAGCTTGCGGTCTTGTTTAATTTTTCGCAAATACTTTGCTCGATTTATTAAACAAATTGAGTTTTCTAAGAATAAGTTTTTTGTTGTTATTTTTTAGAATTATAACTGGTTGTGGTCTGTATGTATTTTTCCATAATTTATCAAGGAAAACGAGAAAAAGTTGTTATGTATTTAAAAAATTAACATTAAATTTTTAGAATACTTCATTTGGAATGTTAAGGCAAAAGTAACGGATAAAATTAAACGAGCGACATTGTTTCAGATCCTCGTGAAAAAGTCCATTTGGAATTATGTTTATAGTGAATAGGGTTTTTTATTCACTATAAAAATTTTGTACAACGTTATACCTAATTAGTATAAAGCAGGAGTAACGTTACACCAAATTTTAAGATTGTTTCAGTAACTCCGACTACCAAGTTGACTTGATGACGAGTTGTTTCATTAAAAAGAATAATAACTAGCATCTAAATTTATTAAATACTTTTTTAAGAGTCCATTAATTTCGGTTACTCATAAACAAAATTTTAGAAATTAAGGAATAAAAAAAAAACATGAATTTTTTGCGTTTTTACGTTGTTGACTTTAATTCTTGCTACTTGAAATGTGTTTGCTATATGAAATAGTTTAAAACTACTTTGAAATTAAACACCACTCAAAATAAAATTGATATCATTACAAATGAATAATACTTTCGCACTGCTTTTCGAAGTCCATGTCTTCGTCTCCAGTATCTGCTCCATGCTTGAGTTCGTGCAGACCGTAATCCGATATTTTAACCACCCATCGGCTGTCGACCAGACACTTGGATGACGTCAGATTTCCGTGAGATTTCAATGGGGACTCGTGGAGATAAGTCATGCCCTTGGAATAGGTTTTACTATTATTATTTGGGGTAAAGTTTAATACTTATTTTTATAGGAGCTAAGAAAAATGTCTAGTAAAACATATTAAAAATGAGTTTTTTGTATATGATTTATTTCGACCAAATTTTTGTTTTTATAAAAGCCCGAAACGTTAGCGATTTTTCGTAAACATGCGCTGAAACGTTATAGCATAGTTTATATATATATCTATAGCATAGTTTGTCGCGAAATTGTGAAGTTTTAATTGCTGACATAATAATATAGATGAGATTAGAATAGATGTTATTAGAATAGATGTCATTATAATATAATTTACCATCATAATGTAATTTGACATTAAAATAGATTGACATTATAATTTAATTTCATAGTCAGATCTTACATAACATTTATAAATTAAAACTTTTCATGATATTGACCCAATAATACATAGATTGTAATATCATGATTTAGTTAGCGCAAGTAATCCAATCATGTACTTGCGCTAACCGGAGCTCAAATACGTGGTTCGGCTACCGATCTAAGTAACCGATTAAAGTAGTAAAAAATTTCAAACTGTTTCTTAAGTACATAAACCCATTATTTGAGAGCAAATCATAACGTAACATAATTTTAAATTTAAAAATGACTATTAAAAATCTTTAAAACATCTTCGGCAAGCATTTGGTTGCGCCTATCTTTCATACAATTGATTAATTTCACTTGGACAACCTGTTTTAATTAAGCTTGCTCCACACACAATGTTAATTCAATATGATCTTTCACACGTGACGGAAGCGAAAAGTAGTTGCGGTTTAATCTATGGTTTTCACTCAAGTAATGTAAATAGGGTATCGCTAAAATAACTGCCGACATATAAACGGTCCGTGAAAACTAAAGACGAAAATGCTTCAAAGACCCGATGTACCGCGTGCCGTGTCACTCCTAAAAGTTGCGTTGGGTGCTTACTCTAGTGCGACGTAGTGTGTGTAACTCTAGTGCGACGATAATTCAACTCAACCAACCGAAGCAAATTTTTCTGAATTTCAAATTCACCTAAAATTGCCACTACTTGATTGGAAAAAAACAGGTAAAACTGTAAGTACGGTTGTCGCTTTCCTCGTGTGTGAAAGATCTAGTCGACTTAACATTGCCACTGCTATCATCCGGCATCGCAAATACGAAAAGGTTACCGGAAAAATTGCGTGTAAAGCTAGCCAATGTTTTTCAACACCGTGAATATATAACTTACTCGGACGATATCTCCTATTAACGACGCATTAAACATATTATCAAGCTTCACATCTTCGTTTTCTAGAATGTCCTAAAATAGAAATTCAAATTAATTATTTGTTCAAAAAATCAATTTCTAAGTCGATGAGGTACGTTCTGCTAATTACGAAAATATGAGGTAAAAAAATTCGTTCATTCTTTATATGCGCTTTTAAGCTTCTTAAGAGCCTTCATTTTATAAATTAGGCAAAAAGTGGTAAATTTAATACGTAGTTGTATCTTTTTATTGCTTAGCTTTTTTATGAGCTGTTGTTTTTTATGGCATATTAACAATGTGTAAGTTTGAGCTCTTAAAATTTACCGTTCTTGTAAAAAAATGTCAAATTTCATGATTTGGCACGCATTTCTCATCGAACTTGAAATGTAAGCAGTATTAAAAAGAGATTTTTTAAAGCAACACTATTGGGGTCATTTGATATCGATACACTGTAGAAGAAGACTACATAAAAAAATATTATTTTAATGGCTTTGTTTCATTTAAATTTTATTAAGTATTAACGTTACAGAAAATTTACATTTTGTGTTATGCACCCATATATAACTTAAATAAGCAACAATGCCCCCAAAATGCAATTACTACATATAGCACAATAAGGAGGATGTATTGACAAAACATTTTTGATTGAATGTTGATGCCATCGGAAGATATGTCCATTTAAATATTCAATAAATGAAAAAAAGATGCATTATAATTAAGAATATCTGAAACGGTCACTGATACTTACACAAACAAACAATATTAATGAGCAGCTAAATACGAGATTTTTTTATAAAAAAAATTCACTATAATTCTAGGTAGTTTTGAAAATCACGCGAAATAATTTACGAAGAAGAGCATCCTATTTTTGTAACTGAAAATCAGAATTAAAAAATTAAGAATATGTGTCACAAAGAAACGAACTGTTACGAATTGTTAATTAGTTTCTAATTAGCAATTTCTGCTTTAAGAGAAGTAATGCATAAGACTAGTCAACATTTCTGAATAAAAAGTGAAAACAACTAACGTAAAATTATACATGAGCATTTTTTTTTTAAATAAAACAAATTTAATGAAAAGCATGTAAAAAAAGTTGCTAAAATATTTATAAAATTTAAAATTGGATTACAATAAACATTGCTATTAAATTTTTTTGAAAAAGTGGAAAAAATTAATAAAGTAAAATTACAGATAGTGTTGAAGTAGTTGAGACCAGGACTAGTTTCCAAAAGAGGCAAGTTGTTCAACAAGCTTTACTTTTAAAAGAACCAACAAGTCGAGTCAGTAATTGAACTAACTATAATTACATCTTACATCATCTAATTAATTTAGCTATCATGTTGTCAAAAGACCTGAATTTCTATTTTTTTTAACTATGAGTAAATTTCAGAATCTTAATTTGCAACTTTAAATAAACGCTCTAGCATTTAATTAATACTTCCGACATTTTATGTACTAAATGTAGGATTCTATTCTTCTTTAACTTAGTTATGTTGTTCTTTTAAAAATCTTGCATGCCCACTATTTTAGGTAGCGTGAAAGTTCCAACATAGTGACCGAGAAAAAATTTCCAAAATGCTTTTGAGGTTAATTCCAACGATTTTCACGTTTAAAAGTTTGTCTCGGCCGAAATAAGGTAGGCTTATGGATTCAAAAATTTAATATTTGTGTTTTAAAATAGCAATTTAATATAAATTTAATTGGTTATTTTAATTCCAAAACGTACTTTTACTTATTTGAAATATTGTCATAATTGTAAAAAAAACGACAGAGAGTGACTCGTACACAAAAAAGGCCCCACATGTTTATTGGATAGGAAGTGTTTTGATGACAGAAAACCTTGGTGGAAAAAAATTCTCAACGGTTGTAAAACTTACTCTTGCATTCGGGGGGTGGAGCACATTTTCCAACTCAAAGACTGATATTTTAACGTTTGCGGTTACAATCCATATTTACTTTTAGAAAAGAGTAAAGATCGTGTAAAGAAAAGTATAAAAACTCTGTTAAGTAAGGTTTTTTTTCAGCTTTTTCAAGGTTACTCCCGTCCCGCTAAGTAAAGGTTTTTCAAAATAGATAAAACGTGCGGTTAAATAAAATAAATTTTATATTTTCTATGGAAAAAAGTTGAAGAAATTTACTTTTAGACTTCCTCTTGAACAGTACTCGTTGATGATGCTGATGCTTGGTGGATCGACACAAGCGCCAATAAAGGGATTGAGATTATCGTGACGGAGATCCCGCATCTAAAAACATAATAAATGTAAAATTTTAAAATTAAAATAGTTTTTCAATTTGATAACAAATATATCTAACATTGCGATTTTCATTAAAAGGTTAATTAAAGGTTATAGAATAAAACATATTCTTCCTTGAAATTTTTAGCCTAAATGTATATAGTAAACAGTTTCGCCAAATTAAAACTTTCTTCGTCAGTCAAAGAGAACCGTGACAAATAGAATGAAAATTCTGTTATGTACTTTTATAGATTATTTTTAAAATGTGTATTGTCATTTTATAATAATAACGTGTTAAATACACCTGTCAAAATAAATATTTTTAGATAACGGCGCAAGAATTTATATTGAGTTAATACTTTAATTTTAATTCTCTAACAGATTTACTGATCCTAAAATGGTTTAATCTACAGACATTGAGATGGCAAAATTAATTTTAACTTGACTCTATAAGTCCGTTGTAAAATTTTCTTGCCAAAGTTTTTTTTATCAATAATTTTCATTGCAAGCCTATTCAAATGAAAAATGAAAATAAGTATTTTAGAGAGTTTTGCTTAATTAGTTATTTGATGTTTGTTAATTGTTGTCAATTTATTTTTTCTTTATTATTTTTATTTAATTAGTTTTTAAATATTGGTTTCCAATGTAATTTTTTTCAAACATTTTTATGGTTTGACTATAAAGAGTGAAATTAGCCCAAAATATGGACATAACTTTACTGATAAAATGCAAAAAATAGAAATAGGTGTACATAGTTGTATACTCAGAGACGAGTACACAGTAAAAAAATAATGTTTTTACGGGGAAAAAAGTGTTATCTGATGAGTCAGAAAAAACCGTATAATCTACAGAGAAAATATTTTTATTGTATGCGAACAATTTGTAATTTTTACACAAAGCTGGTTATTTTTTGTTATTTATTTTTATTTAATTATTTTTTAATATTAGTTTCCAATGTAATTATTTTTCAAACATTTTTGTGGTTTGCCTATAAAGAGTGAAATTAGCCCAAAATATGCACATAACTTTACTGATAAACTGCAAAAAAACAGACGCATTGTAAGAAAAACAAAATTTACATACTTTTTAACGGCACAGTACTACTATAACACCAATTTTTAATTGTTTCTGCATCAAACGGTTTTATTGCGCTAAGTAATTAACTCAAAAGCTTGAGCTTCTTTTTCGTTTTCCTCGGGTTATCTAATTATTATGACGTTCGACAGGTACTGCACTAAATTGGAAGTCTCTAGCTTTTTCGGTTTCTAGAAATGCCTTTATAACCAAAAATTCTATAGCAAGTATATTTTGTCTCTATACGCAATTACCTTAAAAACCTTATTATAATGCTCAATGGGTGGGTGGGAGGAACTCTTGTACCAAATTAAAAGACCGTAGTTCTTAGTTCGAGCAATGGTACGCAGCTCTTAGTTTTAGTTCGAAAAGATTAAGTAATTTCAGACAAACAGACAGACTGACAAAAGGTCCAATGTTCAAAAACCCTTTTTATAGAATCGACATCCTCCGAAATGTGTAGAAACACAAAATCTCAATTTCGCATTTTGAATTCCTTCATTCTTTAAGAAGAAATACTTTCATTCCCACCTAATCACATTAGAATCATATTAAGTAGTTGACAGTTTAAAAAAATCGATGCATACTATTGTTTACAAAGATACAAGTACCATAGTGATATAATAACAAAATATAATTGTTTATTTTGTGTCAGGTGGTTTCACCTCGTCAATTAATTAACTCACCAGCTTGAGTTCCTTCTTCATTTTCCTCGTGATATCAACATTCTTCTTTTTCATTCGCTTCACGGCGAACATTCTTCCTTTATACATTCCGACTGTGGTGAATATGCCGGCGTAGCGGAAATCCCCATCCACGTTAGAACTCAATGAAACTTGGCTCGTTCTTATTAGCGGATTCACATTCTGTGAGATGATAATGTTAACATAATTATTTTTTTGTGAAAGATCATTTAGATAAAGTTCAATTGTAGGAGTTTTTTTTTAAACTTATTAATGCACTACAAATATTAAATGAACATTAGATGAATAAAAACCGATTCTATAATGAAACTCAAAGATATTTTTATTATTTTTTGGTTTTTAAATAAAAAGTAGGGAATATCTTTGAAATTTTTCAAATGTTTTCATGAATTTTAAGAAACAGAAAACGTATCGATCTGTAACGCTCATCCATCAACTCAAACCTCTGTTCTTTTGTTCTTTATTTTTGTTTCTCTCAACAAATGGTATAGCTAAATGGTCTGTGTGAGAACACCGTTTTTAAACATATATTCGTTATTAAAAGGAATATCCACCCTACTCCAAAATCTATTAGATAATAGCTTTTGATGCCCATCAAGACACACTGTTAAAAATTAGGCACTTTGTTTCACCAAAAATATGGTTCCCAGTATCTGCAACGGCTGTGTGGTGAAAAGTTAAACCATATTTTTGGTATTCGGTTGAACCATTTCTGAGGTTTTTGTTTCCAAATCCAGAAAAATGGTTCAACCAAACACCGAAAAAAGGTGAAACATTTCACCACACAGCCGTTGCAGCTACTAGGAAGCAATATCATGGTGAAACCAAGCACAAAATTTTTAACAGTGCAGTATTCACAATCTGTTTCCCTACATTAAATGATAGTAATTTGGTAATTTAATCGACCCTACGGAACTTGGAGCGACATCGTACCCTTACGCCGTCGGTACTTTGGACTCCACAGATTTATCCATAGATATCTATCCTAGTATACTCGGGTATTTTTTGTTGGATTTTGGCTGCATATTTTCGTCTATAGGAAAGCAGTGACTACTACCGGGATCGAACCAGCGCCTAACGCTTGCGATCAGATCAGGGCTGATAGCGTGTCCAACGCTATACCAAGTGGGCTATCAAGCCCCTTTAAATGATGACATTGTGAATGTGGTAGTAGCAAAAAAAGCACAATAATCCCCATTTCGGCACATGGTGACACTTTGGGCAACCTTGTTTTTAGTGTTGATTAAAATGGCGTCGCCCTAGCCTACGAGACTCGTAATTTAGAACCGTTGTCAATTTACAGTGCCGACAACTAAGAAGGCACCTAATGCAACCTCATAGGAGCATCGTACGTGGCGTCAGAACTTAGAACCACCACAGATTCGACGTGCACCTAGTACCTATTTTACCATGTCAATTACTTTATTAGATTACAAGAAAAAAATTAATATTTAAAATATTTTAAAAAAAACATTTTAAAAAAATCAATAAAAAATACATATTAATTACTTTACTTTGAAAGTATTTCTTTTTTTAAAATAAACTTTAAGATTTCACTGAACAAACTTAAACGTACTCCACGTACTTTTTACGTAATGAAATTAATGCAATCAAATGTTTTGATGTCCGATGGGGTTGAATATTTAAAGTAGTAAAACAAATACATCGTATTATCAATCTTTGTTTGCGGGCTATTATTTGTTGAAGGTAAACAGAACAAAATATAAATATTACTTTGTTTTATTTTTAAAAAATCCCATTCCATAAAACATAAAATCTTTTTTTTATGAACATATTTGAATAGTTTTTCCTTGATATTTAAGAAACACTTATTCATAATTCAAGTTATAGATAATCATATAATGCAAAAATGTTATGTCTCTTGGATTCTTCAAAAAATAATCCATGCCTCAAAGTGCAAATTTAATTCTATGCAGATATTTCAGATATTACACACATAGCTTGCATTCATTTAATAAATCATAAAATTTGAATACCCTTCCCAAATATCAAGAACAGATGGAATATAAAGTAGTAAGTTAGAGAATATTAAAATATTGGAATTTAAAATATGTATCTTTGAAGTTATCAAATATTCCACAATATGTCTTGTATCTACAATATACTAATTTATTCAGTTTAAATTATATTCTTTTCTAAAAATTCTCTTTGAAGACTTTCTATAACATATATTGAATTATCTAGAAATAAATGTATTAATAAATTAAAGATGGGGGAAATTCAAATGCTTTTGTTCAATTAAATAATTTGTTTCTAAAAAATTATCCTTGTAACATCTAAGAATAAAATAACTTTCTTTAAACCGAATCAAAATATATTGAAATTTTTAGAATGATACATGAAGTATAGCAAAATAATATGTTAATACTTAGCATTAAGTTATTTAGTTTCTAACACATAGAGCTTGATTGGCAACATTTTATAATGTACTCTAATAAATTGTTAAATAAAACTAAATACATTGTTTTAAAACTGGTAGGCTCAGTTTTTAATCGACGGACTATGTAGAATTTCACTTACCTATTCTTTATTGCATACAATGTTCTATGACCGTTCGAAATTCTTTTAACAAAACTTCGATGTAATTATTTATTTCTTTTGATGAGTGTCTATAATTTAACTCCGGGCATCTTTTTTTATTTGTTTTTAACTTTCTTACAAAGTTGGAAATTACTTTCAGATTTATAAAAAGCATAACTTTTTTTTTGATGATTACATTCTTAAAGAAGTAATGCTTAAAATTAAAAAGTTCTTGTTCAAAAAGTTTTAGATTTCTGTTGAACGCATATTTTCTCTTGCAATTTTCTTCGTTTAGTATCTTTAACCCATCAAAGACTTATTTGTATACACCATTAATACCTTTCTTACAAAATAAAAACGTTAAATTTAAATTTTTATCCAACCTATACATAAGTTGCTATACATAAAGTTTTTAGTACTTGGGTCTTCATTTTTCGCAGATTTTGTTTATTAAGAAAAATTAAGCAGAAAGCTTATTTTCTCATGACTAACTTTCTTCTTAATCAACTTTAACTAGTTAGTGAAAAGTTTGGGAACATTAACATATTGATTGATTTTCAAATTCTATTTAAATAAGTAATTACTTTTCTAAACATGTCCATTTAAATTCTTGAATATAATTTAATGCTGAACTTTTAAACTTAATAAAACTATCATCCTCTAAAATGTCGTATCGAATTTCATCATTTTGAAAATCCGAATGACATCTATGCGTTCAAGAAGCCGTTTCAAATAAATGGAGACGAAAATTGAATTTGTCATTAATAAAATATTTATAGAACTGCATCCATTTAAATGACAGTTTTTAAAAATCGTTTCTGTACACAATTCTAAACCGAGAGCTAGCTATGGGATAAGCGTAACTTTTAATAAAGAACGTTATGATAGACTGAAACGTTGATTTTTTTTAGAAATAGTCTTGGAAAAGTAATGCTCTTTGACGTAAAAGCGAATAATATCAGAGTGTACTGCCTTCTTTGAAATCCAATAAGATATAAATTTTTAAATTTGTCACATTTTTTAAAATATATATTACATTTATTTATATCGAATTTGTTTAATTTCCTTTAATAAGGGAATTTTGCTCTCAGCATTTTAAGTATTATCTTCAAAGGCTCTTTAACTCTACTTAGTTTTACCCAGTTCATATGATGTGATAAAGATATTTTAACTGATATTAAAATTAAAAATAACATTTACTTTTCGTAATTGGTTAAATGTCAGATTATCCTAAAATGTTTTCCTAAACTACACGGCAATACAAATGTGTCAACCGAATATCATTACGGAAATTCAGTATTATGAATAGATTTAGAAATATTTAATTTCTTACTCAGCCTCAAATTTCAGTAAATATAAGGGTCACGCTCCTATATTAACGCATATTGTAAACGTGGAAACTTTAAATGTTGCAACAATTGGCTTTACAGTGAATTATAGAGTATACTACATTCTGTATCATATGCAGAATATTTTTGACGTATGTTATTCTTTCATGTATAACTAGCTTTCTAAACCCGGCGTCGCACGGGTTAACCTTTAATAACGGTGATTTGTTTTTGACACAGCTGTAATAAAATGGTCGGTCTGTTCATTGGCGACTTTTGACAATATTTAAAATTTAACAACCCAAATGTGGTAATCATTCTACAATCAATAAATGAAATAAAATAATGATAGTCAAATAACAATCCTTCAAATTAAAACCTCTTGATATTTCGTGTTTATACTTAATTTTTGCTCGCGGTAAAGTTTCTTTCAAATTGAAAATTAAAAGTAGAAATCGAATTTGTGGCAATTTTTAACGGCTCTTCTTACTGGATTTCATGTTTATCTACGGATGACGTCAAGCCCCTGTTTCGGACCGTCCCATGTGTTTTCAAACCCCAGTTTCGGTCTCTCACTCTCAGGTGGATGACGTATTTTTGTAAATAATTATATTAATTTAAAATTTTAAAAATCGTAATCAAATATGAAAAAACTAAGCCTCAGGTGCTCACGTATATTTTACAGGGAATCTATATTAAAAATTTCGAATTTTTTCGAGCAGTATAAGTAGGTCTATCACGATCCACAGACAAACAGACTCTTTCTTTTATTATTATAGATTTATCAGCATGCCACTTTTACCAAACGGAACAAAACAATGAATTAGAAAAAAGTGCGTACCTTAGTTACAAGACTTGCATTTGCAGTGGGGGACCATTCGTTTATTTGAATGTCTTTGTAGTCGATTTTCCACAGAAGACTGTCTAGTTCCTGTTCGTAAGCCCAGTTTCTTGAAAACAATAAAACATAACTTTCAATGAAAAAGAAATAAGTATTTTGAAAAAGAATGTGTCTAAAGTTTTTTTAAGTTAATCGTTTCAAATTATTCTGTGAAGTACTAAAATGGAAGCATTTTAAGAAGTACTGAACAATTTATATTTTAAATATATTTTGCTGAAATCTGTTATTTTCAAAGGCAAAAAAATAATACAAAAAAAATCTTTAAAGCTTTCTACAACAATGAAAGAATCTTTGTCTTTAAAATTGAAGCCTTTTTTTGTCGTCATCGAATTTCACATCAACTATTATGCTTTAAATGTGGTTTAATTTAAAATTTTCAAATACTTATACATGAAAGTAGCTTATTTTAAATAAAAAGTCGCATTAGCATGTGCACTATATTTTTTTTGTCTTGTCTTTTTCAAAAAATCTTGTATACAAATATGGTGTAATTTTCAAATTTTGGTGTAATTTTCAATTTTTTCAACTTTTTTAACTTTCAATTTTTTTAACTGTTTAAAATGAAAAATATAATAAATGGAAAAATTAAATATTTTATTAATAAAGTAAAATATAAAAACAAAATTTAGCATTTCGGAAATTAAATTTTTGAACACATAAAAAATTTAAGGTAAGTAACAATTTGCTTGCGTGAAATATTAAATAAACCTAAATGCTTACAACCTAAAAAAGCTAAATAATGACAATGAATTATGTTTAGAAAAAAATTACATTCAGCTTTATAATCCAAAGGTTTTTTTTCTTCACAAATTGAGTTTTAATCATCAAAAAAAAGTGAAGAACAATTTAAGAGCTTAGTGGAAGAACGTACTAAGTGACAAAAAAGTGAACGCGAGAAAATGAGCTTTAAAGTTTTTAGTTTGTACTTAAATCCGTTAAATACGTTACTGGCAAACGGTAAAAATATATTTAACTTTAAGTTTATGAAAGGGGAATTTTTTTTTGAAGTTTATTTAATTTCGCTAGGATTATAATAAAAGTTATTTTTAGAATCTTAAATGTATATCCTTGTATTAAAAAAATGCCGACTGAAAATGTGTCTTCTTGACGCGCTCATCTTACGATCTTAGCTTAAAAACTATTAAGTTAAAAAAAAAAACTAACACGTAACATATTTGTAAAAGATCGTTTGGGGAACAAGCTGATACTAAGCTATACATACTAAGCGCTAAGAGTTGGAGGTTGTTGTTTTTTTTGGATATGTTTTCAGATTTTTTTTTACCTGAGAATTCATATTGGGAAGTAAAGACTATTTTCATTAAACACAATTTTAAAATCTCCTCGTATACCACACGAGGCTTACAAAAATAAGTTACACACAGACACAAAAAAAATTCAAATTATACACAAACTTGGATAGCACAGCAAAAGTCTCCATTCCGTAAAGAACATTGATCTTTACGGAGTTACAAGTCTGATTTTCTTTCTATATGAGTGAGATAAATGTATTGATTTTTTCTAGTCGGCGAACTTTATTCTAATTTCGAGTTAGTTTTAAAGGGTTGGCGAGAGTTTGAGAGCAAAAGAAGCAGAACTTTAGTCAATTATGTAAAAAACTAAATGTTTACTTACTTGTAACTAACAAGTAGAATAAGCAATACCACAGCGGCTATGGCTCCAGCTACAACTATAGCAATTTTCCATACTATCAAAAAGTAGAAAAAATATTTTCACTGAATATGAAGTTTATCATACAGAAGAGTATTTTTAATTTTCGATTAGTACACATGTACTATTTCTAATTTTTGACTATTTATAACTATTTATAATCTTTGGAACTATCAAAGCTATGTAGACTATATTATAAGTCCCTCTAAGGGATACAGACGTTTAACCCGTCACCTGACTGTCAAGTTTTCCAGCAGCACACTTAATTTTTAAAAAATTATAAATGTAATAATTTTATTAAATTTAAAATTTAAATCATGGAGGAGCGATTTGTATCCATCATTATAACCATCCTACAACCGAACTGCGCTTCGGTCAACATTAATCACTTAACTTTTAGCTTCTACACTTCGCAACAATCGTTCGAGAAACTTTAATTCTTTTAGACAATAAATCAAAATAAATTTATTTTTGCAACATCGATCAGTTTGAAATGACGTCAAATATATTTCACTACGAGATTCTTTGTACGTTGATATGAAATGTTTTAATTGTATTTAAAGCGAGGAATATTACATATTTATTCTTTGAAATATAAATAATTTTTTATAATATAAATAATTTAAGTAATAATTATTGAATTTTTGAAATGAAATAAATGAAACTAGCCAAATTTAGCATGTAAATGTTTAATATAGAATATTAATGCTGTGTTTGTCGCCTTTTTACCTGTTGAACACAACTGTTGTGTGGAAGCGGGTTAAGTGACAGATTCTGTTACAAACCTACTTGTTTGATCGCACGAGCAATGGATGTTTGCTCCTCTAATGGCGGGACCTAGTATTAATAACTGTCCGGTAAATCGCCCCTAAATCCTCCAACAGAATTTTAACCTAATTTCAATAGTTTCAATGATGCTCAATAAATGACAAAAACTTTGTATTTTGCCTGAACAGCTCAGCTAACAATATCATACAGTGAAAACAAGTTTTTACTAAAAAAAATTTGGTTATCCCTCAAAAGATTACAAGTACCTGTAAAAAAAATATTTTTATTCACAGAGAAAGGGAATTAAACATAAGAATTTGAATTTGTCATATAGACACAATTTCTTGTAATAAATAAAACGAATGTCATGCTTACGGACGCATTTTTTGCCATGAAATCCGCATATTGGTTCACTTAAAGGAGGGCCATTACCAACCCATTCAATGTCTGAGAAGATATTCAGAATCTGAAAACAAATAATAGAATTGAATTAAATCATTTGAACATTTTCAAAGGCAGTTCATTTCAGAGTTTCAGTGGCTGAGAGGTATTGCGTGTTCGCCTTATAAGCCCAAGCTTGATAAGCCCAAGCTAGTTCGAGCCCCGGCTGAGTCGTCAGATTTCATGGAAGGTAAAATCGTAGGCAAGCATGTCATATGGTTATGTGACATGTAAAATATCCCTTGAGTACCCATTTGACTTTGGTTTTCTCGCCAAAATTAAATCTCGGCATGCTTTAACATCGACGGAGAGCTCAGATTCATTGAGCATCAAAATTGGTAGCGAGAGTCGTCTAGATATGGTGCCACAAAAAATAGCCCTCAGTTCTGGGGAATATGCAAAGTCTGCAAAGGCTTAGCCGATAATAAAGCAGCAATTTGTAACAACATATTCAAACAAAAAAAATGAAATAGGAATATGTGAGTTCACATATGTTTAAAAATAAGGTTATCAAATACTACTATTAATGAAGTGTCTTAATGTAGCAAAAATCTATCTTTATATCTATTTAAGTTTAAAAATAGTTTTTTGTTTGCGCTTGAAACGCAGAAGCATAAATTTAACAAAAAAACTAATTTTCTGAGAGAAATGTCATTTATTTGGCCCGTTTCAATAGGAATTTTCAGTTAAAATCGTTTTACTAGCTGAATATCAATACTTATTATCTTTGTTAAATGACTCAATTTTTGTTAATAAATGGCGGTGGTTGAAGGTGATTTATTGAGTGGCCACCTTAAAAAGCACAGTTACAAAAATTGGTACCTAAAGAAGCCACCCCCCCCCCCTTAAATCATATTTTCGATTTCAGAATGTAGCACCATCATTAGATATTCCAGAATCTTAATAAATGCTATCAGTGTTTACATTCTTTCTAACATATTAACTAAAAATAAGTTTAAACCCAAACAAAAGTATCTATGCCTCTCAAAAATTTCGTTAAGAATCACTGTGCATTTCTGGAAATCTTTTTAAAAAAACGCATTTAAAATAGTAAAAATCAAATAATATTTGGAATCTTTTGGCAAAATGATTCTAAATTATATATTTACCCATTAACGAACCATTGGTGAATACCATTTGCGTATTTATTTTCGAATAAAAACTAACTTTATGCTTTTTAAATTCATTTTTCGTGTAACTTCATTTTTTCTACATAAACAATTCCGTACTATGGTCCTCATTATTTGTCTTACAGTTTGTTTATTTAGATAAAATAAAGTAGAAAAACTCTTCTTTTGTGGCAATCGTTATTAATACGTTATAAAAGAAGAAGTTTCAGTATTAAACAATAGAGTAATAGAAATAATGTTTCAAAGCATTTTAATGAAAGGTGGCCACAATTAAGAATACTGGCTACATTAGGTACATTATCCTTACCGGCAAAGAGGTCCTATTTTCTGGGAGCTGGAATATGCCGACTGGATAGAGGCCATATTCTCCATTCGAATCGGGTATTTTCTTTCTAGCAATGAGAGTGTAATTTCCTTCGGCATCTCCGTTCTCATCCATATACACCATGTATCCCATTGCACCTTAATATGAACATTCAAACATAAAAAAAGTAGTAAATGCATAAAAATAAAGCCAGCTGAGTATAATCAACCACACATACATGTATATACCCGTATTTAGAGGGGGTATAGGTGGATTCAGATTTTTTTTTTATCTTTGCGCACAAATAAACTCATGAATTGACATTTTTTTAAAATTCCCATAAAAAAATTATCAGGATTCAAATACTTTTAGAGTATTTAATATGTGTGTGGGACTGCGAAAAAAGTTCAAACTTTACTCGTTTATAAATACTTCCAAAAAGTACTAATTAAAAGCATTTGACATTTCTTCGTCAGAATAAAAAAAAACTTTCTTTACTTATAAGAAAAAGTCTTTACTTATAAGAAAAAAGTGTAAAAAAGATAAATCCTAGTTTGCCATAATCAACGGAAGATTTTCTTTTTTACATGTAATTTTATGCATTCCGTACAAAATGGCATTTTAATTAAAATTTTAGATTAAATACTTTTAACCAATGTTTACAAAGAAAAATGCATTTGAATCTGATGACGACATAATTTTAATCACTCATGCAAAAAGACACAGGTAACAAGACTAAAAATTAATTAAATTTGTAATGCAATAAGGACCGACAACGCACAAATTACGGAGGCTTAATTAGCAATTCTCTAAATGTGGATCACAGAGACATTGATAAATTAAATGCACAGGTGTGTGAGATTTCTTGAAGTGGTGTGATACGATAGTTCTTCTAAAAGAACCGATCGTATTAGTTATGAATCAATATTATGAACAGTGACAATTTATAGATATGATGAAGCGTTACAGATCTATAACGAAATAGCGAAAAACTATGCTATAATGCATATGGTCACGAAAAATCAGTAGTGAATTCGCATTTTGGTAACAAATTGAAATTTTCTAAACGTTACTGATCTGACTGTTACCGATCTGACTAATTGTTAAGATTTTTTTTATCATTTCCCGTATCGTCAAACTAGTAACCACGTTGGCTGTTTAACGTCCACGAAAACTTTCATTCAATATAAAAAAAAATATTATATATTTCTATTATTTTACTGAGATAAGCTACTCAAAAGTGTGCTTCTTAAAAAAATTTAAAAAAATCGTATTTGTTTTACGCACCAGAAATTTTAAATTTCAGCATGGAACTTTGTAAAAAGTCTACAGAACGATTCAATGACGTAGTTACCTTCTGAAAGTGACGTTTTCAGACCAGAATCTGACATGTAAGCTTGTGAAATGCAGATTTTACGTCTTATTTCATGTTTCGGGAAACTAACTTTTTGTAAAAATGAATCATAATATGGAAAAAAGACACTAATTAGGTTTTTTTATTCCCCTTTATATTTGTTTTGACAATATAAAACGAATAAACTATTACAAAAAAATATCGCTAGTTGTGACACGTTACCGATCTGACTTTTGAAAACTTCAAAAACTTTCCCGGTAGAAATAAACACAACTTGTGATAACTTTATCAAGCTTTAAAGTGAAAACTTGTACACTCTTAAAACAAAAGAGTGAAATTCACTCCTATAGGGGAAGTGCATTTTCGGCACCGGAAAGGAGTGGACATTAACTCAGACTGAGTTAAAACCGCTCGTTTTAAGAGTGTAGGACGCCGATTGTTTTCTTTTATTTCTTTTACCCACTCCGAAAAAGAGTGAAATTCACTCCTATAGGAGAAGTGCATTTTCGACACGGAAAGGAGTGGAAATTAACTCAGACTGAGTTAAAACCGCTCGTTTGTTTTAAGAGTGTACTAATTAGGAAAAATAATTTAAGCGGTTATAATTTTAAAAATTCGATCGGGACGCAAATTGAATTGCCGTAATCAAAAAAACATTATCTAGTGGCGAGCCGATACCTGAATAGGCACCCAATGCAACTTTTTTAAAGGTGACACCTTGCGTGGCGTCGAGAATTTGCAACACATTTAACGTGCATTTCCTCTACTCGTGGTATTATTCATCTGACGTTTTGGGTGCTCAGACCGTTTATAGGTCGCTAATTATTGTCAGTAATTATTTTGGCAATACACGGGTCAAACCTGGGACATTTCTTATGCAAGGCAAGTGCCTTGCCGGCTGGGCTCTCCAGTCCCCGTTAAAAAAAAATTTACAATAATCGTAAAGCATCTTATTTTAAATTATATAATTATTGTTTGTAGCTCCATGTAATATATAAGTACAGAAACTAAAAAAAAATATTGTAAAAGCAATAAATTATTAATCACCAAAGAAATTTTGTATGAAAAGCAGGATGATTTTGTACACTTTTACTTTATTAATTCATTTAAACTATACATTTTCCTTCATGGGTTTATTTCCTCTTGGTACAAGAGAATTACAAATTTAGTTTTAGAAATTCGTAGAAAACTTTTATCAATTACTTATTTATGTAACTCCAAATTGAAACGGAAACCAAAAACAACCATTAAAAACAGCACAAAAAACTATACGACTAATACATCATGATTGAATTCATTTATAAACTGAAATAAAATAATATATCATATCTCTATAAAATTAGTATGAGATATCATCTAAGAAATATAAATAAGAGATAACAAAATGCGAAAACACAATCCCAAATTTCAAAAATAACTTACTGAAATATGTTCGACCCACTATGTACTTCATTAAGTTCTGCCCATCGAAAGGATCTTCATTATGCAATAAGCATTCATTCAACGCCTTGGCATACACGTTTACCGCATCATAAAGGTATGCTCCTTCAGCGGGAACCTGGGATTTATTTAAAATTAAGTCAATACAGTCAGACGGATTAAAAAACAATTGGACAACAAAATTGTTACCAAAGCTGTATAAGTGACTGAAAGGAAAAAAAGAATCATAAAAATACTGATTAAAATTGTTTCTTGGATAGTTTATCAACACCTTGGTTTATTTCTAAAGGCAATTTTAAATATGTATGTATGAATTAGGAAAGAAATGCAATTAATTGTTTAGAATTGAAGAGCTGAGTGGAAGAACGTGCTATGCGACATTTTTGTCAATAACACGTGTGATACTTTTTTGTCAATGAACATGTTTTTAAGTCCTTTAAAGATAACAAGTGAAGAGTACAGGAGAAGAACCGCTTGATTTATTAGGAGTCGTACCGTAATTGTGTCTGCTTGGCGGACATTGGCGACAGAAAACCGGTTTTCCTTTCGGTTCTTCTTTCGCGGTACAAACGTGTGACTCATGTCCACTGATCTCTGGCGTGAATCAGGGTTGCCGCGAGAGAGAAACAAAGTGAGAAACTGGTTTCCTTACACCAGTTTAGGCGACTACTCGCTTTCATTGCCAAAGAGGCCTGACGAGGAAAGTTTTCTACGAAATTAAGCGGTGTACCTTTTTAGCCTACTTTTCTTTTTTTAATTCGAAAGAATTAAAAAAATGAAAAAGTAGGTATTGACATGCGGTCGATGTCCGTCTGTCTGTCTGTCTGTACCCCCCTTCCAAAATCGGTTCTATCCATCGGATCTTAAAAATTCTTTTTTTGTTAGAAAGCTATGACCTCAGATACCCAACTTTCATACTTTTTGTCCGTCTGTCTGTATGTCCGGACGGACATAAATCTACTATCTGTCGGCGAATTTCCCATTGAATTAGCATTGAAATTCAATTTTGAGTCATTTAAATCGCTGTAGGTATTGAAATGTAGTTGATGTCCATCTGTCTGTCTGTTCGTATGTCTGTCTGTCTTTCCGTCTGTCTGTCCGTACCCCCCCCCCCCTTCCAAAATCGGTTCTATCCCTCGGATCTTAAAAATTCTTTTTTGTTAGAAAGCTATGACCTCAGATACCCAACTTTCATACTTTTTGTCCGTCTGTCTGTACGTCCGGACGGACATAAATCTACTATCTGTCGGCGAATTTCCCATTGAATTAGCATTGAAATTCAATTTTGAGTCATTTAAATCACTGTTGCCAAATCAACAATGGCATGAAAAACTTTATTTATTTAAACATATTTGAAGCAAAATAATATTTTCATGAATCAGTTTGGAATGACGTCATAAAATGTAGCACAATTTGATTCTTTGATTATTCATTATTTATCTACCAAGAAAGCGGCAAGGCATACTTTTGCATGCAATTATGCTTAGTTTTAATTTACATTTCTTATTTTTTAATGCAGTTCGGAGTAGTTTCATTACTTTTGTTATTAATAAATATTTAATTATTCTTCGAACTACAAATAAATCACGAGCAGATGATAAATAATATTTAATTAATTTGCGAAAGAATATTAAGGAAAATAGTTGATTTTGGCTTTTAGAAGTTTAAATTATAGCTGGCTGCTGTGTTTCGATTTTTTTTTATAATGTGTATAAATCTAGTGTAGAAACGGCTGTTGATGATATTTACTTTAGGAACCTAGTTTTTTTTCCCGATTAGAACTTCAGTAAGTATTTAAGTAACAGGAAAGTAGGCTATTTTAGTTCTTTATGAACTTCTTGTTTTTTTAACGGATCTAAGTACAAACTAAACCCTTTAAAGCTCATTTTCTCGTTTTCACCTTTTTGTCACTTAACACGTTCTTCGACAAACCTGTTCAATCGCTAGTTTATCATAGAAACTTCTTTTTGAAAAAACTGATCTATTGAATCATTGTCACTTAATTATAAGTGCTTCTGTGTCAATCTAATGGGAAAAAATATTTTCCAAGCCACATTTCTCAGGCATATTGAATATTTTACACACGATTTTTACGTGATAAATGTAGCTGAGAGGGACTTACAGTTTTCTATAATCCCTTTTTAAAATTGGTTCGAAAATTTTTGGTAAAATTATTTATCGAAAATTAAAAAAAAACTAGAAACAATTTCAAAAAGTGGGATTGTAGATAACTGTAAGTCAGTTACGTTTATCATATAAAAAACGGTTTGTAAAAAATATTCAATACAACCGGAGAAATGTGGCTTAGAAATTAATTTTTCCATTGGTTTAACGCAGATGCACTTTGGTTTGGAGACCCGTTTCCAATAGGGCTCATTCGGATTGAAATGTTTACATCCTTATGTCATAAAAACACTTGGGTTACTGAATCCTGACTCATTGTGTCATGAATTATTAAGCTAAAGTACCATACGTCACACATTAATACAAATAAAAAAAGAATACAATGCTTTTGATGTGGTGTGTTATTTTGCAACTATATCTATATACATAAAAGGCAACTTCCGTTTGTTTGTTTGTGTGTTTGTTTGTTTGTATAAGACACGAGATCAAAAGAACCACGCAACAGATCGTCACGAAATTTGGCACAAAAATTCATCTCATCTCTGGAACAAACATAGGCTAAGAATTTTTAGAATCTTGCCATTCCTTCTATAGTTTTCGAACGTTTTTATTCGAATTTTGTGAAAAAACTACACCACTTTGGCTCAAATTCGATCTTTTTTTACTTTCCTGATGCCATCGGCTGAAAAAATTAAATAAAACTTTTAACTAAAACATTTAAAATTGAAAATGTTTATTTTATTCTGTTGCCATTACCTTCAGAAACTAAATTCATTATTTGAAAAATAATTGACATGTTTCAAGTGACGTAATTCCGCCAGTCTCCATTCCCGGATTTTATTGTGGGCTTATTTGATGATTTTTTCATTGATTTTCTGTTGACTGCATGTATGTATATTTAAGCTATAAATGTATAGTTAAGCTATTACTGAACTATGATGGTTAATAAAGGCCATCAGGTCATCGCACTAGAGCCGCATATTAGTGTTTTATGTATTTATTTTTTCACCAAATTACTAACTAAATCTCGCCAAATGGGCAATTTCTTTTATAAATATTTATAATCTGGTCGGTTGTTCGAAGGTCATTGTGTTAGAGCTGTAAAATGGGTGTGTTTGTAGCTATATCTATTCTCTCGCCAAATTATTTCCCAAAACGCGCCAAATGAGCTAAAAGCTTTTATGTATTTATGAAGGAATTGTGATGACATTTATGAGTGTATTTTATAGCGTATTTTTCATTTTGGAATTTTAAGGCAATGAAACGGGATTTTATACTTTATAACGAGCGGGAACAATAACATAAGTTTATGATCATATAACAGGTTATATGGTACACATATTTGGAACGATCATTCAATTATTGTACATATCTGCATTGATTTAGTACTGTATACATTTGCATTGAATTCTTAATTTTTCAGCATTTGTATTGAATTATGGTAGAAATTTGTACTGCTTATTTTGTATTTATATCTGCAAAGTGTCAAAAAAAGTTACTTAATTTATTATAGAACTCCCTTGAATTGCGTTAAAATAAATGTTTGAGACCCTTTTAAGATTTAGCCGTTTTTCCATTTTTAATTCTTAATGATTATTTTTTACTTAAATATATATTCTTTTTAATTTGAGCTTCTTATCAAAGGTATTTTTGAAATTAATATTAATCGTTACTATATCCAAGTTGGGTAATTAAATGGAAAATTACTGGGTAATCTTCATATCTTATGTAACTAAAATCAGAGAAAAAAAATAGTTAAATTGACTGTTAAATTATTTTTCCACCTCTACCCGTGCAACGTCGGGTATAACAGCTAGTATTCAATAAAGGTTATTCCCACCTTTTTCATTCCTCCAAAACTGCTGACAGGATTTGGAAAGTTGAATGGTGGAAGCTGCATGTATGCGTTAACTTTAGCAGTAAAGTGTTCAAACCCAGTAGGGGGAGAGGCAACCACTCCGATGTAAGACTGGAAAGCTTTCTTGGCATCGTCTTCAATCTCATCTCTCAACAACCCTGAAATTTAAGTGTTGTTAATGGTGTAAAAGCATAATAAATTAGAATTTTTCATACATTTAGTTAAATTTTAGGATTTTACACAAGGGATTTTTACTATAATAAATTGATTGAGTTCTAGCTGTAACTATTTCCTGGAAAAACTATTTCCTGGAGTTACAACTCAATTAGTTACAACAAACTAAATACCTTTTTCTTCGTATAGAATATTCTTTCGCAGTGAATATGCAAGAAATAGATTTTCAAAGTTTTGTATTAAATATTATGAAAATATCAATTATGTTTTGAAAATTGATTCGAACTATGGATATCAGAAGAAAGAATAGTTAAATCCTTCATAAAGTGTTGGTTAATGGCTTATCTAGACCTTCAAATCCTGTGTTTTTAATAACTGAACAAAAAGTTAGATATATTATGTGTATATGTCTACAATTCATATACGCCATAGTTGTAATTTAAATTAAAAGAAGTTTCGGATGGTTGATCTTAAAATACAAGCGGTAAAAATATCACTGGTTAGTTAAAGATTTCTTTGCTATGAGAAACACCCGGAAAGAACAGGCATTTAAAAGACATTGGCCATAGTTTTCTTTTAACATACATAATGTGAGAGCTCATGTGAAGTCATAAAAGTAATCCTGTATTAAGGAAATATGCCACGTACACTATAAAAGAGTTTCTCAAAATAAGTCTTATATCTGTTACTCTATATAGATGATATTGCACTAAATTTAAATTTAGATTTCTTTTTAGATCAATTTCAAATTACAGTGTGCCCGCGTTTCAACAATATTAATTAAATGTAATAAAATATTTGTTTAAATAAAAAAATAATAATAATAAAGCTATTAAACAATTCATTTTGTACTTATTGTAAACATTAAGTTATCAATGCTTTTTAGAACATAATAAAAGTACAATGGTTTTAAAATGCAAAAAACAAGTTATTTTAAGATATTTGTTAAGAAAACTGTATTAACAACATATTTTTACTTCAACGCCGATTGTTATTACAAATATAAAGCTGTAAATTGTTTCACAAATATGAATTAATTGGCTTGTTTCAATACTTTGTCAAAGAAAACACAACAACCAATGAAATCGCAGTATGGAGAGGGGGACATCATAAGATATATTCCCATTATTTATTTACTTATTTGTTCAGTTTAGTAATTGTTCAATCCTTTTTAATGAATTTTGACATGTTTATGGTAAGATTTAACTAGTAAAAATGTGTTATTGCCACGTATTTCAACTGAAGTGAGGGATTAATTATAAAAGATGCTCAGCTAATTGAAATAAATATAGAATTTAGAGAGACTGACAAGGACTGATAAGAGAGGATGGAATATTTAATTAATTCGATTATTTAAAAGAATTCATTACTGTAAAAAAATTAATCAATTTTAATATTGTTAGAGTATCAATTATTACTAAAAAAAGTAATGTTGAAAAATAGGAAATATGTTAAGGTAGACATGTATCCTGAATTTCACATCAGCCTGCCTGAATTTCAATAACAAATATTGCAAATTATTATAATTAAATTATCAATACTTAATATAATAAATACAATTTACACACTTAGTACTTAATATATTTTAAATACTTAATATATTTTGTCGCATTTATTTTTTAAATGCTATTACTTCTCAAAAAATCTAATTTTTTTATTTATTAATAAACAAAAAAGTACCAAAGCCTTTTTTTATTCGATATAAAGTTACAAATATTTTACTGTAATAACTTTACAATATTCTACTAAGCAAAAGGATAAAGAGGTTGTTTTTTTAAAACAGTCTAATTTTTTTTAAACTTTTTTAATTTGCTGATGTCAATTACATTATTTAAAAAGTCAAATCAAAATACTTTGTTAACCTCACTAGATTCGTCTTTTTTTATATATAAACATTACACTGTTGCTTTATACAAAAATATTTCAAACTAAATGCAAAGAAAGTTTTAAACTTCTTCAATAAAAATTTCTACTCTTCTACTAAAAATATTCAATTTTTAAAATGAATATTTTAAAAAAACTGTCAGCAAGTTTGTTGCCTTTAACTTAATATTACCAATCTAAAGTTACTTCAATTGTATAATTAATTTCAATACCGCAACACAAGAAATTAAAAAAGAGTTTGTTTTCCGGATCTACCTTATAAGTTTAAAGCAAATTCTTTCCTCAGTAAATCAAAGACTGTTTTGGATTTGGTTTGTTGTACTACTTGTTGTTTAAATGTTATTAAATTAATATGTAGGTTAGATCTTGACGACCGTTTTGTGCCCGCTCAGGTGTCGACCTCGTCACTTGACCAGGGTTCTAAAATACGAGGCGTTATTGGCTGTGTTAAAGCTCCTGAAGGAGGCTAGAAATAGGCAGCCGGAAACGATTACCTTACCTTACCTATCTTGACGCGCATTAGATCTTTTGGAACATTGAGCAACAAAAATATTTTAAAAGTTAACGAAATATTTTTGAGTGGCCATGAAACAAAAATAATAAACGTCATAATCGAAAAAGCCACAGTTACACAAATTTTTAAAACTAGGGGGCACGCCCCCTTCTCGCTATCGCTCGCCAACCCCCGGGAACTGCTTGTGCAGTTCCCTTTGGATGGCTTCGCGATCCAGGCTCGCTTCGCTCGCTTACCGTTCATTGAAATAGTTTAGTCTAGCCACGAGGGTTAACCTTGAGGAACATGTCCGGCAATTTTTTGGCCAAATATGGTAACCCCGCCAAATCGGTATTATGGCAGCCATTGGCTACGAAAATCGCAACGGATCGTATTTTAAACGAATAATTATCAAATAGTTAAGTTTTTTTTCTATGTATTCTGTCTGTATTAGAGAATTTATTTTGCTACTTTCTTTATAAGTTGATCCTGTCCATTTCTTTCATCGCAAAGAATTCTTAAATCGTATTAATATATTTAAAATAATAAATACTATTAACCATTAATTATTAATAGAACTCATTTCCTAAATTATTTTTTGTGCACATTGTTTTGAACTTGCAGAAAACTGTTGAGTTCTGATTTTCTTATTTTAAAATATCGCTACGATCTACGATCGCAAATGCCACGATAATTTTTAATGAGGAAATTTTTCATATTCTCTCAGCAGACATTTTCAGTTTTGAGCAGCATTTTATGTAATTATTTGTTGTCATTTCACAGACTTGGCAAACGCTCGGTTTGTTGTCATTTTGACTTGGCGACATTTTTCGACTGGCGCCAAATCCGGACATGGTCCTTTAGGTTAACTGCCTTTAATATCCTTTTAAAATAAAATAATTATAAATTGATGCTTATAAATTAATGGTTATTATTGCGAAAATATTTCGCTGCTCGACTAACATCCATTTGTAAATAAATTGGAAAGTGTGGTAGCCATCAACGCTTAGAAACTATATTTAAAAACAATTTGAATTTTTCCTTTTTATTAACAATAGTGTTTGGTAGTTCAGTCGATCGAAATTATAATTTAAATTTTCAAACATTAAACGTCCCTAATATTATGCATGTTAAAATTTAAACTTACTGATTCTATCCTAAAGTTGTTGTTTTTTTAAACTAATAATTAATCTTATATAACACTTAGAGTATATCAAAATCAACTTATCTTTACCTTAGGCGGCATAATATCTAGAGTTATTTTTTCCTATTTCAAGCCATTTCTGAAGAAACACTTTTTTGTTGTTTTCAGTCGGCCATTTCGAAATTAGTAGTATTTTTGTTCATTTTGATTGTTGCCATTCCAGAGATAGAAATATAAGGAAATTTGGGTGCCGTATAAGAGTATTATATATATAGATTGTATGCTTAGGTATTTCAATTAATTTCTTATCTGTATCGTTAGATTTTTTTAGTGTAACTTTGAAAAAAACCACCACAAAATATTTGTTTTACTAAATATAGAGAGAATAGCTGAAAGTATAAATTAGGAAATATTAATGTAAAAGTTTTTATTCTTTTTTAAGTATCGGTTATAAATAGCATGACTGTTAGAAAACTAGAAATGCATAAAAAAAACTGAAAATGGTACAGGAAAAAAAATCGACTAAAATAGTCAATTTAAAAAGATTAGTTAAATAGTTTAATGTGTCATTTTGTAAGTAAAAAAACTAATTTAAATTCAAAAAATTAATAGTAAAAATTTGAAGCAATAAAATATTTCAAAGCACGATAAGGTATCATTTTCAAAACGCAGAAGTAATATCAATTTCCATGCTGAAAAATGGGAACGATATTGAAATTAGTATGCTTTCCCGTATGTTTTGCAACGAATCGCCAAACATTCTTTTGAAACGTATGCATGTGCATTTCTAAAAGACAAATAAAAACTCTCGAAATGCAAGTCAAAAGAGTGTTGTTTTCAGAATACGAAACTAGCTTATATTTTTTGATGGGTTGGTATTTATCTTTTGAGAAATGTAAAATTGTATTTCATTGGTATATTGCAACTGAAAGAGGAAAATATAAATTCTAGAAAGGTTTTCAGATTATATTTTGAACTTCAACCTGTTCCATGCAACAATTTTTCTCCATACTTTTATTTGGAAATAAATAAAAAAAAACGTAATTTTCTATAGTCTAAAAAATGCGTTCAAGGAACGGGTTAAAACGAAAGCTTATATGACATGTATTTTGGTAAAAGGGGCCTCCATAAATTACGAGAGACGATTTTGATGATTTTTCGAAATTCGTACGTTCACTAAAAATACAGGTGCTAAGTTGCCATGTGAGACACTCATTCATTCTCCATACAAGGGGTTTATTTGTATACTTCTTTTTCTGCAAGGATTGAATTGGCTTTCCGCTTTCACTCTTATCTCAGTTCTTATATACGGCTTGATAAATATTTTCGAGTTGGATACTTATTGCATACAAATCCCTAATTATATTGCATTTAATTAAAATAAATATTATCGTTTCGGATTACTATTCGTATATACGGCTTGATGAATATTATCGTGTTGGATACTTATTACATACAAATACCTATTTATATGGCATTTAGTTAAAATAAATATTATCGTGTTGGATTCTTATTCGTATATACGGCTTGATTTAATATTATCGTGTTGGATACTTTTTGCATACAAATCCCTATTTATATGACATTTAATTAAAATAAATATTATCGTGTTGGATTCTTATTCGTATATACGGCTTGATAAATATTATCGTGTTGGATACTTATTGCATATAAATCCCTATTTATATGCCATTTAATTAAAATAAATATTATCGTGTTGGATTCTTATTCGTATATACGGCTTGATAAATATTATCGTGTTGGATTCTTATTCGTATATACGGCTTGATAAATATTATCGTGTTGGATACTTATTGCATATAAATCCCTATTTATATGGCATTTAATTAAAATATATATTATCGGGTGGATTCTTATTCTTATTTGGCTTGATGAATATTATCGTGTTGGATTCTTATTCTTATTCGGCTTGATGAATATTATCGTGTTGGATTCTTATTCTTATTCGGCTTGATGAATATTATCGTGTTGGATCTTTGTCACATTTAAGTCTAGAAAAGTATTTTACTTGAATGTAACTCAATTTTCTCGCTATTTTAAACTATTTTTGTGGGTTAAAATTGCATGATATTTGCCGAGAACCTCTCCCGTCTTCTCCACGCATAATTAGGGGAGATTCGGTTGAATCCCTTCCACCATGAACCTCACGTAATTTGTGGACGTCAAAATTAAGTATGAATATGAGAGAAATATTCCATTATAAATGAAGCAAAAATGTAATGGTAATTTGTATTACTCAAATTTTGTAACTTTTATTTTTTTATTTATATGTTAGTTATAAATATTCTGTAGAATGAAATAATTCTGTTAGAAGAAACCAGAATATTTGAAACTATTTTCAGCTTTGGCCTTTAATTTTAACTGTTCTTATGTAGGTACGTAAATGTAATAAATTTATATTTCGTTCAGTATTACACAATATATATTTATCATCATTAATGTAAAGTTTTAACTTAAAAGTCGAAAAAGTAATCTGTTCAAAACTCAAAATTCGGGTCAAGCATCCTAAAGTATAGGGATACTTGACCCATCCATTAGGGATACCTTGCATAACTCATATATTTGGGAGTATGACTTAAAATGATAGTTGAATAAAACGTTATACTTATTACATGAGAAAATGAAGACAGTGTGGCGTTTGAATTGATACTAGATATGTTGTTGGCTCCTGTTTTTCTTATAGACATTAAGAATTTCTACTCATGAAAACTGGCAGCCAAAAATTGTCAGCTGCTTTTTATTTGTTCTACTTTTATGAATATATTTTACTTTTATGTTTCACAGCTAAATCATAACCACGCTTGGTAACTAAACTATGGTTCAAGAGAGACATAACTTCTTTTTAAAACAAGAACAGTAGATCTTCATTTGCATTAAAAACTTATTTTTCTTTATATTTTGGAACAAAATATTTTGTTTGTGACTCCCGTGGGAATTACTGAGTTACTTCCTGAAAGAGTCTGGAACAAACTTTTTGGCTACTGTATAGTATGGGATACTGATCCATTAACTTTTTTCCAGCTTTTATTTAAATATATTTTGTTAGTTCCAGTCTGGGTTTAGCAATCTCATTCCTTTCTTTACATTTTTATGGAATCCATAGTAACATAAAAACGAAACAAAAACTCAGTAGCTCAAGTACCTCTGGTTTAACCTACAATAATCCATGTAAATAAATAAATATTTGCATTTAATATTTCTTTCAACTATAGAAACCCGAACAGATTTAGATAAGTTGTTTCTGTAAAATTATTTTTGCCAACTTAATTAACTAAAATGGCCTAACTGTGGTAATCTATTTGGTTTTTATACCTGTTCTAAAACAATAATCATTGATATAATGAATGTGACCATTTCTATGTCAAATATTGCATAATTATTGTATCTTATTCCTCAATATTAACAAAAGCAACATTAAATTATACCTCTTAAGTACTTTTTTGGTTTTTGAAGTTCATATTGTTCAATGTCCACTCCAACCACAAAGTATTCGCCTGATCGTAATAGTCCTCGCTTCTGAAGGCTCAACATCAATCCAAGGTACTCATAGTAGTATCCCAAAACAACGTAAACTGAAACAAAATATATATTTATATAAAATGTTACAAAGAATAAATCATGTTAATTTCTTTAGGAATAAAGATACATTTGTCTATCATTTAATGATATATTTATCTTCGGGAAGAAGTCCGTTTTTTTACTCAATGTACGCCCCCCTGTAATTTAAAACCGAGGTCAAGTGGCCAAACACAGAGATGGCACTTAAATAAAATTCGACTGACATTGTACTCTTACGGCATCGGGACTTTGAACTCTACATATTTAACGAAAACTTTTATCTCAGTGTTCTCTGACACCCCTGTGATTAATAATGCATTTTTCTAAGCTTTTCGATGACTGGTAGTATATGAGATTCAAACCTCCACTCGCCAGAGAAGGTTCAATCTCAAGTCCAATACAGAAACCAGCCGCCCATCCAATATGGGGGTTATGACTCTCAACAAGTGGGCCCGAGTTTGAATCCCGCATAAGGCATGGATATATCTTAGGGCAGCGTTTCTCAACTGGTTCTAATTGTTAAGAAGTGGCGAAAGCGCCTACTAGAAGGCACGACTACGTGACGCCGTCCATGAAGTCTATCAAATAACTATAATATATGTGATCAGAGTACATGTACTGCTATTATATGGATAATGCATGTTTATTCAGTTCTCTATGGGTGGTGCTAGTGTCTAAGAAAATCGCAATTAATAATACGATTGCACGGGTGGACAATGAGAGAGACGACTCTTTATTCTGATATAGAAAGTGCTAACGCCAGATGACAAAAGTTGAGAAGCATTGTCTTAGGGGAGGAAGTCGGTCTTTCGCCTGAAATGGGATCCCCGTCTCGAAAGGAAAGCAGCGCACCCCTTCTTGTTCCTGTCTGGAATCATTGTCTTTGTAAATGAATGTATTATCTCTCGCGTCTTATTTAAATGTATTGTCTATTCATTTATATTTGGGTAGAGACACACGATACCAACTAACCATCCGGAAACCACTCGGGCACGAAGGAGCCATCAGACGAACAATAATATATTCACCTAGCAAATGAATACCCGTTCTTCGTACGGATTAAAAAAAATATCAAATCGATCCAAGTATGTGTACCATATAACCTGTTACAGGATCATAAGCTTATGTTATTGTTCCCGCTCGTTATAAAGAATAAAATCTCGTTTCATTGCCTTAAAATTCCAAAATGAAAAATACGCTATAAAATGCACTCATAAATGTCATCACAATTCCCTCATAAATACATAAAATCTTTTAGGTCATTTGGCGCGTTTTGGGAAATAATTTGCCGAGGAAATACATATAGCTACAAACACACCCATTATACAGCTCTAGCACAAAGACCTTTGAACAACCAACCAGCTTATAAATTATTTATTAAAAACAACAATTTCCCCATTTGGCGCGTATTAGGAAATAATTTGGCGAGTTTGGCAACGTACTTGGCGAAAAAATAAAAACATAAAACCCTTATATGCAGCTCTAGTGCAATGGCTTTTATCAACCATCATAGTTCAGTAATAGCTTAACTATACATTTATTGCTTAAATATTCATACATCCAGTCCACAGAAAAATCAATTAAAAAATCATCAAATAAACCCACAATAAAATCCGGGAATGTAGACTGGTGGAATTACGTCACTTGAAACATGTCAATTTTTTTTCAAATAATAAATTTAGTTTCTGAAGGTAATGGCAACAGAATAAAATAAACATTTTCAATTTTAATTATTTACGTAAAAGTTTAATTTAATTTTTTCAGTCGATGGCAACAGGAAAGGAAAAAAATGATCGGATTTGAGCGAAAGTGGGGTTTTTTCAAAAAATTCTAATTTTCTAAACCAAGTAGCTGTAACATTTTAAAACCTGAAAGTTCAAGAATCATAATCTAAGTATGAACTACGCATTTGTGCCAAGTTACGAGTCAAACAGATGTCTAGTTTAAGAGTCTATAAGTAATATACATACATACACAACTTCATTTTTATTATTATAGATTTATGAATTCATTCAAAAGACTTAAATTATTTATAGGACATTTAATTAAACTTCAACAATATTATAATGCCTAGTTATGACATTAAGCTGTTCTTAATTTAGCGTTTAAAGCCGGTAAATGCGAGGGGTAATGGGGTTGTTTCACGGAGGATCTGGCAATAGCCCTGCGGTTTTGTTTTCGTGTCTTTCAACAGTGTTGCCACCAGTTTTAGGAGAAAAACACTAAGAAAAAATAGCATTTAACGTTAAGAAAGTTTTTTGACTTCTTCAGTTGGAATTTTGAGAATCTAGATTGAAATTGTTTTTCTCTGTGTTGTGAATTTCTATGGTCGTAAGAATAACAAACATAAAGATATTAGAAACAAGTTATTTTTAAATTTGAAGAGAACTTTTTTTTTAAATTTAAACAATCATAGAAAAATTTAGATGAAAACAAAAATGAAATGAAAAAAAAATTAATCAGAATAAGAAGATTTATTTTACTTAAAAAATAACTGAAATAATTTTTACATTAAAGGGTTGAAAATATAGAAAATCTAGAAAAAAAATTATATTACGATACAAAAAATCATTACAGATAATTCCACTGATGTATTTTACCTACAAAAATTGTTTCAAAGTTACGAAATCCTTTATTTAAAAAGGTTTCATCACTTTTTTTTTATTGACAACTGATAATAGAATTTTTTACTGGCCATAGACCGAAATTTAGCGAAAAATATGAAGCAACTAACTGAATTTTTGTTTATTAATAATAGTATTCTCATACATGAATTTCATAAAATCGCTTTTTTTTTGTTATAATAGCGTAAAATAATATTACTTTCGAGGAATGACATTGTGGTATTTTAACGCAGTCTTCAAGTAGTTACCTATACTGTAAATCGTGAATTTATTGTCGCATTGACATAACATAACTTAATGGTACATTGGCTATTTTATCGGCGTCCCAAAAATGTACAACCGCCGCCAAAAGATATATTTCAATGGTAATCTTTAAACGGGAATGGGGGCACTGGACCGCGGGTCTCCAAACTCAAGTGCCTCTGTGTTAATCCAATGGAGAAGAAAAAAACTATTTTCTCTGCCACATTTCTCCGGCTGTATCGAATATTTTTACAAACGGTTTTTTTAAATAATAAATGTAGATAACTTGCAGGTGTCTATCTTCCCACATTTTGAAATTGCTTCGAATATTTTGTGTAAAATTATTTATTGAAAATTAAAAAAAAAAATATTCGAATCAATTTCAAAAAGTGGGATTGTCGGGATCTGTAAGTCAGATACATTTATAACATAAGAAAATCCGTTTGTAAAAATATTCAATAGCCGGAGAAATGTGGCAGAGGAAATATTTTTTTCTACATTGGATTAAAACTGATGCACTTTGCTTTGGAGACCCGCGGTCCAGCGCGCCCATTCCCCCTTAACTTATAATAATAATACTATAGAGTTCGTATACTGCAAGGTCCAAGTACCAACTTAATTAATATAAAAAATATTTATTTAATTATTTATTTAATTATATGTTTAATTCATTAATTCATTAAATTAATTTCATTAATTGAAATAAATACATAAAAAATAGTTCAAATTTAAATTAGCTTAATACATTTTCTGGTATTTTCTGGAACTAAGTAAGAACTAAAATAGCTTACTTTATATTGAGTAAGATAAAAAAAAAACGAAAAACAGAACAATTCACACGTACTTTGGTCCAGGTCAATCCATTTTGAGACAGAACGCGACTTTTTCATCCATAGAACTTAGAGCAACTGACAGTTGTACTTCAATTATAACCAAACCAACCAGTCAACACTCGCGATTTTTCAAAATTTAAGCTTGAATTTCATTTAAAGGTTAATTTATATTTTTTGGAGTGGAAACGAGTCACGAGCTTAATGAAAGAGCCATATTCAAATTTCCTTTTTTGAAATTATTCATTACTAAATAATCCTAAACGTTTTCAATCAATCTAACAGTTTTTTTGACGGACATTTGACTTCTTCCGGATTTCTCAAAGAAAATCTTCAACCATGTCGAATTCTAGAGCAACTCCAGATATAGCTATCAACATCCAGGCAGTACACGACGTATTGAAAGAAAAATATAAAGGAACAGTGAATCCAACCGCAAGCGTATACCTGGCTGCCGTTCTGCAAAGCATTGCCGTAGAACTTATCGAAGCAGGGGGCAGAAAAGGTGCCGACTCGGATGGAAATGCTCCTTCCACCATTACAAAAACGATGATACAGCAAGCCATAGAAGGCGACGAAGAACTGGATCGTGTATTCACCACAGGCTATTAAAGCATATTGGATGACTCAAAATTTGAAGTACATTATGGTGGAGATCCTGAGTACAATGTTCAGTTAAAAAGTTCACATTAAATGCGGTTAAAATTTGACAAATAAATCCTGTTTCATGTTTTTATTTTAGGTACAGCTTTGATATAATGACCTGTCTGTTCATTTGCGACTTTTGGCGAGCTTAAATGTAATGTAAGGTTGCTATACCTATCGAGTTGTGTGAAATAATTAAGTGGAATGTTTACCATCATTTTGGCATTTTCGTTGCTTGGCAACGTAACACAAATCGCCAAATCAAGAGAAACCATTATATCATAGGTATTCCATAATTTGCTATGCGAAAATAAACTTTCTGCTTTAGTTGAAGTGTTTATTAAAAATTTAAGTTCGATGTTTTAGTTAAAATGAGGTTCCTAGTATTAGTGAAGTTAGTATTGGAAAAAACTGTTTTATTTTTTTTTATTTTCGCTTAAAAAAAATTAAATGTAACATAGGAAAACAAAAATAGTCGTGTTTTGGGACGAATCATGGTAAGATCCTAGTATCCGTCCCTTCGACCTTTGATGCCATTCGAAACTGTAGCCAACGGCCAACGCCTAAACAACGCGAGCTTCTTATTCTACAGAAGTATCAATAAAAAAATTTGTGAAAAAGCCCGATATTTTCGAAATATTTAGTAATAACAAAATACGAAACAACTACAAATTGCAAACTTTATCGCTCTCCCAAATTTCCGCCAAATGTCGCCGGAATCGGTACTAGGATTTGATCTGAATGCTTTGTCCAGTGTCCACATCTAAAAGTTTTGTTTCGACAATTTTCATGTGTTCGGTATTTTTTCATGTGGAAATTATGATATCTGATATTATATTATGATATCTGATTGCAAAATTTGTTTATGTGGAGCTGAAAGTAAATTTCTAGAAACGGACGCTTCTTGGCGTCGTGTTCAAATGTTGGCGACTATGCGTCGACTGGCTTTTCAGATCGAATGCAAACCACACATTTTTCAAAAAATTATTTTTGTTGGTAACATGCAGAAGGGTACATGGCTATAAATTGATTTTAAAAAGTTGTATTCAAAAATGATTTTCCTATCATCATAATTAACAAACTCCACTTAAAAGTAATATCAATATAGGAAAAGTAAAACTTTTATATTAACTAATTATCACCTATATACTAATGGCATAAAACAATGGTTTATTAAGAAACCAACAGTTTGTTCTTTTATTAAGAAAGAAACGGATTGTTTATCTTCAGAATGTTTGCCTTGAAAACGTGATGTATAATCCAAAATGACAGCCATGACCTTCACATTGCCGCATCGGCCACAAATTGTCTTCTAATTTACCCATCAACTATAAGTCACTTTAATCTATTAACCTGAAGCCATTGACTCCATCACATATTCAAAAAACCAACAACACCCCCATAGCAACGACCACTTGACCAGCTCCAGAGACCCCCAACAGCTTTATCAGATGAGCGACTTTCCAATAACCGAAAACACTACCAATCGATTCTGTCTTCTCCGAATCCTCTCTTTTGGCTATAGGCCAAGTGGCATTGACCTTGATAATATTCTTGTAAACATGGATGAATATATGAGGTATATTAAACTTGCAACAAGAGACCGCTTGAGGATTTACTGCCTTCTATTTTTAAATTCTCGATACAAATTGGTGGGTAGCGCGAAAAGTCTTTACTGAGAATGGAATTTAATGAACACTTTTAAGTTGATAAATACTTTGTCGTGTAGATTGTCTACCGTTATTCAAGATACTAAGAAGTTGGGGGATTTAGCTTCCACACTACGTTTATTTTATAACGTAAAAAGTGGAAGGTTTTATAATCGTTCAGTCCGTCTGTCTGTCTGTCGGTCCGTCCGTCCGTCCGTCACCGACTTTCACAGAAAGAGCCACAAGTCCCACAGACAAGTGGGATACGTCATTTTGAAGCAAAAATTTAGATTAGGTTACAGTCCAAATTTCGTTAAAAAATTTAAATTAAAAGTTTATTTAAAATTTAAATAACTAAAAATTTAATTTAAATTGAAATAACATGCAAATTCCATTGTTATTCAATATTTTCACTGTTGCCATCCACAAGTCCCACAGACAAGTGGGATTAGTCATTTTGAAGCAAAAAATCAGATTAGGCTACATTCCAAATTTCTTAAAAAAATTTAAATTAGAAGTTTATTTAAAATTTAAACAACTAAAATTTTAATCTACATTGAAATAACATGCAAATTCCATTTTTATTCAATATTTTCACTGTTGCCATTTCGTTAAACGTACGAGAAACTTTATTTAAAATAAAAATAAAAACATTTGAAAGAATATTTACTTATGTGATATAATGGGGTTGTTTCACGGAGGATCTGGCAATAGCTCTGCGGTTTTGTTTTCATGTCTATTTTGATGTCTTTCAACAGTGTTGCCACCAGTTTTATTAGTAAAACTACGAAAAAAATACCATTTAATTCTAAAATTACAAAAATATACCATAAAAATACTAACAAAGCGTTTCACGTTTTTTTTAAAGTCACTAAAAAGATTCCAAAATGCAGCTAGTATTTTTACGATATTTTTTTGTAATTTTAGAATAATTCTAAAATAACAAAAGCTATTATTTTATGGTATGTATTTCTAGTATTTTTATGGTAGGTATGTTTTTGTAATTTTAGAATTGAATGGTATTTTTTCGTAGTGTTTTTCTCCTAAAACTGGTGGCAACACTGTTGAAACACATGAAAACAAAACCGCAGAGCTATTGCCAGATCCTCCGTGAAACAACCCCATAAAATGCTTTTCGCTCGCGTTCCCGGTTTTTTTAATTATCTTAATTAAAGGTATATATTAGTATAGACGTAGCATGGAATTTTCAAGAAAAAATTCCTTAAGATAATTATACGGATTAGCATAAAAAAGCAGCTATTATCATATGCCAGCTCAAATAAAACATGTAAACTCGTATTTTATTAAGAAAGATTTCCCTTTTTATTTAATTTTCGCTCTTATAATTTCCGTAATTGCATTTTTTTCTTATTAATGCAAATAATTAAGATTGATGTGAGGATATTTAAATTCACACAATTAGAACATAGTTTTTTATATTAATAAATATTTATTAGATAAAATCCACACAAACTAATTAATATGATGATGTTTAGGTGGATATTTTTATTATAGACGATGGACTAAATCGATTGACGATTGCGGTAGAAATTTGCTTCTTTATGTAATCCAAATAAGTAAAATATACTACAAATAAAAATATGGTCAACAATTTATTTGGGACAAATTAAATAATAATATAAAAAGAATTTCAAAAACTTAAAGCTAACTGTAAGGTTTCGAATATAATTGTTCATATTTAATTAATGCACGTGCTCGTACTTTGTTAAATTCCTTGCTCCGCGAGAGAGCGCTTTGTCTTTGTGAATGGTACGTGAATTAATATATTGTCTATCTTTTCGAATTTCATCTTGGGATTTTAATAAACAAGTAGGTTTGTTAAAGAATCTGTCACTTAAACCGCTTCCACATAGCATTTGGGCTCAACAGGAAACAAACTATTTATACACCACAGAAAGAAATTCGCCAAACAAGACCTTTAGCTAGTTGTAATTCAAACTTTTAAACGCCAAAATTAACTATTTTCATTAATCTTCTTTCTCAGATTTAATAATTAGACTTTATCGTTTGCTAAATTTGTTTGAAGTTCGAAGAATAATGATGTAATTTTTTTTAAAATAAATATCTTTGAGTCACCACAATTTCCCATTTACATTTCTTTCGAAAACTCAGTTATTACTATCGTTTGTTAAATTAATTTACAGTTCGAAAAATATATAAATACTAAAATTGATGCTTTATAAATAAAAGCGAAACATGCATATTTTTTATGCAAAGTTAGAATTGTCTATGCATCTTTCTTCATACATATATAATAAACCATCAAAAGAACTCTATTGTGATATTGCAACAATCCAAACTGAATTATATCACATAAATAAATATTCTTTCAAAAGTTTTATTTTTATTTTTAATAAAGTTTCTCGTACGTTTAACGAAATGGCAATAGTGAAAATATTGAATGAAAATGGAATTTGCATGTTATTTCAAAGTAAATTAAATTTTTAGTTATTTAGATTTTAAATATACTTCTAATTTAAATTTTTTAATGAAATTTGGGATGTAACCTAGCCTCATTTTTTTCTTCAAAATGACGTATTCCACTTTGTTGTGAGACTTGCTGTTCGTTCTGTGGAAGTGGGTGACAGACGGACGGACGGACTGAACGATTATAATCCCTAGTAGCAATTTTTCATCGACCGATAATCGAATTTTCATCGTTCACCGGTGAGCCGATGAGAATTCGAATACCGGATTTTCGTTGAAAATTGCCCGATTGCTCGATAACTGCTCGGTTATGTCCTCACGGTCGAAGACCCTACGGTGAGTTTTTCCGATGAGATTCCAATCAAGTGTCAAGAAGAAATCGATAAGAATCCGATGAGTAGTAATCGAAATCTCATCGTCCGATGGAATTTCGAACACTTTCCGATAAAATTCCGAACAGTTTACGACATGTTAGTACAAAAGTTTTAAACGAGATGGCGCCACTATTTCTTCTGTCAGTCAGGTAATATATCGAATTTCACGAGGGGGACAGAACCCCCAATCTCGGGCTCCGCGCTCTTGACTTGCAACTGGAACTGTGCGTTAGACCTCACGGCTATGGACGCTTGCACTGTACTTGAGTTTAAATAAAGAGGTCAAAAGGTTGATCGTTAAAGAAGTTTTATGTTATTGATTAAGAAATTTTAATTTTGATTTTTCTTTTACAAGTTGCAAACTCCTTTTAAATATTAATTTAAGTTAACAATACTAATAGAAATATGTTAAATTTAAAAATAACTCTTGGTAAATTACGTATTGAAAAGTTGTTTGGTTCATAATATTTATTCAAAAATCTATTTTCTTTAAGTTAAGTTTTTCTTTTAAGTTGAAATTAATCATGGCCAAAAAGTTAAAAATTAATTCCCAAGTAAATAAAAGAAATAGTTCACACAGTAAAAATATTATCTTCGCACGCAATTAAAAATGTTGTGTGTAAGTAAATAAAAAAATAACTATTACCATTTTGAAACATAATAGCTTTCGGATGTGAAGTTTTCGAAATAATTTAACGCAATTTGTATGTACTAAAATAAAAAAAGCCACATTTTTCGGTTTCTTATTGTTACGATATCGATTCGTCATAATTTTCCGATGAAACGTACATTGATTGAATTTTCACCTTTGACCGATATCGAATCGATGACTTTTATCGATAGAATTTGTCCACCGATTGCCGATATCGCCTCGTGCACTTTCGGATTACGGATGCGATCACCGGTGAGTTTTCGCTGAATCCGATGAACGATCGATGATCGATCGAGCAAATTTCGAGAAACAATGCTACTAGGGATACCTTCCACTTTTTATGTTATAAACGTAGTGTGGAAACTAAAATGGCGGCCTTATGCTTAAGGTTGCGTTTGTGATTCTTATTACTGTTTTAATATTTATAGTAAAGGCAGCGACTGACACTAACTTTTTTTATTTGGTAAGAAAGTGTAAGGGAATTCTCAATGAATTTTTTTTCAAAAGGGATAAATAACTAATGAAGATCATAAAATTTGACGAACTATATGTGGTTGTTAAGAATTAGCACTTTTTGGACTTAAAACAACGCTTAAAAAGTATATTTGAAAACTATAATGTGAATTTATATACGATGTACGCTAACGCCGTTGGCGGCGTTTAGACTACATAAATTTTATGAGCACGTCTCGTCCCGTGTACTCGTGTACCTCCGTGATTAAATGAGCCAATTTTCAAGCACAAATATGGTTTATAGGATATCTGGTAGTAGGTGGGATTCAAACTCTCCCTCTCTCTCTCCAGTGAAAGTTCATCGCAAGCAAGTCGGACGCCTTTAACCACTAGGCTAAAGAAAGGTTTGCAGTGGCGTCAATTTGGATATACACAGTGAATGTTGTAATTCTTAAAATAGGAAAGCCATCTACTGCTGTAAATGTTTGCTTCTCAATCAGGTTGTACGGCACTTATCTTCACGTGACACCTACGTCACGAATACATCAATTTGCTGTTAACTAACATTTACAACACTGTAATGTAAAACATAACATAAAACGGTGATGTAATTTTATAGAATTTTTTTACAGTGTAGCATTGTGCAAAACATTTTGTCTAAATATTTACAATTACATTGATTAGATATTAACTTAAATCATAATCTTTTTATGTTAAAATAATATTTAAAAACATTATTTTAATTGGTTTTTGCTTTTAATTAGCTTCCACACTACGTTTATAACGTAAAAAATGGAAAATATTATAACCGTTCAGTCCGTCTGTCCGTCCTTCACAACTACAAATGCTACAAAGAAGTGTGATATGTCAAAAAATTTAGCGCATCAAAATTAGAAGACATTGAAAATTTGAGAAAAAAATTCGAATTTGAAGTACTTCAATTATTTAAAAAACTGCAAAATTTTATCCTAATTTAAAAATCATAAGAAGCAATTTTTATTAGAATTAAATCACCATTGCCATTCGCAAAAATCGCTCGAGAAACTTTATTTTTTATATAATTAATTAAAAGAAATTTATTTCTGCGACATCAATCTGTTTGAAATGACGTCAAATATATTTCACTACTAGATTCTTAGTTTGTATGTTGATATGAAATGTTTTTGTTCCATTTGAAAGCGAAGAATATTACATATTTATTCTTTGAAATATAAACTATTTTAGCAAACGATAACAAATAATTAATGAATTTTAGAAAGAAACGAAACGAAACTAGCCAAATTTAGAGTGTAAATGTTTAATATAGAATTAATATTGTGTTTGGCGAGTTTTTTCTGTTGAACGCAATTGTGTGGATGTGGGTTAAGTGACAGATTCTGTTACTAACCTACTTGTTTAAACTTATGATTATGTTATCTTATGTAATCTTTCGAACAGAAATAGCTTAATTTAAACTAAAAAACATTGTTTGGCAAATTTCGTGAACATTGTAAATGTTTTACTGCTTCTTTATATTGCCATGACGTATATTTACAAAAATTATAAATTTATAAATACTGTAAAATTACAAAACTAATATAAATAATCTAGTGTTTTGAATTTTATTCTCCTTTTATTGACGCACAAACTAGCTTAAAAACAAAATATGAAATTCTTTTTTTTGTAATTGAGAAGTTTCAGATTACTTTGGTTATTAGAAACAAATTGGAGTTCCCTTAAAAAGAATAACTATATAGAATGGACGAGCTGGGGATGTTAAGGAAACCAGCCCTGTAAGAAGGTAGATAAGCTTGTGGCACCGTATATACCACAGGTGAAAGTGAACGTATAGTTTCGAGTTAAGTTATTCAAGTATTCCATTATAACAAAAATTAATTTTACAGAAAAAAAATGTGTGTTTACAGAAAAATACTGTTATTTTCTTTTAACATTTAATTCTGTAATATACACTGTTTTAAGTAAAAAACCCCCATTTTTTTATGTTTTTAACAGCGTAGAATACTAGAATACAATCGACATAGCATTTCAATTGTTTGTAGAAACTCCGTGTGCCGAAGCAGCTCACTAATGATTCGTCAGACTAATGAGTTAAAAATCCGTGATTCGATCCCGGGTTAGAGCAAAAGCTGTTAAAAACCGCTTTTGCGATAAAATTGCAAATTATTCATATAAAATAAACAGATTATCTCTGTAAATGTTACGTTATTTTTCTGGTACATCTGCTGCTAGTTTTTTCTAGAAAAAAAACTTTTGTTAAAGTATACTAATTGGAGACAGATGGCTCTTAAAAAATAACTCTATAGAACGAAATATATAGGTATAGTAAGGAAATCAGCACTGTTATACTTGTGACCCCTTATACAACACACATGAAAATAGTTTAAAGTAACTTATTCAAGTATTAGATAAATGCAGTTCTTACTTCTGGTATCCTGGTACGACTGATCCACCAGGCCCTCAAACGGGTTCTCGCCATATCCATGATGATAGGTATGAGCCCATGTTCCAGTAAACTTGACAAGTATCCCAGCATCATTCAGCGCTCCAGCAATGGCCTTGCAGATCTCCTTGAAGTTCCCCTCCGGGTCTGTCGAGTAGAGAAACGAGATCTGGGTCCAGCCAAAGGTTTGCAGGAGCGACGACACAGACCTGGATATCTGGTCGCTCGAAGGTCTTGTCCGTGCGAAGGTCGGGTATTTGGTCTTGTCGGATACTTCTCGATGGGCACAAAACTGAAAAAAATTAAGACAAAGATAGTGGACAGAAAATACAGAAGAGGTAAGCAATTAAACTAAGGTCATTTTTTTAAACATTTGTGTAAAATAACCAATATTGTTGCGTGAAATGTCGCAGAAATTCTGAAGTAAGCTAGATAAACTCAAATTACGAAAGAATCCTTCTGCAAAAAGCTTTACAGTACCTCAATCATAAATGTTCTGAAACGAAAAGTCGTATTCTGCGAAACACCTTTAGTATGGATTGACTTGGGTCCAAAGCTACGAAAAAATAACACAAAATATCACTACAGAAGTTTCACACTACTAGGGGGCACTTGTGCTGCATTTTGTGCTGGAAACTTACACTTCTTGTAGTTGAACTTACACCTTAAAGGCAGCACATGTTGGCACCAGGCTTATGTAATAATTTACATCAAATATTTTACAAATGACATATGGTATTCATTCCAATTCGAGTCTGTAATATCACCATTATACCGAATTGGTATGGAAGTGTAGACTATATTCAAATTTACAACTGAGGAAAGTAATAAAAACTAAAGTCATTGAAATATCAGTAAAATTATATATGCTTTGCAATATTATTGCTTTCAGAAATGAGTTTTTATTGTAACAACAACATTTATCATACTGAACAAACAAAAGCTTAGAGATTAACAATTATTTGAAAAAAGCCAATAAATCTATTCCCATATCTGTAGTATTTATCTGTGTCTAAGAGTTATTTTGGGTAGAATTTCAAAACGATTATTTTAATGAAGAGAAATAACTATCAATAATGGTCTGACGCTTCATAATGGCCTCAGTATTGGATGATAAAAAATAATTATAACCTTAAGGCTACCGAACAAAACGATTTTTCCCGCAGATTCTATTTTAAACCTGTCCGGCATGTATGTAAGCTTTCATTGATTTTACACAACCATTGTATATACAATTCGGTGCGAAACTCGGAGAACATCGTTGTGTATGCAACCATCGTAAGAAGTAAAATAATGTTTTTCATAGAAAAATATGGCCAATCTATCAGTATTTCAAAAACGTACATTCTCTGTAATATACATTCGTATTTTTAGGGCAAAAACTCATTCCATTTTTTTTTCAGTATTCTTTAAATGTGCATTATATAACAATGGTCCCAGCAATTGCTGAAATGTTTCGAGTAGTTTTTTGTCGATAAACAGAAACTTTTATATAATTATTATAATTTAGACAATTGGGATAGGATAATCGAGGAAGAAGTAATTTAGTAACATTGGAAACACCGAAATTGGTTAATTACATTATTGTTATTTGAGGTAAACTTTCATAGCAAATCTGTAAACAATTCTAATTTAATTCTTAGTGCATAAAATGTTTTTTTTAATTACTTAGTGAAATCACCTAGAGCTATTCCAAATATTAAAGTACTTTTATGTTATCTGATACTTTGTTTACTTGACATTTTGATAGAGATTTTCCAAAACTCTTAATCTCTCTCTAAACCCTTTCAATTCCTATTCGGGAAAATAAACATCGCCCTTTAGGTACTAACAGACAAAGTCAACTAATCTCCTAAACTGTGATTCCTATGCCAAACTTAGGAATGAGAAAAATAAACTTACGGAACGAAAACAAAGTTTTTATCTAACTTATAAGTTAAATAGCATGGATTACATAAGAGAATTTTTCTTTTTAGTCAAAATAAAGGAGATTTATTGAAATAGATAGGTTAAATTATCTTAACCTAGATTACATGCATACACTAACCAATCACAAACTTCCAGGAATATAATACAGTTTTGGTAACTCTAAGATAATAACTAAAGATATCCATAATGATCCTTTTAAGGATTATAAAACCTTTCTTTAAAAGAGGGATCATTTTAAACCTCCTTAATAAAGTACTCTAAATTTTCAATATCATCACTCAAATGAGTTTCTTATTTGTCATTTCATGAAAAACAATTTCGTTTGAGGTTGAGTACTCATATTTTGCTGTTTCAGAAAATTCTCAGAAAATTGTACACAAAATAAAATTACCTATGTAAAGGTCACAGCTCCAAAGTAAATTGAAAAGCGTAAAAATATCTGGCAACGTTTAGAAAGTAATAAATTTGATTGAAAACATAATAGTATCATATTTTGTAGCAAAATATAATATTAACAATGAGTTTTTTTTTAATCAAAAATGATTTGTTAATTTCCTTCCACATATGTTGAGGGCCCGTACCGTTTCAAACGGCATAGAAATGCATAGGTTTTTTTTATTTGCATAAATTTAAAAAGTATTATTTTACATAAAGCATTTGTTTAGAAAATCAGAATTAGGTTTATTTTTAAATAAATGATTTTTAAAATCATTTCCTGAACGAAAATGTAAAATTCATTATTTACAAAATTGTATATTTATGGTTGATGCTAAAAAGACTTGTAAATAAATTCAGAAAAATCTGGGACTAATGAGTAGAAAGTAGAAAATTTTTGTACATTGGACCTAAAACTAATATAAGACGGTTGAAAAGACCAGCCTATTTTTTATGAAACCAAAAAAGTAGATTTTGAAATAGTAATGCATGTTTGTAATTTTTTTAAGTAAACATCAAATAACATCTTCAATACATATTAAAATTATGTATCTTTGTTAGCAAACTACAAAAAGGAAAATGTTTTTAAAGAAATTTAAATAAAGAACCATACATAATTTAACAAAATCTGAACAAAAACTTCGTAATCGTAAAGAAATTTAATAAACAAAATGGAACATTCTTTAAAGAAATTCGAAAAAATCCCTACATAATTTATCAAAACCAGGACACAAAAATTCGTAATTCTCAATAAAAAGAATGGTAATAGGCATAAAGTGCGTTATAAATGAACTACATTGAATATTACTACAGATATTATATGGAAAAAAAACTTACACAAATATTCACTATGCCTCTAGATTTTAAACGGGTTTTTTTTAATTGTATCAGAAATAATGTTGAATACCACTACTTCTATTTTTGTAATTTATTTAATTTTCGAATTCTTTTTTATTTATACATAGCAAAATTATTTCATACTTTTATAACGAATAAAACAGAATATTTATAATATTATTCTGTTAGTTACGGTCTTATCCGATCGAACTTAAGCAAATTTTTTTAAAACTATGGTTGTGTAACACTTTTCTTTAACTACTCAATGAATAGTATAGTTTCTTTAACTACTCACACTATTTCTTTAACTACTCAATGGATCAATGCATTTAAAAGTAAGCATGTACCCGAAAAAATTAGATTCAATACCTTTAAGACCAAAAACTTCTTATGGAAGCTACCCTTTGCGTATGTATGATTTTATCGAAAACCTTATTATGACGTCCGGCAGGTACCACATACTCGTGTACCAAATTTAATGTCCGTAGTTTTTTAGTTTGTTGGTTTCAGACAGACAGACGGATCAAGGTTAAAAAACCACTTTTTCGGAATCTGCACCTTCCGAAACGTATAGGAACATAAAATAGCCATTTCGTATTTTCTGCCCGCATAGCAATACTTTCCATTACCTTAGATTTCATTTTATAGGTAATTGAACTTTGAAGAAAGTTAAAGGTTGTTTTGAGATTTTTAACCTCTGATTGATAAGCAAATTGGTTGAAGTGTAAACCAGTTTTAAGTACATACAGTCCCTGGACAAATTATTAGACCCACTACAAGATTTCATGTATCAATCAATGATGAACAAAATACCTTTAGAAGGACATTTGTGTTCCTAAACTTAAGCTATTGAATAGAAAATACTATTTGCTATACTTAATACATACATCGACATCTTTTTTAATGATATGGCATTATTTAGTAAGTTTTCATCATTATTAAAAAAAATACAGTGCGTCTAATAATTTGTCCAGGGACTGTATAGTATGAGATTTAAATTAAAAATTTTAACTGGAAATTTAATTTCTTAAATTTTTTAAAAAATTATATTACTGTAGTATAGATGGTTATAAATGACTACTTCATACTTCAAAAACAAAGTTCAAAGTTTTCAAATTTACTAAACATATTAAGCTTATAATTTTTAAAAATTTTATGTGTTGCTGGAAAACCTAACAGTCAGGTGACGAGATTTTCCGTCGATATCCCCTCAGAGGGTTAAAATAAAATTGAAGAGCTTAGTGGAAGAACGTGCTAAGTGACAAAAAGATGAAACTGAGGAAATGAGCTTTAAAGTTTTTCGTTTGCCTTTAGATACGTTAAACAAAGGCACTTACAGAAGGAAAAAAGTATACTAAACTTAAAATTTATGAAAAGGGGGAATCTAGTTCCCTTTAAAGGATGGAATAATCTGTTCTTTAACAAGAAAATCTCAATTTTTTCCAAAAATGTCACTTAGCACGTTCTTCCACTAAGCTCTACAATTGTATCTTACACTTGAAAGTGAAATATCATTAGAATGGGAGATTCGTGCAAGCCGGATTTTTCCAAATCCTCATAAATCTACAACTCAGCAGATTTAAAGTTTGTATTGTTTAGGCTGATATCATAAAATGAAATACTTCTTATAGGAACTATTTTTATGAACAATAAGTTTTAAAAAATAGAAGACTTTACAAATCATAAAAACTGGCTCTAGTGCAATAGGTTTAGCAGCTTTTGTACCTAGAGTCCTTTTCATTTTTTTTAAACTCTGCAGTGAGTTGAGTTGAATTAACGTCGCACTAGAGCTGCACTAAACTCAGCCATGAGTAAAAATCTAACAATGGGGTTTTCATCAATCACGAATAATTTATTAACTTATGAGCAACGAAATTTTAACGAATTGTAAACATTATTTTCGAAATTATTCAAAATCAACATTTCAGAAACTAATGCTTTTTGAGCTGCATGTATTGTCACTTTAAATCCACAAAAAAAAATAGTTTAGGCAATTTAAATAAAATTTTACGTATTTATCACTTACTTAAGTAACTACCTTTTTTTTGAGATATTTGTTTTGGAATAAATGTTTTTAAGAATACAATGAAGTTGTACTTTATTTACATTTATTCCTACTGCAAAATCAAAATTTAGAATTCCTTTTATACAAAAAATAAATTACACACTTATGTGGATTCACTACAGTCAGCAACTGAAAAACAGGTACATTGTTCATAGAGCTGGAAAAATCCCTTCTGTCATCGAATTTTGCAAATAAATGCCTCATTATTATAGATTTTTCTAGTTGTCGTCTGTTGATTATTGTAACATGAAGATCTATAAAATACATATTGGTACAGAATTTTTTCATACAGAATTTTGTTAGTAAATATATTTTGGCAGCATATTAATTATAATTTTACAAAATTTGAACTTATATAGTAAGGTTATCAATAAAAATAAAATTAAATGTTTAGTTTTTAATTTCTTAGCATAAACCTCAAACAATTTCGTGTTTTATGTGTGCATAAATCACTTTCTATATCTCATAGAAATTAAGATATTTAATTCTATAAGAGTGATAGAAATTTTCGTTATGAAGTTAATAGTTTAAAAGTAATAAACTTTAGACGCGTGTTTGGTTTATAACTAGTGAAAATTCTGAAAAACAAAAATTGTTTAATCATATTCAAACCTTATTATTCCAGAAAATTTCACAGCTCTTTACTTATCACTCAATTTTAATTTAAGTTAACCGAAGCGTATAATTTAATTACGTGCTAACCAGCCAGGCAAATTTTGATATAATGAGTAGATTTCCAGAACATACTTTCAGAGATATAATGGCAAATATGAATTATATGAAATGCCGTCCTTAGTAAAACCCTAGAGAAACATCCGATGTCACTGTATAAATTTCATCAATTTTATATTAAAATTTAATATTGAAAACTGTAAGTATTAGTTTAAAAAAAACATTCTTATATAAGAAAAAAAAGGATCATCTGAAAGTTAGTTTTTCTAACGGATTTTATATATAAAGTTACTGATTAGACAAACAAATTATTAAACAAATCAAAGACAAGCATTTTTTTCTCAGCATCTTGTAAGCCTATTGATAGAAAATTGAACTACCTTAACCTCAAATAGCCGGTTATTATTAATTAATCTGTTAATTGCATTTTCAATACATACAAATCTTTTAGTACATTTTTAACATAACTTCAATACAAGCAGCACCTTAAATTTATCTTGAACATCATCAACGGATGTATTTGTATTTTAAAAATCTTTTTAGATATCATTTAATTATCAAAAAGGGCTAATATTATTTTATGATTCTTGTTATGATTAAAATGTTCGCTTCAGATAACTACGAAAGTTTTTAATTTAATTTCATGAAGAGAAGGTTTAAATAAACGGTTCTTTTGCGATGCAAAACACTCTAAAATATATAATTATTTCTTTTGTAGAATTGGATTGTTAAGTAAATTGATTGTAAAAATATTTGGAATCCGCTTATTTGCTTAATGTAAGCAAGAATGAATGCATACGTCAAATTAAGTATGATTTCTGGCATTTATTTTAGTTCTTCAACTAGGGATTTTTAATTATTTTTCTGGTAAATAAATTAAAGTTTTACTTATATATTGATTTGTAGTTTATATAAAATGCTTCTTGGAATATTTAAAAAGTACTTTGTAGTTTACACATGGCCTTTATTTATATATCCTGCACTGTAATATAATTTATAATGGATTGTCTATTTTTTAATAAATGAGGATCTAGTTGCAAAACACACATTCTTCAAATTCTACCTATAGTGTAGGTCCCTCTCTATTAATTTAGCGATTTTTGACGATGTAAAATCAATTGAACAAAATCTATCTCTTTGAGAATTTAGTTTTGAAACTATACCCTTCAAATTAAAAAATTTAATTCACCAATTTCAATTTAGTTTCATGATATACAACTTAGAACCTACAATTTGCCTTAAAGCAGGCGGAAAACCCACCATTCACGAGTTTTCTGTGTTATTAATTTTTAACAAACAAGTTTAAAAAAAATACGCAAATATTTCAATTTTTAGAAGTCAATATAAATATTTTTGAACTTTCAAGAAATAAAAAAAAAAGTTACATTTTTCACCAAAAATTACCCCTTAATGTATGAATTAAATTATTTATATGCATAGCATGCACCTTTTTTAAATGTCTATTTACAATTCACCTATTTTGAATTCATTAGACTTTTATGACATAGCTCTATTTTAGTTACTTTTTAAGATGACACAACGTTCTGGATAACAATTTAAAACTTTCCCACATACTTTTTCTATTTGAATGTTGTTATATTCACAAACACAACAAGTGACGATATTTTCCTAGTCAAGGGTTTTTGTGAGAAGCTTACATAAATTTTAATATGTTAATTTTGAGAGTATATAAAAGTTTTTAAAAAAAACTAAGTTAGCTAAATTTGCACTTTAATGACATTTTCACAAATGCAAGACATACTTTATTCTATCATACATTAAACAAAACACGTAATTTAACTATTTTAATCAGCATGCTGGATTACTAAAAGTAAGTTTCTTTGTTAATTTTTAATCTTACAAGAACTAAATCTGTTTTAAGTGGAACGCCAGCACTTAAAGCTCTTGCGCTTTTGAATCTTTTCAATTCGAAATCACAACTAGTTTGAATGTGGCTCGTTAGAGATATTCTAACCGAGATTTCAAAGTTTGAAGCTAATCTGAGTTTCCTCATTACTCTAGGAGAATTTCCGGAGAACTTAATGCCAGAATCCATTTAATTTTGTAAATCATTTACAGTTCTTAGTTCTAGTTTAAATAGGGTTAAATAAAATAAATCTTAAAAGTTGTTTTGATTACTTGAAATATTTTTAACATTTGAAATAAAAAGTTTTGATCAATTTGCATTTACCATTAAGCTCTAATCTACATGACTAATAAGCATGTTAAATATGTTCCTAATAAGGTAATAATTCCTGAAAAAATTAAAACTTTAAACATTTGCACGTTTTGAGATACATTTTATCACAGTTAAGAATCTCTTTTTAAAATAAGAAGTACTGAACTCTATATTTCAAATATAGGGAGAAATTTGTAAGACAAAGTTCTGGTCTCACACTTTTTATATCAGTAGAACAGTTAATAAATTTTAAAATTTGTGTTTTTTTTTTGTTTGTTTTTTACCGCGTGGTTTTCTTACTGTCTTAAAGTAATAACCATTGAAAGGAAAATATGGATAACTGTAGATATATAACTTATTTTAAATAATTGCCATTTATAAATGGAAGGCATGAAATTATTCGTATACAACTAGAGCATAAAATGCCTCACTAGATTGTTTTTCAGGAAAGGTTTTTGAGCCAGGAAAGCAACTTGGACTCTGAATCAGTAAGTATAATTTTAGTTGTTTGGAAAACTTGTCTCCACATTGGGGGCCTATTTTTCAACTAAGGTTGTTGCTTAAGGATTAATGATATGTTGTCAAATACTATATTTACGAGTTTTGGAAAATATTTGTTGCACTATGCTCAATATATATTACTATATTTACTTTTTTAGAAAATATTTATACGATTTTGTAAATCAAAATATAACAAATACATTGATTTTACGCTTTAATCATAACTACGCCATATAAAAGTAAAATTAAAAAAAGCAGAGAAAATTTCTTATTTCTTCACTATTTCTGGTAAACAAAATGTCTTAAAATAGTTACAGATGAAACTAAAGTTGTTGAGAAAGTTGAGTTGTTGTTAAAAGTTGTCGAGATGTGTATTGCATTTTAAATTAGAAACATCCCCATACTGTTTCTGAGGCGGAAAGAAATGTACAACAAAATAAGAAAAAAAAACAAGATATCTGGAAGTTTTTCTAATTTGCCATTTTTCAACTGATGATATGTAAGTTATTTAAAGACTGAATTGGTTATTAAGAATGAAATATCTATAAATTTGAGTTTGATTTCTTAAGTTTTGTTGTTAAGATCATATGCACTACATGGTTTTAAAAAAAGGCCTCGCATACTTATAAAAAAGGCCTTGAATTTAATAACGAATTATTTATTGTTGATTGAAACCCTTCACTTGTCACTATTAATATCCTCTCTATGGGACCATTTTAAAAGGAAAACCTGTACAATAACTTTATAACATACACTGTAAAAAATCTGTAAAATCACAGCACATTTTAAAGCTATTTTGCACATCCCAGTGTTGTATAATGCTAAAAGTACTACCCTGTAAAATAACTTAATAAAATACACTGTAAAAAATTTCTGTAAAATTACAGCACATTTTGCGGTTATTTGTACATCACAGTGTTGTAATGTTTGTTTTACTGTAAATTGATGTTTTCTTGACGTACATAGCACGTCATTAAAGAAAATTTTATAAGCATTTTTACTATACCTTAAAAAAAATAGGAAAAAGAAAGCTTTAGAAAAACGAACTTTCTTTAAGAATCTGCCTAAATAATGTTAATAGTAATCGACTTTTGTCTAAACCTTTCAAAATGTACGTATGTGAAACGTTAAGACTGAATACTTTTAAATCTTATTTTGGAGCAAGTATATTCGTATTTAAACTTGATTCTGTAACGGACTGAAATACTGCTGGAACTGTAATAAGGAATCTAAGTTCAAACTTTGTACAAGTTTTAACTAGTAAAGATTTTTTTTAAAGTTAGTTTTAGAATATTTTTAATAGTGTTTCCTTCCTAAAATAATAAGTTTTAAAACAAAACGCGGTTTATGTTTGTGCAATCGTGTAATTGAAAGGGAGTATTTGAATATATTATGCAATTTCAAACATTTTAAATGGAAATTTGAAATATAGTCTGAAGTAAATTTGTTGTATTAAAGATAATGGTAAAAGTTTTGTAGCTTAAAAACTATAGTATTTTACTACGCCGGGTGGTTTGGAAAGAAATAACGATGAAAAATCAAAATAGACTAATGCATGTTTTCGGAAGTTATTTATAATATAATTGCTAAAATATTTCAAGAACAATATACTGTTGGTGGCTTAATATGTAGGGTGACACGGGGTAATTATTGGACAAAAATCAAACTTTTACCATAGCTCCCACATTTATGTAATTTTCCAACCAGCATTTTTTTCGTAATAACTATTAGATATATCTGTTGGGTATTATTGTTGAAATTTACTGTTTCCTCTGTAGAAGTTGAAAAAAATAAACATGTGTCCAAATATTACCCCGCCGATTAGGGTAATTATTGGACAGTCGTTTTCAATCTGTTCTGCGCAGTATTTAGACTAGCTACAATGGGTAAATTGTGTGATATGGTGTGTACTATAGTACTGTGTATTCGAGAATTATTTAACACCACATGGCTTCTGTAAAAAATATATATTAGTGAAATCTAGTAAAAACTACCAAACATTTAAATTTCTTCTTTTTCCAAGTTCAAACATTGCGTAGATGGTGTTTCTTAATCACACAAACTATTCCAAGAAAAATTAAGTATATTGCGATGCTGTATGTTTTACCCCATAGCATTTCCAACAATTTCCCTGCTTTGTCCAATAATTACACCGTAACTAAACAGGCATGTCATGATGTTACTATTCCTCCTACAATAATGTTTTTCAGCACAAAACCTCTTCATAAACATATCTAAGACTGGGCATTACAAAATTCAAGATCATGTAAAAGAAAACAAAATTATACACAATTTGACATCGATTGAACAAATGTTTTTAAAAAAATTCAAGCGCTTTGGGTTATTGATATATTTTTTAAGAAAAAGTATTTATATACTCCCAATAATTTATCAGAGCATTGCTGGACATACAATTAACAAAATTTGGTTTGTTAGACGTAATAAATTATGATGCATTATGGTTTTTGGGCCCTGTCAAATAATTTCCCCAATTTTGCTTGTCCAATAATTAACCCGTGTCACCCTAAATGTTACAGTGTTACCTTGGAACTGCATCATAAGCATCTATGCTATTAATGTGTGACTGCATGTCTGTCTGAAATCTATCTCCGAGTGAACCACAAAACGTAGAGATATGGAAAAGGTGTTAAAATGCGCAGAATGAGAGGGAGAAGTTATTCCGTTTCTTTAAAAGTTTCTAGATTTTTTTTGTTCGAAATTGATTTTATAAAGTCGATATTATAGATTTAACTTTGGAACCAAACATTTAAAAAAAATTCTGGTCTTTCGAAATCACAAATTAAAATTAAGAGCAAGTGGGTTAAATAGGAAAGATTTTAATTTATATCTTAATTATTTCGTTTTTAAAATTGAATTGCGTTTGTTGGGTTATAAATTTCAGCTGAAAAAGTTTGATTTGTGACAGCTTTTTTTTAATAATAAAGAAAATAAAAATATATATATAGAAAAAGTAAAACTACGGTTTTCTGGTGTCTGTTTTATTTATAATGCTATTCCACTTAAGTTGCAGTTGGTCAGAAGTCAAGGTTTTTTGTCTAAAAAGTGATTTCGTCTTGGAAAACATCATTCCTACACTTCTACATTAAATTCTGCTACGACACATTTCACTTTAATATTTCGTAGCATTGGCAAAACGTAAAAAAACACAACTGAGTACTTTATCTCCGTCTGATCAACGAAACGCAAAGATATGGCAGGGGCTGGGGAGCCCAGTCGGTTAGGCATTCGCCTAGCATGCGAAAGGTCCCAGGTTCGGGTCCGGGGATCGCCAAAATAACTGCCGACCTATAAACGGCCCGTGCAGCCAAAAATGTCCGACGAATAATACCCCGTGTAGGGGGAGTGCACGTTAAATATCCTTCAAAGTCCTAACGCTGCGTACGATGTCGCCCTTAACGATTGCGTTGGGTGCCTACTCAGGTGTCGGCCCGTCACTTGACTGTGGTTCTAAAATACAACGCCCGTCGCCAATAGCCCCCGTGTAGCTCTAGTGCGACGATAATTCAAACTAAACTAAACCAACGATATGGCAAAAATGTCAAAATACGCAGAACACAAAATGCGCAAAGGAAACGAGAAAGATATTCCGCTACTTCAAAAGTTTCTGTTTTTTTTTTTTTTTTTTTTTTTGAAAGTAAGAATTTTTTTAAGACCATTTCATGGACTTAACATAGAACTGTTATGAACTTGCTGATCATGAGAAATATTAGATGACAAGTAAGTGTAAGCATGTAGGTTCAATTGGTAAGATTTCAATTTAAATTTTTGAATTTGCTTTTTTTTTTCATATGTTTACTTAAAATCATTGTTTGAATTTTATTACTTCATCAGATTTACACAACTCAATTTAATTTTCTTAAATATTAATAAATGGAAGTAAATATAGTCAGTCATCCAAAATTTAAGCATGTATAATACGAACATCAGCAACAAACAATTGTTATGCAAGTTACTTAGCCTGACCCAGATTTGTTTCAGTGATTAACTTTTCGACTAGGGTATCATCAGTCAATTTTCATAACTCATATTTTATTTGCGTTGTTTTGGTTTGAAAAAACTATTTAAAAAAACGAATACTATTTTAAATTGTTTTTAGCCAGATAGTTAAATAATAAACTAAATTGTACTGCGAAATGCAGTACGTCTAGTCACCCTAAAATTACTTGATGTATATATATTTTAAATAATGGAAAATTTTACAAAAATTTGAATTCTATTCTATTTTCATTGAGATTCAGCGGAAACACATCGGGTAGAAGCTTCAGGGTCTATTGAATTAGTGAGACACTGTATATGACTAAAACTACAGCATCTACAAGGAATATGAGAAAATATAAGATACATAAGACGGTAAAAGATACAGGGAAAAACATACAATTTTTACAGTTTAATATTACAACAGCATAATTTCTTTACACATTGATCTATTTTCAGTTTAGTGAGTTTCCACTTTAACCTCACTTTTTCAAAATGAGAAAAAGTAGTAAACTTGCTAATTTCTATTTTTACCTAATAAGTGCTTAAATTTTTATTTTTGGTCCGATATTTATAATATCAGTAGAACTGTTAAAAAATTAAAGGTTATCATAGCTATTCATTGATTTTTTACAATCTAAAAGCGAACTAAGTTATCATCAAACTAGGTTAAAAACAAACTAGGTTTCCGCAATCGCACTTCTCTAACTTATTTAAAGTGTTTATTATTCATAAAATGCTTCATCTTCTAATACAAAAGCAATACACATCTACAGTAATGAGATAAATTAATAGAAACTATTTTACACTTTAATCAATTAACCAGAAACACATTATTTATTTAATTTGTCTTTTACAAAATAACTTATAATGTAAAGTTGTCTTATTAGTGCATTACTGTATTTCAATTTATTAACTATTAATGAATTTTATTTCTGCAATTATTTTTTGTCTAAGATTTTGCTTTTAATTCTTTACATCAGTATTCACAATATATCACCAATATTTCATCATATCCAATATTTGTGTAAGTAAAAGGAAATAAAATAAAATTAAACCACTTATCACAAATACAATAATAGTTTCTTAAACGAATCTTTCATTTCCTCAAAAGTGTATGCTTATATTTCCTTAACATCCGACACAATATGCAGTATTTATTAAAGAATATTTTTTTTTACTATACAAACCAATTTTCGCAATTGCATGTATATTTAGAGAGGTTAAATATTTATTAACATAATTAAATATTTCTGATAAAAACAAGGAAAACAACATGTAAAAAAGGTTTTAAAAAATCTGAATTATTAGAAAAAATGAATGCACACTATCATAAAAACTGTCAAAAAATAATTGTGTCGTCAATTTACTGATTAGGGCTTTAGCTTTGAAAAAAGTTTTAATTTATATTAAAAAATTTAATATTTTATTTTTAATTACTACTAACAAATAATTAATTATGAAAATAATAAATTACTGGCTGAATTCTAAATTTAAAATGCCATACGAGAATTTTCAAATCGGCTTTTGATATTTCTATGTATATTACACAGTGTAGAGGAAAAATAAAAAGGGGAAAAAACAATATTTTAGTTATTGTTTATTATTGTTATTTTAATTATTGTTTTTAAAGATTGCTTTGCAGTTTGCACAATCAAATTTTCACCTTTAAAAGCAGCTTAGAACTTTTTTATATTTAAAGTTGATAGAAAGGTAAGAATTTTTTTTTTTTATTTATCACTATTATCCCATACTTAAATTTGTTGTATTATGACTTAAAGACATTTTTTTTATTTTGTCACGGATAACATACTTTTGCATAGCTTAAAATACGGTGTTTTATTTTTCCCAAGCCTAACTTATAATGCTTACAGAAGTATATGCGTTACTTTTTGTCACTACTGTCCCCACGCAAATGTTTATAAGGAACAGTAGTAGAAAACAATTCCTACTAACAGTTCAGGACGGAATGTTGCATATTGTTACAAATACAGTTGCAATGCAGTTATTCAAGTTCATAAAACAGGGAGACATAGAGGGCTTAGGTTTTTACCTTAAATAGCCGGACCAGAGGACATGATCAGAAATTGAATAAATCGTGCTTTAGAAGGGAGGTAAGAAAACATTTTTACAATAGAGTTGTCAATGAGTGGAATGCTTTACCAGATTAAGTTATGCATTCGAAGATAGTAGAAGATTTTAAGAAGAAACTTAATAGTCATTGGAAACTGGTAATGTATTAGATTTATTTTGGACTAACCTTGCTGGGCCTCTGGCCTGTTGTTGGTCGACAATTTTTGTATTTGTATTTGTTCTGAACATGATATCTTATCTATGTTTGGCAAAAAAATGAAAATTTAACTTTTATTTTTCACTAAAGCGCATACTTTGATTGAAATTTTGCTTTTGCAATGAATAACTAAAAGCACAAAATTAAAAAAAAAATTTAACATTATCAATTGCTTAATATTCTCAAAATTTAAAATATTTATATAAATATATTTAAAATTTATAATATTTTTATACAAAAAATATAAAGAACTTTTTTAAAAAAGTACTTTTAACTACTGCACTACATTTTTATTTCCTGTATGTTAATTCTTTTATTCATTAAAAATACATTTTTCCAGCAATAAGTTACATTTCAAATCATCCCCCTTTGAAAATTGCGAAGTCTCAAAATAAACAAACACGTACTTCTCTTGGTCTTATTTGTAATAGTTTCGCATTTGTAAAAAAAAGAAACTTTTTTATTTTGACTGAGAAATATGTAAGACTTCAAACTATTTTAGTTTTTATAATTATTTTTTTTAACTTTACATATGTAGCAAACAAAGTTGTTCGACGGTATATTGCTTTTATAAAAAATACCTAAAGCTCAACGATTAAAAACTATTAAAGTATTTCTTACCGAACGTCTTACCGAACGTAAGAGTAAGAAAGGTTCCTTCAAGGTTCTAGTGTTTTGTTATAAGATAACGCCTTAAATTAAAATTGTATCTCCATATTTATCATAAAAAAAAGTCGGTTTTATCAATATTAACTAACATCTCATTTGAGTTTTTCTTCAATCTAAAAAACGACATTTTAGTCGTAGTAAACTATGTAAAAACCATTGAATTTGAGTATGTTGTAGAGTCAAAATGGCTCCAATTACTCAAGTTTGAAACTTACTATATAGCATATATTCATTTCTGAAACCATGCTATATATCCCGATGTTCCTTTTTTTAGCAGTATTTGTTTCAAAAATGAGTTTAATTTGACTTTATATGCTAATTTTAAGTATCACTTATAAAATATGCCATTATTACTTGTGGAGTTTTTTTCTACTACTGGTTCTATATGCAATTTATAGAATGACGTGTAGTGGGTGAGATACGGATTTCCGCTATCCAGAGTAGATTCTATCTCTAGTCCAACATGATAACCATTCGGCCAACTAATCTGTTGAATTATACTATATTTAACGAATTAAACTTAATTTTGTTGGAAAAGGAGTATATTTTTATTACAGAATTGAAAGCATTGCGACGTCATCTTTGAAAAAAAATAATGTTTCATTTTAAAATAAAAACATAGATCTACTCATATTTTAAAGTGTCATTTTTCTTAGTGTGTATTGCCATTTTAAAACCATATTTCAAAACCAATGTATAAACTTATCTTTTAAAAATGGCAAAAGTCGTTTTGTAAAATTTAACCATTTTTTAATTTCACTACAGAATTAAGCTGTAGTTCACTTAAAGAATAGTTAAGAATTAATAGTTCGCTAAAGAATTAGCTTAATAAATATTTCGTGCTTTTTTATCATTTTTATAGTTCCTATAGATTTTATTTCTCAATGTTCTAGAAGCACGTGGTCATATATATAAATTTGATACTTTTTTAATCATCAGAATATACAGAGAACCACTAAAAGCATTGAGTTTAATAACCTAAGTTTTCTGAAAACTATGATAAAAAAATCTTTATTTTTGAAAACAACTCGAAATTTTTTATTAATTATGAAATACGATAAAACAATACTGTAGTTCCAAAACTAAACAACTTATTGAATTCCCCAAGAAATATGAACTACTACTGGTATCTAGAGCAATTTGTAACCAGAGAACCACCTATATAACTTAAACTCAGTCTTAATTCATTTTGTTCTGAAATTTTAACAATTGTAAAAAGATTAGAATTCTCCGTGTTAGGACTGTATTTGGGTCTTAGTTGCCTCTTTCACACCAAATGCATTCCATTTTCATTTAAATACTATAATCCTGCTCCAACAAACAAAATATTAACTTATTGTTCGTCAAATTTCTTAATAGGTTTTATAGGGATTGCTAAAAGCCAAAAAAAAAAACAGTTAACACTGCTTTGAAGGAATCTTATATAACGTTTGTATCTTTGGTTTGTTTAAATAATAAACAAATTTGGTATTTATAATGCTATACTGGCTGACAATTTCTAGATTTTTTTTAAATAAAATGAATAAATATATAGTAATTGTAAAGAGAAGGGAAAAAGAGGAAATTAAAGAAGAAATTACCCGGATTCAAAACAGAACATAATATTTTGTTGAAAGAACAAATATTTTGTTGATTCAACAAAAAAAAATCTCAATATAACGGCAACAAAAATTTTGTTATCAGTACGAAATTATTTTGTTGGTTCCCCAACAAAAGTTTAGTTGGTTTTGCCAAGCAACAATATTGTTGGTTCAACAAAAGTTTAGTCATTTGCAACAAATTAGTCATTTTGTGACAAAAAGTTTTGTACGTTCAACAAAAGCTTAGTTAGGATGTATAGAAACAATTTTTTTTCCAAAAATCCCATAAGTCCACGAACCATAATTTTCGATAATTTGAAAAAAACTGTTTTAACAGCAACCTTACATCAAAATTGCTGAACAGAAAATTTAACACCAACCTTCTGAGCGGGATGCTTCATTAAAACTTGAAAAAGCATAAAAAAGCATTATTTATTATTTAAAATTAATTTTAAAGTTGCTGGACTTAAGGGGTTACTGAAACAATAATAATTGTATTTCAAGTTCAAGGAAAATAATAACATTTCGTAGCTAAAAATATGTTTATTCAACTCAAAACAGTTTTAGACCACAAGTTTTTAAAAAAAATAAGTATAACAATCCTATACAATATTAGACTATCGGGTTTCTAAAAAAAACAAACAATTATCTGGATCTCGCGCCCTCTGTAGCAATTCGACAAGGTCTGTGACTTATAGGGTTTCTTCCCTAAACGCCATTTCGGTTTCGTCAGGCTTGTTGTTACTCACGGAGGCTAGAAATAAACAGCCGGAAACTTTCAAACCAAACTAAATACATTTATCGTGAGTCTGCGCACTTAACCGAGTGTGGGTTGGATTCTAATAACCTTCGCCCTGGGTGTAATTTATATATCTCTGTGTCAGTAAAAATTCTGTCTGTGTCTGTCTTACTTGACGAAGGTTTATAATCGAGTCCCTGGTAAAGCACACAAACTGGAAAATATATATGTACCAACCTACCTACCTACATTTATAGCGGGTCCACACTGTCCGAGGTCAATAATAGAAGCCTCCATCCGAGAAGGTTCTTGATTCTGTCCTAGCCATACTATAGACGAAAGTCCCGACGGCGTTAGCCTACGATGTCGCTTAAAGTTAAGTTGGGTGCCAGCTAAGATATCAACCTCGTCACTTGTCCAGGGTTCTGATTTTGTAGGAGTTTATTCGCTGTGAAAAGTCAATGTAAGTTAAACGCATACCCAAAAATAATGAGGAGGTATCTGGTATAATAAATCAGCTATAAAAACCCAACCAACAATTTATCGACCATAATTTCTAAAAATATTTTTCTAGAAAGCCTTAACTAAGGTTTTGAAAATGCTTGAATACCCAGGATTAAACTTTAAATACTAAATACTTCACGCTAATTATATAAAATTTCACCATCAGAAGATTAATTCATTCGAGGTGAGGCTTACAAAACGCTAATTAACTAATTATGGATTTTTAAATGGAATTAAGTTTTAAATAACAAGTACGCCATGTGTTAATTCTTCATGAAATTCTATGTTAAGGTAGAAAAGATGATTTAATGAAAAAATAAATGTTTTAAGCAACAAAACTAAATGTTTTTTAGAAATGTATATTATTAAACCAAGTATATATATTTTGTAAACCATTATTGTATTTTACCCCGTAAAATTTGTTATGTTAATATCGTTTATGAGTCCCCCTTCCCCACTCTTATAAAGGTATCTAACATAAAAAAAAACTATTTGTAACTAAACCATGACAAGCAGAATTACTATTTATAAAAAATCAAACTCTGTTACAAAAAATAATAAAACTTAATGATCTTTTGCCCTTAATAATTAATCAATTCTAATACTATATAAAATAAAAATTACAGCAACACAAAAAAATATCCATTAGAGTTTTATTCCTTAATAAATCTCAAAAATGGAATTAATTTGAATTCTTAATAAATCAACTAATCTATTAAATTTTTAATTACTTCAAGGAATTCCATTATATTGAATGTTATAAATAGTGTGGAGCAAAGAATTGAAATGTAAAACTTATAAATGTTTAATGAGATCCTTATGGAACCTCCTCCTCCTAACGTTCGAATAATACTTTTAATTAAAATATATCCGTTATTAATTTACAATTAGCTCTCAGAAATTAATCTTTCTTGTGTTTTGATATTTTAATTTAAACACATGCTTAAAAATGTATTTTAAAATTCTCTGAAAATGTATTGTCTTGAGTTAAAAGTTATATCGAATTAAAGTGAATCAGTAAGAGCATTTCACAGTAAATATAATAAAAATTCATTAATAACCCAATGCATATTTTTTCGCAAGTATAAGAAACATATTTTGTTCAGTATTTTTAAAACTTAACAGTTTACCTAACTTTAACTGGCTTCGCTAAGGTACTAAAAAAATCTAAAACTAAATTCATTAAATTATTACATGTGTTTGCTATTTCCTCCTTTTTTTAATAAAGATGAATGTAGTAATGTTAAGTTAATTTTTTTTAACTAAATAAGAGCAAATAAAGTCATTTAAAATAAAACTACTTTTGAAAATTTTAAAAATGTGGTAAAATAAACGAAAAAAATATTCCACATGTATAAGGACACATATAGGTGAAAAATAAGTTAAAATTTAAGTTTTTAGCTTAATTTTATATTCAATGAACCATGAAATTTATGAGCCTAAGGTAACTGGCAAACTCGTACTTTAATTTATAACAAATAAGTTTCCACATACAGAACACGAAATCGACCAAAAAAATGGAACGCAAAATAAAATCACATTTTTTCGCATCCTATTACTAAATGGTGATATTCATTCTAGCAGCAAACTTAAATTCTAAAAAAAAATATGTCATACAATAACCCTTTCAAAACATACCATTGCCTAAATTTGCCTTTATTTTTGTGAAAAAATGCTCTTGCATAATATCAATTAATATTTTCCTCTATTGATATAAAAAAACGCCAAAAGGGTATATCTTTTGTTGCAATCACTCTATAAAAACTGGAGCATTTTAAAAGATTTTTTATTACAAATCGAAGCATTGTTAAATAACATAAAACACCGTGCAACTACTTTGATAAAAACTTTTGCTAAAGGTTTCTATTAGTTTGACAAAACTGTGATTGACGTTCAACTTATTATGGAGAATATTACTCTGAAAAAATAATTTTAAAAAATACTTATGGATACAGTGAAACATTACACGTTCCTGCTGTATTTTACTGTTTCATTTAATAATCAAATTGATTATTTTCAAATAATGCAATTGACTCTATTTAATCGTAATGCAATAACTCTATTTAATCGTATCTCCGCTTTAACCGACATAATTTTTTTACCCCTAAAATGTAAAAAATTAACTAAAAATAACTTGTTTCGTTTATTGATCCGACATCCATATGATGCAGATAAAAAAAATGGCGGAACTGTGTCTAATTTCTGTTTTTTTTTTTAACTTCAAGAAAAAAAGTTAGGGATTTTTGTAAGAGTATGTAACTTGTAATACTTGAATACATTGAATAAATTGATGCATTACTTTAACTGCGTGTTTATTTATAAGGCAAATATCATCAATGTGTTAACGCGTGCAATCAACCGCATATCCCAAACCTTAATTAATTTCCCTTCTGCGGTTTTGCTGGATTTTCTCTAAACCGGCTTGCTCTTGGTCCCATCTAAGCTCTTTAAGAGGGTGTCTTCTGTATTCAAATTGAATTTTTCCTACAAAAATATTATACACGTAAACATCTTTTGTTATGTCTATTATAACTATTCCGTCCTAACACAATGAAGAAGAACCATAAGAGACCACAAACTTTGGAGATGTCCAACTACCCGCACTACAAAGTGAGCATTAGTATGAGCATACTATTTGGTAATTGAAATTGTCATTATGGAAATTGAAGCTATCAAGAAAACTCTAATAGTTTATGTAATGCAATAACTGTATAAAGCATCTGTACCTACAACTACAAAACATTTTTGTTAAAAAATGAACGGTTGCATTTTTATCTAACTCATGAGACTATCTTCAACAAGACTTTAATAATGGATTCCGGCACTTCCTTATAAAAAAGGAATTTATCAAAAGAGTCATTCAAAATGCCATTATTTCCCAACTTTCGTCAAAATACATCGATTTAAAAAGAGATAAAATTTCTTAAAAGTAGTCAGTTGTGAGCTGTGATCTATCTACTAGGTATATTTTACATCAAAAGCTATAAAAGGTTTTTATGTAAAGTTATTTTCTCTAATTTTTCATTCAATAAGACACATTTCAAACATTTTATAGGCTTGTTTTATCTAGATTTTTATCTCATAAAAAGAATTTATTCTACACCGAATTAATATATTTTTCCAGACTACTTAAATACTTAAAAGTTACCATTTAAACAACTCTTTCAATTAAATTCTCTTATTTTTTTTTAATTCCCTACATTTTTGTGATTATTTATACAATTTAAAGAACTTAAAAATAATTCGAACGTTTTAAGGAATAAATTACATATATATAAGGAGGATCCGTAACCCAGTTGTCGGAAGATCGGCCTCAAACCCGTTCCAAACCAGTCCACATCCTGTGGACGGATATTTGTTGGCAAAAATAAAAATAATAAAATCGAATTTATTTTGGGGTTCTGCGAGTACACAGGGACAGACATGATCGTTAAATTTGTCGACTCCAAACACCCGACAGCGTTGTGTACGATGTCGCTCGAAGACCAGTTAGGTGCCAGCTCAGGTGTCGTACTCGTCAATTTACCCAGGCGTAATCGGCTGTGTTAAAGCTTCGAAAGGACGCTAGAAATAGACAACTGGACACGATTAAGTTACCAAATTACACAAGTTATAACTAGGCATTGGCCGAGTGGTTAAGGCATCAGCCTAGAGATTCAACCTTCTCAGGAGTGCGGGGGTTCGAATCCCACTTACTGCCAGTCATCCTATAAATCGGATCTGTGCTGGAAATAGTAGAAAATCCTCATCACGGATGGGCCCGTGTACACAGGGACAGACGTGCTCGTTAAATCTGTAGAGTCCAAAGTCCCGACGGCGTTAGCGTACGATGTCGCTCGAAGTTCCGTTGGGTGCCCGCTCAGGTGTCGACCTCGTCACTTGACCAGGGTTCTAAAATACGAGGCGTTATTTGCTGTGTTAAAGCTCCTAAAGGAGGCTAGAAATAGGCAGCCGGAAGCGATTACCTTACCTTACCTTACCTTACTAGGCATGGCCCGTCCGTAGGGAGCCTAGTGGTTAAGATCTCGGTATCGGGATCGAAAGGCCGCGATCGAGTCTCGACACCTCTGAAGACCCACCGAGTATATCCGGAGTACGTGCTCGTTAAATCTGTTGGGTCCGAAAGTCCTGTGGTCGGCCATTACGCAGTTTACCACGGGTACAGGTCCTTGGAGACTATTTCCATCCCTTTCAGGGACATGTCTAAATTGTGGAGGTGGCGATAGATGGCAGCATCTGTCTTGTATGTGTGTGTATGTCGTGTCCGTCATGTCCGTCGTGACCGCTTATATCCGAAGGTTTATAAGCCGGTCTTTGCATAGAGGTAGGAAAGAGAATAGAGAGGTCCATGTATATGCGCAGTAGCGCACAAATGAAGCAGGCTAGAGCGGTGCATCTTGGGATACCTCAGTGCCAGTTTCGGTCACTATGTTATGCGCAGTAGCTCAAAACACGGCTAGAGCGGTGCATCTTGGGATACCTCAGTGCCAGTATTGGATGCGCAGTAGCTCGAAAAACCTGACAGCCCTGCTTCAAACCATTTGAATTCATAGACCCCTCTACCTCTCCTTCCTAACTCTATGGGTCTTTGTGACCAAGCACACAAGCTTGAAAATATATATCTACCAACCAACTAGGCATGGCCCGTCCGTGGCCGAGTAGTTTGGGCATTAGCCTAGAGGTTCAACTTTCTCAGGAGTGCGGGGGTTTGAATCCCACCTACTGCCAGTCATCCTATAAATCGGATCTCTGTACTGGAAATAGTAGAAAAATCCTCAATTCCCACCACGGATGGACCTGAGTACACTGGGACAGACGTGCTTGTTAAATCTGTGGTGTCCAAAGTCCCGACGGCGTTAGCGTACGATGTCGCTCGAAGTTCCGTTGGGTGCCCGCTCAGATGTCGACCTCGTAACTTGACCAGGGTTCGAAATTACGAGGCGTTATTGGCTGTGTTAAAGCTCCTTATAAGTTTGGCTAGAAATAGGCAGCCGGAAACGATGAATTACCCTCTACCCTTCTAACTAGGCATCGTACTTTTACTTTGTGGCGGGGGCCGTAGTGAGCCTAGTGGTCAGCGTCTCGGTCTCGGGATCGGAAGGTCCTGCGATCGAGTCTCGGTACCACTGAAGACCTACCGAGTATATGCGGAGTACGTGCTCGTTAAATCTGTGGGGTCCGAAAGTCCTCTAAGTTCCCATACCAAATCAATACCTCTGGGGGTGACAAGCCAATTCTGGGGATCCTCTAGTTGGCCTCTGTCTCTAAAAATTAGATGGATCCACTTATGTGTGTGTTGTCTGTTGTGTCTGTCTTACTTGACGAAGGTTTATAAGCGGGTCTCTGACCAAGCACACAAACCTGAATATATATGTCTACCAACCAACCAACTTTGTGGCAATTTTAAAAGACGCCTCAAAACACAATCCTTTAATTTAATATGGTCTCTTTCAAATTGCCACTTTGTATTACCCAACAAGGTAATTTACTTAAAATTATAGTTCTTTCAATCAAATGTAAATTAAAAATAGATCTAGTATATAAATAATTTTAATTGTAAAACCAAAATATTTCATAACCTAAAAAAGCTTTTACAAGTAGTTTCCTTAAAACAGTCATAAACTTGTTGCGAGGTTAAAAAAGGATGGCTACGGAAATTTGATACAAACTTTTGTTGAGTAAATCTAAAGAGAGAGGAGATTATTTTAATAATACAATAAGAGTTCCATTATTTTGTTCCAACGTACAAAAAACTTTGAAATTCGTATATAAAAGAGATTGTTTTAATAGGAAGCACTCAAAGTATATTGGATTTTTTAACCCTCTTGATGATCGCTTGAAAATTAATTTGTTATCGGAGATCATAACAAAAGGTATTATTTTTGCTTCTATTGGCTTAACTGATTGCTTGAAACTCACTACGTAAGATGGATCCTATGTTAGAGTTCTAATTGAATAAATAAGTTTTAAAATTATCTGCATCACTTTTAACGTCAAAAACAAACAATTTTAGGAATAGAAAAAACAATGAGGATAAAAGCCAAAAATAATAAACATTTAAAATCACGACATAGTTAGACATTTCTTAAATATCTCAAACATAAATGCAATTATGTTCCAAGAAAGGTTATCTTATTATATATTTAAATTATGTAATTTTATGAAGCTAAAACAAAAAGTTGCTTTTTAAAGTTTATGTAATTGTAAAGAATTCCGCATATGAGCGAAATACTCAGTGGAAATAGGTAGATCTAAATTTAAACATTGAATCCCGGATTTTCTGTTCTTAGCATTAAGATGAAATTCGAGCTTAGTGCATAAATCTTTACTTAAATGAATGAATATTATTAATACCAAACTTGAAATGTTTAAAGTTAAATCTGTTACATAGTTGCCGGGTTAAATTAAAATATACTTTTATTTTAGTTGAATTTATTATAAATCTTACATTAATAAAAATATAACGTTTTAATCGTTTCCACCTATTTAAATAGCTTCATCTATATTCAAAAGGTATTTAAATAAACACATTGTCCCATTGAGAGCAAAAGGACCTTTTTTCAAATGTTCCAGTGTATTGCTGTTTAACCCTTTCAGTCCCAGTGATGCCATTTGGCATCATCATGTTTCTGATCATAATTAAAAAAACTAATAAGGCTGACATCTATTGGGATTAATAAAAAAAATCTAATAGAATAAAGTTTGAAGAATCGAATGATGTTCTTTTTGATATCATAAATGGCTATAGACGATCAGAAAAAAAAATTCTAAAAGGGTGATGCCAAATTGTCATTGGGACTGAAAGGGTTAATAGAATTTATTATTCAAAACGAATATTTTCAATCTAAAATCTATCTTCAAAGGCATATTTGTGTTTATCAATAATACGAAATTCAAAGAAATCAATAATTTATCGGATAAAAGGTAGTTAAAAACAATTGGATGTTTCATTATAAAATTTTGTTGTTAGTATTGCCTTTTGAAATCCGTTTCAATCAAAATCAGTTAATACTAGTGCAACTTTGTCATGTATTAAAAAAACAAAGAATAAAGAGAATTTCCAATGCAATTTCACAAGAAAATGTATATATGTTGAATCCAAATGTGGCATCAAATATAAAAGAATAGTTTTTTTAAACTACAATTGTCAACAATAGATAAATTTTTAATTAATAATTAATCTCGTTAAGCAAAAATAACACTTTTCTTCGTTTATATTTTAAACTTTTGTTCTGATGTTTCCTTTGACTTTATTTCTGTATAAAAAAATACATTCGCAAAGATATTTGAACCCTTTCAAACAATTCCCTTTTTGTAATAGATGTACTTTTATAGTGTATCATAGAATGCGAAACATGAAACCTTTTAGAAAATAATATCTTTTAGAACTCTTTCAAGTTGTTAGTCAATATTGTATCCAACAGTGGAACAGTGCATTTGTTTGAAAAACTGAATAGCGAGAAAAACAAACAACACTGTGAGAATATATTTGCTCAAATACCGTTCGCAGTGATATGGTTCAGGTCTTTTTATAATCTAAGGGGAAATGTCATGAATACAGATAAACCTTACTGTTTACATGGGATTGATAAAAATTCCGAACAAAAAGTTAGGTTAATAAGACTTTAATAAAAGGAATGAATGGAAATAAAGGGTATAAAGGTGAAATAAAGTACTAAATGTATTAAGTAAGTCAATTATTGACACAAAGTCTTTACAAGTGTTGAAAATTAAAGACGGGGCATAACTGCTTTTGAAATAAATTTAAATAGAAATTCAAATGAACAAATATTGTAGGAGATCAAAAACATTTTGAAATGTTCGTTACATTTTTACTCGTATTCGGACGTAAAACACGGGAAAGTAAACATAAATAAATTCTTAAATACACTGCTCACATCAATTAGAGGAGCACTTTGAGTACCTTTGTACCTTTTGAGTGTTTTTGTACCTTTGAGTTCCAAATTTTTGTTTTTTATTCTAAAAATCTAAAATTTGTGAAATAGATTCATTATGCATCCAGAATGAAATGGTAAGAAACAGGGGAAAAAATCTTAATTTTTTTTAACTAAAATTTAAGGGGGGAAAATTGGAATCACAACTTTTGAATAAATTATAACAATAATTTTTTTCAAAACTTTATTTATAAAAAAAGGTCAAATCAATTTTTAAGCGTCTACGATTGCAAGCGTGAAGAAATTAGGGTCAATTTATTAAAAAAAAAATTTGGGGAGGGAATTTTATTTTACCATGTTTTTCATATTTTCATCTAATTACAGCTAACAGTATTTAATTCTTCAAAAGACATGATTCTTCCATCTAACGATAAATAAGTGCGAGCTCAACTTAGTGAGAAAAAAATCGCAAGCTGATGATTCCAAATGAAATCAATGGTGGTGAAAGGGTTTAAAATCTCCGCTCCCCTAATTGTTTTGAGCAGTGTAGTTAACGTATTCGTTGTGTTAAAAATAATTAATATATCCCAAAAAAAAAAGTCACTAAAGTTTACGAGTACAGTGAGACAGGCGTGCTCATTAAATCTGTGAGTCCAAACTCCGACGACGTTTGCGTATGATGTCATTCGAAGTTTAAACCATTTTATTTTACAGAGATAAAGTAACAGCAAAAAATACGGTTAAATTTCCGACACTGCTGTTTACATAAAAAAATTGCTATAAACTTACGTGGTTTTTTCTTACATTGATAGCTTTGGTGCAGAAAAAAATTACAATACGAAGGGGAAAAGTTGGCAAATAGCTCTTGTATTAATTTGAATGCAAACTTTACTAAACAAGGCGCCAATGACTAGGTAGGTAGGTGATTGGGATTATACTTTTCCACTGGTACTCGATTCAATTCTTACCACCATAACCTAAATACCTAAAAAAACGTATATTAAAAAGGCTGATAAATATTAAATATTTGTTGTGTTTAAAAATTCTGTTGCTTATGTGCGTTGAGTTCATGGCAAAAATTTCCATGACTATATTTAAAACAACTTTAAATTTATTAATGAACCGTTATTAGTCAAATCCTCAATGTAGTTACGGGGAGGCTGTGGTAGCCTAATGGATAGAGCGTTGAGGGATGTATGGTACAGCTGGGGAAAAAAAAACGATCCACCCTTCGTTTTTCGGCTTCTACTGGTCAAGGAATTTTGTGAAAGGTGTCATTTTTCAGGAAATAGCTTAAGGAATTGAGAACTGGCAACCAAAATTGTATAAGGGGTCGTCAACATATTAAAATGAGTACCAACTTTGAAAATTCCAATGGCAACACCCAATTTTTTTTACATAAAAATGTTCAGCACCTTCAAAATACCCTAGGTATAAAAAAGAATTATTTCTTTTTCATTATTTGCCGAGATATTAAAGCATTAATTTTGAACGCGATTAGGGGGAAATCTCCAAATTGGAAAAGTTAATATTTAGGGTGTCTTTTCGAAACGACAAGCTAACAAAAGGGTTACCATAATCTCGCCAAAGGATGCTAGAACTAAACCTTCTTCACTAATATTGTGATTTTTTTATGTTTTTAACCTTTTTTTTAAATTTTGGATTTTAAAATTCAGAAATAAAATAAAGGGTAGACGAGAAAAAGCTTTAATTTTAAATTAAGTCACATATACGATTATTTATAACGAACATATTTTCAAATGCGAATAGTTACAATCAGATAGACAAACATGATTATTACATTTATGTTTTACATTTTATGCAAATTTTTGTTTCATTCATATTGCTACAAAAAGTTTCTTTAAAATTCGGCACACTGGGTCTGGGACATATCCCGACAGACGAAACCCGACAAGCCGAAATCCCGAATGAGTCAAAATCCCGAATGGGTATAAATCCCGAAAATAGATTTTTGTCCATTTCCCGATTTTTTTTAAATATTAGAGATTATTTATTTAGTTATTTAGTTAATCAGTTAGTTAGTCAGTTAGTTAGTCACTTAGTTTGTTAGTCAGTCAGTCAGTCAGTTAGTCAGTCAGTAAGTTAGTTAGTCACACAGTTAGTCGGTTAGTTATCCAGTCAGTTAGTCAGTCAGTTAGTTAGTCAGTCCGTTAGTTAGTCAGTCCATTAGTTAGTCCGTTAGTCAGTCAGTTAGTTAGTCAGTCAGTTAGTTAGTCAGTCAGTTAGTTAGTCAGTCCGTTAGTTAGTCGCTCCATTAGTTAGTCCAGACTGACTAACTTGTCTAACTAACTGTCAATCAGTGAACTGACTGACTCACTGACTAACTGACTAACTAACTGACTGACTAACTGACTGACTAACCGACTAACTAACTGACTAACTTACTAACTGACTGACTAACTGACTGACTGACTAACTAACTGACTAACTAACGGACTAACTTACTGACTAACTAACTGACTGACTAACTAACTAACTAACTGACTGACTAACTGACTAACTGACTGACTGACTAACTAACGGGCTGACTAACTAACGGACTGACTGACTAACTGACTGACTAACTAACTGACTGACTAACTAACGGACTGACTAACTAACTAAATAACTAACCAAATAAGTAAATAAATAAATAAGTAATCTCTAATAATTTTTTTTAAAAAATCGCGAAATGGACAAAAATCCATTTTCGGGATTTTGACCCATTCGGGATTTCGTCCTTGTCGGGTTTCACTTTATCGGTAATATAAACCTATACTATTACTAAACGAGAGTTAGGGCGCTTTTCATTGACCGACACGACACCGACAAATCGTAACGATTTCAGTAACACGATATCGTGGAACGCAAAACACACACGCGAAGCCGGGACGCTTTCACTAGCCGATACGATAACGATTATGCCGTTCGTAATCGGGCGATATCGGTTATCGCCACGTTATATCGTGGGTACGCACGAATCCTTCTTAATCGTGGCGACACTTTCTGTTTGTTGTTGTTTGAAAACTTCGTAAAATGGCTCTTAAATTTGATATTGTGTCTCTGCGAATTAGTTGAGGGTAGACATGACGGAAAGTAAATAAAATGGTGCTGAAATCTATGACCTAGTTAACAAAATTAGTTTTTAAATAGTTTAAAAAAATTGCATGTTTTTTTATATAAAATTCTTAATTTTTTTACAATTAACTAGCAACTGTTTTAATAAGGTTGTATTTTTTTAAAACTGATTTCAGCTTGTAATTAAAAATTTATTTTTTAACGTCATGTTAGAAAGTTCAATCAAAAGTTTCTACGCTCATTCTAAAATAACTGAAGAATTTTGCAGGATCTTTATGTAGCCTTCAAATAGTACGTGAAAATCCCCTTCAGAATGCCTTGCTTTTAAAATATCGTGAACCCAGAAGCGTTTTGTAATACCTCGTCTTCTTAAATAAAGTAAATATAAGAGGCGCAATTGATGATAATGTAGTTTATTGTGACGAGCCATTTTTTAAATGCGTCTGCTCACGGAGAAAGACGAACACGAAAATGAGCGGAAAATCGGCCCGTTTCAGTGAACGATATCGGTGCAGTGAAAAAGCGACTACCTAGACGATACGATAATATCGTATGCCGTCCCAAGCGATAGTGTACGATTTATCGGTGTCGTGTCGTTCAATGAAAAAGCGCCCTTATGATCTTAACACGATATTTAAGGAAAGCAAAATAAAATTATGCAGAATGATTTGGCAATGATTTTTAACCAAGGCAGTGGGCACTAATCATTTTAAATAATCAATGTGGTAACAATAAAATATGCTAAACACCGAATTCCAATAATATTTTAGGGTTGTTAATTTTTACTATAAAACACACTTTTTGAAATTGTATTGGAAATAACATACATTCAAAAACATAGTAATCGATATAATTTAATGTTAATTATACAAACAAAATACATTGTATGCACTTGAAATAAGAAAAGATTTTTAGACATTTGACAGACATCAATAATTTGAATAAACATTTACCAAAAACGCTTTTCAACCACCAAACAGTGATGCAAGTTAGGATCCAATTTGCTAAGTAATTTTTTACACGGTCCCTAAAATTCGTTTTTTTCAGTATTTTTACAATAACTCGGCAAATAATTGTTGTTGAATTAAAAAATTCGGGATTTTGGTTCTACTTGATCTGCTTTATCGATTTATGTAATAAAAATTTGTGGTTGCTATTTATGTTTTATTTTTTCTTATTTAAATTTAAATAAAAAATAATAATAATGAAAAATTGATGAAAAAACTTGTGTAATTTGTTTTTGGAAAATTGAGAAGTATATAATCAAAAAAAAAATTTGGTTTAATTCATTTTATTTGTGGAGGTATGAATAAAAGTTTGTGAAACTCTTTTAACATTATGGGCGTTCAACTTTGAATGCTTATATCTCAACAAATAATGCAAATACATAAATTTTCTTTTGGACCTGGGGTATTTTGAAGATGATAAACATTTTTATATAAAAATAATTGGGTGTTGTCATTGGAATTTTCAAAGTTGGTACTCATTTTAATATGTAGACGACCCCGTATACAATTTTAGTTGCCAGTTCTCAATTCCTTACGCTATTTCCTGAAAAATGACACCTTTCACAAAATTCCTTGACCAATAGCAGCCGAAAAACGAAGGGTGGATCGTTTTTTTTTTCCTCAGCTGTACAATACATTCACTGTGTGCTTGTTAAATATGTGTTGTACAAAGTATCGGCGGTTACGCACGATGTCATTTGAAGTTCCATTGGGTGTCAATCGCTCGGGTGTCGATCTCATCATTTGGCAGGGTTCTAAATTAATAGGCGTGTATTGGCTGCATCGAGTCAATATATAAGTTAGATGCATACTCAAAAATAATAATGTGGATGATGTCTAGTATAAATAGGTCTAGAGCAAAGCCATAAAACAGCTATACAAAAGCAACCATTTATCACCCATAATTTCTAGAAATATTTTTTAAGTCGACATTAATTAAGTTTTTAAAAAACCTTGAAAATATAATTTCCCATAAGTTCATCGAAAATCCGTCAGCTATTAATATTTTAGTGATTGAAATTCAAATTTAAAGTTATTGTAAACGGGTTTCAAGTGACATTAAAGTGATTATGTAGTTATAGTTAAGTTATAAAGCGGTTTTAAAATACTCATTTCATAAATGTATCCGCTTATGAATTTGTTGTATTCTGTTCACGATTTGGTAATTTAACTTAAAATTTTACATTTAAGTAATAGACTAATAAAGTTATAAAAAAATATTTGCCACGTTACTTTTCTTCAGTCACAACTATTACAATTGGGAAAAGGTTATCTCAAAATACTTCTAAAGAGGGATCTTTAAAACTAATCATAATTAAAAATTAAATGCCAAATATTGTACGCTAATTATATAAAATTTCAACATCAGATAATAAATTTTTGAGGTTTACAAAGCTCTAATTAACTAATTGGGAATTTTAAATGGTTCCCTTGAGCTTTGGGTGCTGGTTCAGTCGTTGATAACGTCCCTTATTATTCGCGATTTCTAAATTAAAAGGTGTTAATTGAGCAAACACGTGCTTCCTCCCAATGATTCCCACTATTAAAGAGAAAGATCCCAGGGCCCCCAGGCCTATGTTATTTTCTCATTAATAAAATAGATAGGATTAAGCAGTGTTTTCATATACTTTTAGTCTGTGCGTATCTCTTAGAGTGGACCGACCGCCAATTTACAGGTGCAGGGGTCAAAAGGTAGGTAATATATAAGTTATATTATCTCATTTCCTTAAAGCTGATATTTACATATGTTTTAGAAAATATTGTTAAAAGATAATAATCAACACTGCCAGGCACTTTCCGCCGGCCAAAACTTTTGCGGGACTCTTTAGTGGTCCCTGTAAAGTTCAGACTTTGTCCTACGTATCTGGTGATGGCGCGATATGGCATTACGTATTTCCTAACTAAACAAAAATTTTAATTAAATCGAAATGATAATCTTTCTTCGTTTTTATTGCTTATCGACTCAGCTTTATTTCTGTCACCATAAAAGTAAAAAACACTTACAGCCCCCCCCCCAAAAAAAAAATAAAAATACGAAGAAAGATTAACATTTCGATTTAATTAAAAATAATTTTGTTTAGGCAGAAAATACGTAGCGCCATTGTCGCGCCACCAGATACGTAGGACATAGTCTGCACTTTACAAGGACCTTTAAAGAGTATGGCAAGTTTCGGCCAGCGGAAAGTGTCTGGAAGTGTTGATAATTAACTTTTAACAATATTTTCTAAAACCTGCGTAAAAATCAGCTTTAAGAAAATGAGATAAGTTAACTTATATTTTACCTACATTTTTTTCCCGGTACCTGTACACTGACCGTCGATCCACTCTAGCGGGTAGGCATACACTAAAAGTATATGAAAATACTGCTTAATCCGATATATTTTATTAATGAGAAAATAACATAGGTCTGGGGCCCTGGGCTCTTGGACTAGTACAACCTAAGCTAACCAACAGCAACTATAGAAGACAAAACTAAACTCCTCGGCGCAACAACCCGTTAGAGGGCCAAGGCCTGCCTTGCCCATTCCAGCTTACATGACCAAGGGCTCTGGGGTGCTAGGCATATGTCCCGGTAAAGTGGTCAGCCTCACGCAAGACCCCCAATGTTTAGTTCCCAAGCATGCTTGGTACTCATTTTATCGACCCACTTAAGAGATGAAAGGCTGAGTCAACCTCGCCCAGTTCGGGACTCTATCCCCGGACCTGTGGCGTGGCAATGCGAAGCACTACCACTAGGCTCCTGGTCCTACTATATAAGACCAATGAAAATACATTTAACAGAATAAAAATTACTTACGTATGAAATCATGGGCAGGTTGAAGCTAGCAGCCATCTTCGCCTCATGCACGCACGTCTCCTGCGGTCCGATATACGCCGCCACCTTCTCAGTCCACAACCTCGCCACCTGAAGCACACTCTCATCTTCTTCCCCGAACGTCTCGGCCACGGAGAAGTTCAACAGGTGTCCAAAGACTATAGGCCGAAGACGATTTATTTCGTCCGTCGCCATGGAGATGGCCCCGGACACAGTTAGACCAGGGCGGTGGTAATTGGCGTCTCCAGGACGGCGCTTGGAACCGGTCAGGTAGCCCATTGTGAAGGAGGTTGAGGGGTCTCCGGAAGTCAGAGAGATTAGAGTCGTGAAAAGGATTGCTAATATGTTTTTAAGAGACATTCTGTGATGGCGATGTTGGCGAGAAAAGTTTGAAATTGTAGTCATAGAAGCTACTTTGAAGTCGTAGAAGCTACGTTATGGTTGACAGAGGCTTATTGATTAGAACATGGGTTTTATAAGATGATACTGTCAGGAAGAAGATTTTGTAGAATTTATATTAATTACTGCATATTTTGTTTCAATATTTCTTCGTTTTAAATATTGGAGAGAAAGTTTGAAATTTTGGTCGTATAAGTTACTTGTTTAGTGTTGACAGCGGCTTATAGAATAGAACATGTGTTTCATAAGCTGATACTGTCATTAAGAAAATGTCGTAGAGGTGACTGTGACTACTTCGTATTTTGTTTCAATGTATTTCTTCAATTTAAATAGGGGGAAAAGCTAAGTTGTATGGGTTGTAAAAAAGGTGCTTAAGTAGTAGAAAGTCGCTGGATTTATTTTTTGGTAGTTATTAGTTTGGATTGGGTCAGAGAGATTGAAGTTGTGAAAAAAATTGCAAATATAAACGGAACATTCTGTGCGATGTTGGCGAAGAAAGTTTAAAGTTGTAGTCGTAGAAGTTACTTTGAACCTTTATTGTTGACAGTAGCTTATAGATTAGAGAATAGGTTTTATAAGGTGATACGCTCAAGAAGAAGATTTTGTAGAATGTATCGTAATTACTGCATATTTTATTTGAATATTTTTCGTTTTAAATATTGGCCAAAAAATTTGAAAATTTGGTAGTAGAAGTTACTTTGAACGTTTATTGGTGACAGCTTATAGATTAGAACACATATATATAAGGAGATATTGTCAGGAAGAATATTTCGTAGAATTTACAGTGACAACTTTGTATTTTATTTCAATTTATTTCTTCAATTTAAATAGAAATGAAGAAAAGAAGTTGTATGGTTTGTGTTAGAAAAGTGTGCAAGCCGTAGAAAGTCTTTTGAGTTTATCTTTTGAAATATTGAGTAAACGTCATTGCAATAACTAAAGAATTTTTTTATTTCTAAACTTCATAACATACTTCCTTTTTATTAGTTAGTATAGATTAAATTTTCAGTCATAAAAATAATGTGTTTTATCGTTTTTGAAATGGAACATTTTATTTTACTTGTATTTTTTACTTAATTTATGAAGTTCTAGAACCAACTTCTTTAAAGAGCAAACTTAAGTCAGTCATGCGAATATTGAGAGTTTCACAAATATTGAGAGGCACTGGAGATTAGAAGAAAGAAGGAAAAGTTGGAGATTTTTACTGTTTCATCCCTGTACATTTTATAGTAGTAGAAAATTCATTTCCTATCCGAAGAAACAACATTCGAAATGATGAGTTCTTCCCGCGACTTTCTGTAATCAAAAATTCTGATCACAGTTTTTTTTAGTATATTTGAAAACAAGTAAAATCATAAATAAGATTTCAACAAATAATATCTTCCAAATTATACCAAATATTTCATTATTCGTATTAAATAAAGCTCGACGTATTTATTTGTCATATTAACCCCAAAAATTTTAATTAACAATGAAATGTTAATAAACAATAAATATTTATTTTTCATTATAAGTTTATTCAACATTACTTAGAACTTTTAGGGTTTTAAAAGCAAAATAGGTCACATTACATTTTTTTTTTATGATTTATGATTTTTTTTTATGATTTGCAATTTGATTTGTGGTACGGACTATCATATTTTAAAGGTTTAAAATGAACTTAAAACAACTAAAATAACTGTGTGTGTAGGTAAAATAATTTTGTCGAAGTTTCTTTCTAAAATGGGTTGTTTTAGACATTTTTTTCGAATCAATTTGCATAATATATTTTCAAAGTTTAATATATATTTAATGGTGCCAACCGAAAAAGTAATTATGCGTTTCGAGTTATAACGAGATCAACTACAGTCATTTTGGGTTTTTTTTACTCAAATAACGAAATTAATATTAGTTTGCAATTATTATTTATAATAGTACGTTCAATCAATTTTTGTAATGACTCTTATTTTTTCTAGCAATTGATTGAATAGTATGTGAAGTTTATATTGTTAAGCCTAAAAACTATATATTCTACTTCATATGAAGTTAAAACTTTTGACATTTCCCTTTTATATGCAGTAATAGAATTTTAAAATATTCAAAAAAGCTTTTCATTAATTATTTTATTTACGAATAATAATTGTGGTATTTGAGAGATTGTACCGATCTAAAATGGTAGACTTATTAAATAATTTTTAAGTAAATAACCGTATTTCAATTATTCAAACTGTATATGTAATAATTTATTATTATTAGATATGAATATATTAATTATATTGTTAAGTAAAATATATAATATTTTGAAGTTTAAAACTTTACATGGACAAAACGTTTTGGAATTTTAGAAATCTTCCTTAGTAACTTCCTAACAACTTTCGTGAGCTTTTTTTCTATCACTACAATATAGTTTAAAAAAAAAGTTCTAAAGTTTAAATAGCTTTAAATATCGAAAAAAATAAAAAAAATTATACAATATTTTACAATAATTTCATACTTAGTAACTTCAATTTTGAATAAATCTTTTTTAAAAAAAACTAAATTTGTAATGTTTTCGAATTTATGAATATTAAAATTATAAAACTCAATATATAACCACAAATAAACTTCCAAAGTAAGAACAATTCAAATCTATTGCAATATTCCACTCACTGATTTTGTCGCTAACACAAGAGGTTTTCCACGTTGCTAACATGATGGGAAAATTAATTCCAATATTTACCGCAAACGCAGACGAACAAATCGTTCTTCTAATCTCTCTTGTTACCTGACAGTGAAGAGAACGAATCTTGTTTAGAGGAGGAACACGTCTAGCCGGAGAATATTTCTACTCATGCGCCAACTTTCACCAAAGAGGAGCTTTTGGTATTGGAATGTTGTAAATTGGATTGAGTTTAGAAATATATTTTGAGCTATTGGTAGAATTTAAACTTTTTTACTCAAAAATAGTTTTAATATTGAGAAAATCTTATTGATTAATGATAGCAATCGAACCGAATTTTCTCAATAAGATTACATTATTTAATTTAGCTTAGATATGTAACTTTTGTTTTAATATTCCTTAAGGAATTGGTATTATAATGCTAAACAAATATTAGTTTAATTTGTTATTGTTTACTTTTTCAACAAATCAGTTTTATTTGTGATTTTAAAAATGTTGATAAAAACATGGCCATTATTAGGGAGACTTTTAAGAGTCAAACGCAACCATAACTATATTTCTAGCCTTATACTTGAAATATGGATAACTTTAAAAAAAACCATACATACTTGCAATACATCCACATATACTAATACATACAATCATACATACTTGCAATATATCCATACATACTAATACATACAATCATACATACTTGCAATACATCCATACATACTAATACATACAATCATACATACTTGCTGAACATCCTTTGATTGTTAGTTATTAAAATAAATTCTGTTATTTAATAATGTATTTGACTAAAATGGTATATTAAATTAATCGTATAAAAATGCAGTAGTACATACAAAAACAAGTCTTTTCGATGTAATTGTGTTAAAAATAAACCAAGTTTTTTCTAAAATATATAGCTTATTTTCCTGTTACTTAAATACTTACTTAAATTCTTATCGGAAAACAAGTAGAGTTGTAACACTAACTGTCATCTAGAACCGCTTCTAATCAATATTTATAATCATTAGAAAAAATTCGCCAAACATAGCATCCAGTTATACTTTAAACTTTTAAAAGCCAAAATGAGCTATTTTTATTAACTTCCTTTCGCAAATTAAATTAATATTATCTATCGTCTGCATACTTAATGTGAATATTTCTTATGATGCCACGCTCTCCATACTGCGATTTCATTGGTTGTTTTGTTTTCTTTCCCTTCTACTTGAAACAAGCTCATTGTTTTTTTTTATAACGTCACGCGCTCCGAACTGCGATTTCATTGGTTTTGTTTTCTTGGACAAAGTGTTGAAACAAACCTATTAGCAGTTCGAAGAATAATTAAATATTTATTAATTACAAAACATGAAACTACACCAAACTGCACTAAAAAATAAGAACTTTAAATTAAAACTACTCAGAATTGTATGAAAAATTTAATGCCTTGCCGCATCCTTAGTAAACAATTTATGAATTCAATCAAATAATAATATTTTGCTACATTTTATGACACCATTCCAAACTGATTTATGAAAAAAATAAATTTTGACTTCAAATATTATTTTTAAATAAAGTTTCTCAGACCATTGTTGATGTGGCAACAATGATTTTACTAACTTAAAATAAAAAATTTAAAATCAAAAAGTAAGAAAAATGTGTCTCTGAGCCCATACCTTTCTAACAAAAAAGGAATTTGTAAGATCCGACGGGTAGAACCGACTTTGGTACGGGCAGACGTACATCGTCAGCATGTCAATGCCTATTTCTTGATTTTTAAAACATTTTCGAATTAAAAAAAAAAGAAAAGTTAACTTAAAAACCGTCAAAAAAAAAAAGAAGTCAATTGTCATAAAAATAAATTTGCCATGACGCCATAATACGTACACTATGGTTATTTAATTGTTCGTACTATTTGTTTAAAAGGAGACACAAGGCGTTCTATTTTTTAAACTATACGTAAAGCTTAAAGTTTCTTTTTACTTACATTTAAGCATTTATCAATGAATAAAAGCGTTTTTTTTTACCAATTACTCCATTTTGCAAGATCTTATCATTGTATTTTGTTTTTAAAATTGTATTTAAAAAATCATTCGTTGAAATACAAAAAAAAATGCAAACGATAAGTAATAATTGGGGGGGGGGGGTTTAGATGGCGAAACTTTTCAGTTTTTATTTTTCTTCTGCTATTTCATTGGTTGTTTTGGTTTTACTCACAGATGATAGGTTTTTTTTTCTCTGTGTTCTGTTTACATTTCTGCTTGTTGCGTGCAACTTGTTTTTATTCCAGCTATTTATAAAGATTTATCGGTTATTATTTGATTAAATTTCAACTGTGCATTACCAAAATGTCAATGTTGTTACAAAACTTGGGTTTAAATGATATTCTGTCTTATGTTGAGGAATTAAGCGAATTTGTGAGACAGCAATTTAACGTGAGTTACGAACAGAGAAAGGCTTTAATTCCACTGAAATAAAAGTTTAAACACAACATCCGTTTAAGTAAGGTAAGAATATATTGTTCAGAACAAATGCAATTACAGTAGAACTAAAAATTAAAACAATGCCTCTAGAATCGTTGCCACTCAAGACGTGAAAAATATCCGTTATGGAATTTTCGATGAAAAATAGTTTGTTTGACTCTGATATGTATTACTTTAATATGTAAAAGTTTAATATAGAACAAAATGCAGCATATGGCGGGTTTTTTTTGACCCATCGATTTTGTGTGGAAGCCGTTCTAAGTGGCAGATTCTGTTACAAAACTACGTGGTTTAATTTCACTTAAAATACCAGCAATTTACACCTTTTCTATTTTTAATCATTTGTTGCTGAAATTATTTACATCGTTTCAAAGTTAAAGAAACTGAAAAGAAAATAAAACGTAATAATGCTAAATGAAGGTCATTGTAATTAGCCTCTATCCGCCATTATAGATAGCCTAAGTGAAGGCCATGCATCGTTGTTAATTACGCTAGAACCAAACATAGAACCAAGATATATAGAAATTTTTAAAAAAAAAAAAGCTTAGATAACGATAGTTTAAACGCATAATAACATTCTACAAAGTAAGAATAATTACTTGTCATATGAAAAATGTACACTGGGTTAGCTTCATGAAAAATTGCTTCATAATTAGTGCGACATTCGAAGCAAAAACATTACATCTCATTTTACGCCTAATTGCTTTAATGTGATGTACTTTTTCTACCTTTACTAGTCTTCTGCTGTATAATCATAATTAAATTTATACTATAATAACTGACTTTATGCTCAAAGTGAAATAAAAGGCAAATAGTTATTTGTTTGCGTAAAAATTACTTCAATGTAATCAATTTGAACAACTTCTAAAACGATCGGCACTGCATTTGATTTACACTGTAAAAAACTGTTAAAAACCAAAATATTTGTGTTATTTTCCTGAAGAAAATTTTTGTTTTAAAAAACTACAGAAATTTACAGTAAAGTTAATTCTCAATATATCATTAACACATATCCTCTGTAAACAGATAAAATCTGTAACCACTGATACGGATTGCACCTGTAAGTCACCTCAACGACCTTAAGTTTTTTTCTGTTTGATTACGAAAATTAGCAGGCAAATTACTTCCGTGGCCGCGAAGGTTTAGTGGTCAGTGTGTCCGGCTTCTATGCCGACGATGCGCGCCGGAGTTTCGGGATAGTAGAATCGCCGGAGTTTCGGGATAGTAGAATCGCCGGAGTTTCGGGATAGTAGAATCGCCGGAGTTTCGCGATATGATGTTACGATCGCTGGAGTTTCGCGATATGATGTTACGATCGCTGGAGTTTCGCGATATTGCGATCGCCGCGGAGTTCCGTGATGGTATGGTAGAATCGTCGGAGTCTTGCGCGATTTCAGGAATAGCATAAGTTATTGGTTGAACCTTGGCACATCTCAGAAGAGCATGAGTCTTAATTAATTTGTAAAACTTGTCCAATAAATAGGAAAAAAACAATTTTATTCACAAATAACTGACTTCAAATTTAGAAATTTTAAATTTGTAGAATAAAGCTGCACTGTCAAGTATGTAAACAGCTCTAAAAAAATATTATTTTACAAATTAATACAAAATTAGTGTTCTTTTTTTTTCTTCGGAATATAGGCTCATTGATTAAACTAAAATGGTTCGAAAATAAATTAAATAATAAAGATCATTTTCAAAAATAAATCTTTAATTTTTTCCCCTTCAAAACTGTGTTTTAAAGGTATTATTTTGTGGGAACCACAATAAAACTCTCATTAATTAATTGGAAAATTATGAAATGTGAATTTGTGAGTTATATAATAGGTAATTTTAAAGCAAATTTCAGGATATTTTATTTGTGATACTTGCAAAACTTAAAATTATTTTGCTTTTAAAAAATTAAAAGAATTTAATAAAACATTAAAGCATAACTAGCTTGTCAAATAAATTGTGTAATTTTTCAATGTACAATGAACTTTTCATTCACTTTCCCAACTATTGCTTTAGGTTTTTTTTTTAACCAGTCAAGCAAAAGATTATTAATATATTTATGTGGAACTCAATGAGTATAATAAGCACTTTATTAGAAAACTTGATAAGTTTTAAAAAATTTCAAGTTAAAAAAACTTTTTTTAATTTTTTTTATATAACGTGAAAATGCCATGAAATTTTTCTTTCAGTTGAACTATTTCATTAGTCTTTAACTCGCATTGTAGTGATCGTTTAAAATTTTGGGCTTTCTCGTTCTTTTGATCGAAAAAATATATAAACAAAAACGATGACGATGATGAAACGACGAAAAATTTCTGAAATGTCCCTTAAAATATTTGATTAAATTGGACCTGAAATTACTTTATTGAGTACTAACCATTATAAATTAAATTATGATAGTGAAATTTTTGTAGTAGTTGTCGAAATAACACTTTTTTTATAATAAATTTCTCTATTGACTTTTAGAAATTGTTAAAATGCTATATTGATGTTTATATTCTGTGCATATTAGTGAAAAGAAATTATAACTAATATAAAATTTTCGTGATTGTAAAAAAAAGTGCAAATGATTATATTGCTTATTTTTTTTAACAGTTTTGATGGAGAAAGTATAAAATAAATATTCAAATTTATATACAAAGCATTTGTTATATTTTACAAAAAAAAATTGTTTTTTTTAAAGGGAAACAACATTCTGAGTTGATCAAGTTAATCAAATTAACATTAGGTGTTTACTCATTTAAGTTTATATAAATTTTAACATAAACCTTGTTTCAAATCTATCAACTATCATAATCAAATACATAAAAGTGAACCATCAGTCAATTACCTTAAACATTTTCCAATTCAATTTCTTGAATTTATGTCCAAAGAGTTAAGCTATCAAAGTTAAATAATAAAATTTGCTTTATATATTATTTTTATTTATTTTGTACAATCCGTACTTTGTGGTACCGGAAAAAAAATTATGGTAAAAGATATTTTAAATTTTTTTAATGGAAATATGCAAATATAAAAAAAAACAATTAAAATCTATATATATAAAAGGCAAAGTCCTGACTGACTGACTGATTCACTCACTGACTCACGTATCAACGCCCAGCCAAAACTACTGGAGGTAGAGCTACCAAATTTTAGGAAAATATTCTTTTTATATCGTAGGCGTCATTTAAGAAGTTATTTATTGAAATTCAAACCCGAACGGGTGTAGGAAGGTAAAACGTGAGTGGATTTTTCCATAGGAATAGGATTGTTATGAACTTTTATTTTATAAATTTCGTTTTCTAATTTGAAAAAAATTTCAGCGCGTTCAGCGTGAGCGAAAATTAAGTATAAACACGTCAGAGCACGTGAGTTTAAATTTTAAGGATTGTTATTTGAATATCATTATTTTATTCTATTTATAGAATTTATATCTTTTGATTTTTTTTGTTACCAAATTTAATTTTATTGATGTTTACAAATGGTAAGAAATGAAGATATTGATACAATGTCTGATGACAGTAAAGGCGATAACTATTCTAGATATAATGAATACTTCAAAGAAATGTCGATTGTCTCTACGTATAGCTTATTTATTTTATGTTTATGAAACTGGAAATGTATATAATGGCCGATCGAATTTTGGCATTGGCGGCTTTTGGCGAAGTTGAAATTTTAACGTAGGGTAGCTATTCGTATTCAGTTGTATGGGTTAGAGTTAGTTTGAATTATCGTCGCACTAGAACTATACACGAGTTTTATTGGCCACGGGCGTCGTATTTCAGAACCACAGTCAAGTGACTCTCCCCTGGTCAACACTCCATCAGTATATTATAATTTCCTCCCATTCTAATATCAGTATTATTTTTAAAAAAAAAAAGAAATCCGATTGTATGATTGTATCCAGCCCCTTCTAGGAGTTAAGAGGTCTTTCCCATAGGCCGTGTTAAAATTGCCAGAGAATAATTATGATAAAATTACCTTTTTTATTTGCCCTCCTACACTCGAAAATATCCAAAATATGGTAAACATTCCACTCTATATTCAACCACCCGACAGGCCTAGGGAGCCAAGTTGGTAAAGGCGTTCGCCTGCTTGCATGCAATAGGTCCGAGATTCAGGTCCGGGCATCGTCAAAATAACTGCTGACCTATAAACGGCCCATGCAGCCAAAAATGTCCCGTGTCTCGAATAATACCCCGTCTGGTGGAAAGGCACGTTAAATATTTTTCTACGTCCCGACGCTGCGTACGATGTCGCCCTTAAAAGTTGCATTGGGTGCCTACTCAGGTGTCGGCTCGTCACTTGACTGTGGTTCTGAAATACGAAGCCCTTGGCCAATAAACCTCGTGTATAGCTCTAGTGCGACGATAATTCAAACTAACTCTAACCCGTAGAACTTAATACGAATAACTACCCTACGTTAAATTTCCAACTTCACCAAAAGCCGCCAATGCCAAAATTCAATCGACCATTATATCATCTGTACCAAATTTCTAGTTTCATAAACATAAAATACATACGCTATACGCAGAGAGAATCGACATTTCTTCGAAGTATTCATTATATCTAGGATAGTTATCGCCTTTACTGTCATCAGACATTGTAGCAATGTCTTCATTTCTTACCATTTGTAAACATCAATTAAATTAAATTCGGTAACAAAAAAATCAAAAGATTTAAATTCTATAAATAAAATAAAATAATGATATTCAAATAACAATCCTACAAATTAAACTCACGTGCTCTGACGCGTTTATATTTAATTTTCGCTCACGCTGAACGCGCTGACATTTTTTTCAAATTAGAAAACGAAATTTATAAAATAAAAGTTTATAACGATATAAAACGATATAAAAAAAATATTTTCCTAAAATTTGGTAGCTCTACCTCCAGTAGTTTTGGATGGGCGTTGATACGTAAGTCAGTGAGAGAATCAGTCAGTTAAGACTTTGCCTTTTATATAGAGAGATGAAATTCCATGCAAAATTAACCTTACTGTAGTGTAAGTCACGAGTGTAAAAAGTGATTATAGCTAAAACTTTTAACATAAAATGAAAAAAATAGCGGAATAGCTAATATACGCTTATTAAAACTAAATAATGTTTCATTTAATTTGATTTATTTTCCAAAATTAAAAAGTCTGTATGCGCCTCCTAAATTGACTTACACTACAGTTACATAGAATTAGCTTTATATTTTGAAGTCCATTATTAAATAACGCTAGAATTAATCGTTAACTTTAAGGTTATATAATTCGCTTTTCGTGTAACTTAATTTGTCCAAAATATATTTATCAGTACCAATTGTCATTATTTATCTTCTAAGTTTTGGGTATGCTCAGATAAAAATAATCATAACTAACGTAAGACGTATATTTGCATGGCAAACTTTCTTGCCAATCGTCTTGCACGAACTAAGTAAAGCATATTTACTTAGTTCTAACAGAGAGAGAGAATAAACTATTGATAGAGTTACACAAAAAACAAGCAAGCAAACAAGCAAACAACATACACAGCATATAAAACCAGTAAATGTGTAATTTATTGCCAAAACTCAATTAAAAGGACTGGGCATTTTTTTTTATAATTTTTGGTTATTGGTCACATAAGTTTAGATAAAAAAAATCGTTTAAGGAAACAATAATAAAAATCTTTTTTGTTTAAGTTATAGTGTAATAAATATTTTATGTATACTTAATGCACAAAAGTTGATTTTTATAACAAAAATGTACTAAATGATTTCTTCTTTCTTTTTCAAAAATAAAACATTACTAAAACATTTAAAAGTCAATGATAAAAATATATGGACTCAGTAATAATGCTGAAGTCCATGAAAAACATTTTATTTAAATGTTAAGAAATTTTTAAATAAGTACTTTCTTACGCCAAAATTAAAAACAAATAGCTAGTAAGTGTTTGTCCCTTCTCAGGTAAAAAAAAAATTACTTCCAGTTTTATTCAGGAAAAATAAACACGCAACTTTATATTGACGTATTTATTAAGGTCACGAAAAAGCTTTTCTACGAAACCCACCATTAACTTTGGACGCAATATATATGTTAATATTGTATTTTTTATGGTTTTTGTTTTCTTCCTTACGTTTTGCTTAAGATGTGTATTAAGCAAAAGGTAAGCAAGGGAGATAAAATATTTGTAACTGTCGCACACAAAAGCATAATTTGATTGAAAAAGTTTTTATTTTAATATTTCTAAATTGTATGCATAACTTTTGAAGCTTACAAAGAATTCCTAAAAATAAAATCTTCTTAACTTTCTACGGAATTTGTCTTTGCTATAGTGCAATAACATTATACATACAAATGAAATTTTGTCGAGACATTTTGTTGTTATTTTTTATAATATATACCCAAATCAAAGGCTCGATCTTGTTTTGTTTACAAGAATGTCGCCGGCTCGAAAAATGTAGGAATGTGCACTCGAATTCCACGAATGCACTCGCTCGTACCTCGCTCGTGAAATAATTTATTCACCTCGTTTTAAAAAGCCTTACTTTTCACACTAGTTGCATAAATAACTATTTTTTTAGTTCAATTTATTTGTTGAGGTATGAATAAAATTTTGTGAAACTTTTTTAACATTATGGGCGTTCAACTTTGAATGCTTATATCTCAACAAATAATGCAAATTAATTCATTTTCTTTTGGATCTGGGGTATTTTGCAGATGATAAACATTTTTATATAAAAAAAATTGGGTGTTGCCATTGGAATTTTCAAAGTTGGTACTCATTTTAATATGTAGACGACCCCTCAATTTTTGTTGCCAGTTCTCAATTCCTTACGCTATTTCTTACACTATTTCCTAAAAAAGACACCTTTTACAAAATTCCTTGACCAATAGCAGCTGAAAAACGGAGGGTGGATCGTTTTTCCCCCAGCTGTAAGTTCCTCCCATATTTGGGGATAGTAACTTTTATCCAAAATTTTTAAAGTTGCAACAAACACTCATGGTAATATGACACTAAAGTTTGGCATTGCTTAATTGCAATTAAAACAGCTTCTACACAGAATACGTACTAATTTAAAACAAAACTCGCCAAAAACAGCATTTAATAATTAATCATATGCATCGAAATACCAATTATGTTTAAATTAATTATTGAATTCATAATTTCACTGCTTAGAAGGATATTTTTATAACTATATATAACTATATATTAAAAAGCTTAATATATAATTGTTGCACAGTTGTACCCTTAATAACGATGATTTGTAAATTATGCAAACTTCAGTTTAATGCAAATCAATTCTCATCTCCAATGGTCAGCACCCCATCAGGATATTAAAATAAACCCTCCTTCACTGTTGATGTCAGCATTATTATTTTAAAAAAAAACTGTATGTCCGATTGAATGACCTTTCGAAGAGTTTGAGGGCTATTCCCCCCAGACCCTAATTGCAAGTTTCATAAACGGAGAACTACCGAACTCAGTGTATAACTAAAGAAAAAAACAGAGTTCAACAGTACACCTGCTGATACTAATTGAAAAGCACTGCCCTACCGTAATGAGATTAATATTTCAAAGAAATATACAGCAGAGTCCAATTCTCTATACAACATGGCACAGTATTAATTCCCGGACTTTTGAAGTCTGTAAAAAACATGAGATAAAAGACAGAAGATGAAACAGGCATGCACCATCTGCTTTGGTCCGAAAACTTTTTATGAAGTACAAACTCCCTCGAAGGAAATTTATTTATGCATAAATATTCTTCCTTATCTTCGCTTCAAACAATTTTAAGCATCAAAATTTAATCCACTAATAGAATTAGAATAGAGTTGAGTAAATCCCATCAATCATTGAAAATTGAAATCATTGAAATGCTATTCGAATAACAATCCTAAAAATTAAACCCACTTGCATTTAAGTGCTTATATGCTTAGTTTGCGAATGCGCTGAAATTTCTTTCAAATTGAAAATCGTGAAAGCGACTTAGCAGTTTAGAAATAACTATACTCGGAGCCAACCAAATAAGATGAAGTGTAAATATATTACGGACAGAATCCTTCCGCGAATGTAAATAGTTCCATATTAAAACACGATAATTTATTGAAATATATCTTAGAAAACATGAATTTTGTTTAGGATTTATTGAGTATAGGGGAAACCGGGGCTAGTTTTCCCATTGGGTAAGTTTTCCACCAGGCCTTATGTGGGAAATGAGCCGTTGGGGGGGCGCCAACTGTCTGCTTGGTTTCTGAAGCAACACGGCCTATGTCACCCACAAAAATAATTTTTCAGTTGGTGTTATAATATTTTTGTTAGAGCGGTTTTTGTGATTTTTTCAAAGTTGAGTGATTTTCTATGCTTACATTCAGACCTAAAGTAAACGTACTTTCATTTAACTTATAGTCTTTTGATTGGGTATAATAAAAGGTGGTTCCTCTCTCTACTTAAATAATGTATTTTTTTTAGAAATAACTTCTAATCATCAGGGTGCTATTAAAGTAAAAATATAGTGACGGGACAGGTTTTTCAAAACTTCTCGGGGCAAGAATTCCAACATTGTCTTGTATATAAACGTGCTCCAAACTTTATAATATTTTGAAAATGTAATTATTTCTAATGTACGACCAATTAATATAACCCTACATTAAGTTCTGATTCTAAAAAGTTTAGTTTTAGATTAAAAAATGTTTACATAGTAATAAAAAGAAAGCTGACGCAAATCGTACCATTATGAAGCGATATTCGTTGCTCTATTAATTGTCAAGAATGGATTTACTAGCGTAAAAGCGTCCAAGAACTTAAATGTTCCTAGTAGATTGTGAATAATTGCACTGTGTAAAATATTAATAGGTCCAGTTGAACCCAAAACTTTGGAGTCAATTGGCTGGCTAAAAAAAGGGGAAGGGGGAGGGGAGCAATCTCACCAAAAATAAGTGCATGTGATATCATTATTATTATTTTTTTTTGAAGTTCTAAAATCCTAAGAGTAAACACCAAACTATAGTTTCACAGTGAAGTTACACAATTTGCTTGATTTCAAAGTGAATCAGATGATAATGACTTTTATTAAACAATTTAGTACAGTAAACTGGCTTTTTTTACAATTTTACTATATTCTTGGTAAAATCCTTTATTCTATTTTAGTTTACAAAAAAAATTACATAAAAAACAAAATGTTTTTAAAGTGTGTTGTTAAATCTTTTCAAGAATAGTTGGAAAATTTTCCCTACCCATTTTTGGCCGTCTGGGAAAATGTACCCCGTATACGGGGCACATTTTCGAACTCAACGTGCTTGCATTTAACCACTCGCTGCTAAAGAGTGTAAATTTTTTTTGGAAAATTAGTAATGCTAGTTTGTAGATAACCATGCGAGGAAGGTAATGATATTTTTTTCTTCAAAATAAATAAAAGTAAAAAATATACAATCAAAAAGAAGAAAACATGGAAAACTAGCCCCGGTCTCCCCTACAAGACTATATTCTAACTGAAATTCAATAAATTTTGCTAAACACTACTTGTTTATGTAAATATTTGTGAAAATATTCCATCATTCTTATTCAGAAAAAGTTTTCTATTAAGTAATGAAAAAGTAAAAAAAAATCATTTAAAATGTAACTAGCCAAGTAAGGCGAAAAAGGTGCCAAATTAAACGAATGATCGAATTTTTTTTTTGTGTGTTTTGTTTTGTAAGAAATGTGCAAAGGATCATTTGTTGATCCAATTAGCTCATCGCGTTTTTTATGCAGCCCTTTTACTCGTTTCAAAATGTGACAAATAAGACTGTCACCAAGTATGGAATAGCCTACTTTCCTGTTATTTTAATACTCATTGAAGTACTTATAGTACGGATTGGCAGGCAAATGGACACAAAGTACAAAAGATTGGTCTCTGATATCATACCTTACTAACAAAAAAAGAAATTTTAAAATCGGACGGCTAGAACAGAAATTGGAATGGAGTACAGACAGACGGACATCTGAAACATAATGCCTACGTTTCCATTTTTTGTTTACCATTCTTTCATTTTCTTAAAGAGATTAAGGATTTATTAATGCACAATGCTTTTTCTATGTAAAAGTCTGCTAAATACGTTTTGCCCCTCGATTTGGAAATTTTAAAAAATCCAAAAAAATATTTTTTAGGTATTTATCTTCTTTATAGTTAAAACAAGAATCGTATAAATCCCTGCCTCTCCGTTTTTGAGTGTTAAGAAGGACATGTGCGTAAACGACCAAAATTTTATGGGAGGAAGTGGGCCGAACCCGCCCCCTCCCCACCTATCCTCCCACTCATCCTCTTCTTTACGTACGAATTTCAAAAAGTCGCTTCTAAAATGACGCTTTCTCTTCAAAAGGAATAAGCTCCAAAAAATTTATACCTATAACTCCAATAGTTTTGGCTGGGCGTTGATACGTGAGTCAGTGAATGGATTAGTCAGGATTTCTTCTCATATTAATGTTTGGTATCCTTTACATTTTTCAAGAAAAAATACTAATAAATTGGAAGAAAACGCTACCGAACACAATTTAACAGCAGAACTTTTAAATTGTTATTCACTAATCGATGGGTCGCTAATTTGTGGTATCTTGATCTTAATAATAGAAGAGTCCAGGGGAAGAACCCCTTGATTGTGTAGGAATCTTCCCAGTTTCTGGTCTGCTTGGCGAACATTGGCGACAGAAAACCGGTTTCTCTCTTGGTTCTTCTCTCGCGGTACAAACGTGGGTCTCGTGTCTCGTGTGAATCAGGGTTGCCGCGAAAGAAGAACCAAGATAGAGAGACCGGTTTCCTTACACCAGTGTCGGTGATGACCAGTGTAGGTGATCGTCTCCAAAGACGCCTGATGCATGATTCCTATGCAATGGAGGGTTTTTCTTTACTCTTCAATTGGATTGCACCATGGCCTACTCAACTACTAAGGCCGAAGAAGCTTTCCCAAACAAGCTCGGGGACGGAAATTTTGACGTCATAGTTCCGAGTGACGTTGTTCCGAAGATAAAGACAACCTGTCTCGAAACCTGTTCGGAACCACTCGTTCACGGCTGACCACATTTTTAGAGTTCCGAATACGTCCGAACTAGTTTCTCGGTGTTCGGCACTGTGAACAGTGACGTCAACATTTCCGTCTACGCTCATGTTTAGGAAAGCTTCTCTGGCCTTGTTATTGAAGTTGGCCGTGATTGCACTTAACTGAGAGGAACAACAACTAAAAGCATTGGGTAGTGCTTTCAAATAAAAGATTCAAGAGTGGTGCGACGAATAAATAATACAATCAAATTGTTTAAAAAGTTAAACTCCTGTTAAGTAGTTGATACAAATTCTAATTAGCGAGTTCGTATATAGTTTTTTTTTCTGCCAACTGTCTAAAATATAGATAGCGATTTTAATACAACTTACTTATACAAATCACGATATCGAATTCGCAGTAAAAGTTTTATCCGCATAAATTTAACATTCTATTCTTATTCGCTTTATATTTCTAAAAGGCTTTTAACCATAGTTAAAAGCCTTTTTGTATGGAATTAATGAATAAATTTAAATAATACGGCAGAAAAGTTTTACATTAGTGAATCGGTTTTATCTCTGGTTCTATCAGAAGACCAACATTTTGAAAGATTCTAATGGTAAAATTTAAAAGAATATAAGTTTAATTATGACTTCTTTTTCGCCTTAAATTTTCTATTAAAAATGCAAAAATGAGAAACTTTTAAAATGTTATTGCATACCGATGGAATCTAATGGAGATGTTGCAAAACTCACATTCTCCAAGGTATAACTAAGAAATAAGGTCCTGTCCGTTCAGTGACGACATTTGAATATTGTAAATTTAATTGGACGAAGCGATCAAAGAACACGTTAGACTCTATAGCTTAGTTATAGTTTGGAGAAGGGGGATAGAGAAAAAAATGGCTATTCTTGGTGTTAATAATTTCGGATATGAAACCTTTAGCCACCTGTTTCTTTAAGTGAAGCATTAGGCTCCTGAAATTCCTTCTGAAACGATTGAATCCATTTTTAATAAAATTTAATTAATTTTAAATTAATTGGAAAATTTAATTATATTATTTTATATAACATTTTAATTATAGTCATATATAGCAACTAATGATATTGCATTTGTTTCTATATATGACACCACTAAACGTAGCTTTTGAAGTTTCAATGGCTCCAACAAAATTATCCCTCCATTGTTGGTCAGGTATGTTACACACGATGTCCAAGGAAGTCCAGGAAATAATTATTGTGAGATAAGTTGTAGAGGATTCGGAATATATTTATTACAATGTCTCACTGGAAGGGAGATAACTATTCTAGCTCTGCACATCATTATGTATTTTCACAGTGGTTCTAGGGGGACGCAATCAAACTTCTAGAAGGAACGGGATCCGGTCGGACATCCAATTAAAACAAACAATGCAGCCATTAGTATGAAATGGTTAAAGTGTCGTGGGCGGATAAACGGCAGAAACCACAACATTCAGTTGGACCATATTTGCTCTGAAATTAATCAGTCTTTTGGTATACTTTCTTATTGGTTAGAGTTATAAAGTGCTTGCAACGATGGTCTAAGTCAATGTGTTAATTACTGCAGTTTACCTGCCTACGGCAGTATAACCTGATGGTTTTGATGACCAGTGGAAAAGGGGTTGGGGGGGTCCATCTACCCGAAATTGTACGGAAGCACGCGATTCTAGTAACTGTGAATTGTATATTAAGTTAACTTTTAATTTATGTTTACCGAATCCCTTCCTCACTGGTCAGCACCCATCGGTAAATTATAAGCCAACCTCTATTTTGTTCGGATGCCCGAATGAATCCCAACCCTTTTTTATGAAGTACAGAACTCCAGATTTCTACATAAGTATTCCTTAATAATTCGAGATCTTTTCCATTTCTAAGCAGCAAAATTAAACGATCTTCAGTATAATTAAATCAAAATTGGAAATATTATTAGAATCGAGTCTAGTAACTTTGCCCAATCATATAAATATCATAAAGATTTTAAATAATTAAAAATATCAAATAATAATTTTCAATTGCAATCTAATATATTAAACTCACATGATTTTCGTACTTATACTTAATGGGGATGTTTTAGATGAAGTGAGGTTCTTGTTTTCATTTTTCTCCTCGGTTTCACTCTCAAAATAACCGTCATAGATAAAATAAAAATAAAAAACTTTTATTTCTATGCAAGTCTTCTTTAACAAGTGATTTGAACAACCAAGAGCACAGCAAGAAGTTGGCATTTTAAAATTTGAATAAGTAAAATATTCTTAGAAAACTCATTTTCAATCCCATCAAATCCCCCTCTATGGGTTCTTACAAAGGGTTTTTAAAGAGCTCCAAAACCACTTAGCTCAAATACCTCCGGCTCCTCGGGGGAGATAAAGCATTTGTTCATTAAATAGTTAGCTTTTTTCAATTGCCACGATAATTTTTATATAGAACCTCCACTTTCCTACCATCTCGATTATCGTACCCTTTGTCTTTTCCTTTCCATTTAATTGTATAATTAATGTTGTTTCGATTTCTACTCAACACACTGAAGAGTGCGATGAGATATGTAATTATGTACATAAATTATAATTTAAGATCTTTATATAAAATGGCTAATTGTGACTATTGTGAGAATAACAAAATTGTGGTGAAGCTGAAGGCGTAGCATGTATTGGACGTATGTATTCTACCGAAATGCAGTTCAGAATCTGTGCTTTAATGTTTCGGATAAATAGCCATAATGAAGCTAAAAAATATATATATATATTACTGTGCTTTAAAAATAAATATTATAATTTGTTATACATATTATTGTATCATACATATTGTTAAACACATCATAAAATTTTCATACCAAATTTAGCCAAACTAAATCTTTTTAAGATTATAAGATTATTCAAAGATTTTTTATTCTATTTTTAGAGATATATATTCCATTCTCAGAAAAAAGGACAATTTATATTATATGTTAATTAATCGTGCGCGTTTAATTTAATGCAAAATTCAGTTAATAGAAAAATTTTAGCTCAAGTTCTTTTTTAACAAAATTTGTTTGAAATAAGAGAAAAACTAAAATATAATGAACTGTTTTCTGACATATTCAATTCGTAACAAATAGGGCATATAGCAACGTTAATGAATCAATAATATTTTTTTAAAAAATACATTCTTATTTTTAATGCAATATATTTCATTTAAAATGTCCGTTTTGTCCCATTTTAGTTGACTCTGTAAAACTACAAAGAAACGCTGTATTGAGGGAGTATAAGAATTTATTTTTTGTAAGCAATGACTGAGTAAGGAGATTTTGTTTTATTCACCCACTCTTTCTCGGAACATAGAGAGGGTCGAAGTTTTAAATGTTACTAACCAGATTTTAAAACATTTTTAAGACTTATAAGCAATGCATTCTTTGTAACCCAACAGTTTTCAACAAATTTAAGCATAGTTATTATGTTAGTACTAATTTAAACATTAAATGGTTTATTTGGTTTTCACAAAGTTACGTAATTAAAGGGGTGCCTATTCATTATGTCAAGGGTCACTGTCTAGACCTTACCCAAACACAGCCTTGATTAAATTTAAAATCAAAATAAGGAGAAAAAATACTACCATTCGATTACATACTAGCTTTATATGTATAAAATATGTTGAAAAATAATAATTGGGCACTTGAGTGTAGCATGTGGATTTTACTTATTAAACAGCATTTCCTTTTTTTTAATTTAAATATGCTATGTTTTTTTTTAAAGATTAAGGATAAATTATGCTGTTTGAAGCTGCTACCAAAAAAAAAGTTCCTGAGTACATTCACTTAGCCAATTAACCTAAAACGAAAATTTAAAAAAAAAATTGGATTCACCTTGGTTTTGGAAATATTAAAAATCTGCATATATTAAAATCCTGCACAGCAGTAATAGCAAATAACTTGGACATATATTAAATGTTTTTTTTCTCACAAAAAGAGAGGAATTCTAAAGTGATTTATGCTATAAACGTATATGAGTGATCATCTATATGATTTATACTATATATTCTAAAGTGATTTATATATCTAAAAAATAAATTTTGTTTAACTTTTTTTATTTAAAATAAAGTTTCTTGTGTGATTGTTGTGAGTGGCAATGGCGATTTAATTCCAAAAAAATGGCCTTCTTATGCTTTTTAAATGACTATTAAATGTTGCCGTTTTTTTTTGTTTTTTTTAGTAATTGAAGTACTTCGAACTTTAAAAAATTCAGAGATTTGCAATGTCTCCTAGTTTTGAATTGATATGCTGAATTTTATGGCATAACACACTTGTCTGTAGCATTTGCAGTTTGGGCTGTCAAAGGGATGATGGACAGGCAAAACGTACCTAGCAGCCTTTATAAACGCTTCCTCTTTTTACTTTATAAAAATAGTGTGGAAGCTAAAAATTCCAAAGGAATATTTTAACTGAAAATAAATAACTATACCAAACCACTTACATTCATATACAAAATACATTTATTTATAAAAAATACACAAGCAAATACATTCATTTTTACACACCAATTGTTCTACCGTACACTACTATAAGAAGCACATTCAATACTGGTCAGCATAGGAAATTTGATGGCCGCAAAGCAGTGGTTCTCTACTGGAGAATGCACTCGAATTTGTCTCAAGTGTGTGTCCCGACCATTTTGGTGGTTCGATAAAATGGCAATTTGCACAATAAAAGTTCTGATTGGCTGGTCGTCATCATCTTTCAGTGGAATACGAACCCAACCACTAGGTTCACTTAACTCGGTGACCTCAATTTCGTGTAAGTCGTGGAAATGGGTTCCTGCTCGAACTGAGATCCTGGGAAGAAATTTGAAAGATTTGTTGGTATAGTTTTAGATAAAGATATAAATTAGATAAAATGAAGTTAAAAGATTGTATAAAAGACTATGAAAATGGAATGTTGATCTATTATTTAAAACCAAATTAAGTTAGATGATTAAATAAATGAATTAATAAAAATACAATGGAGATATAAGGATCAGTGGCATGAATCACACACTAAAAATCCCTGATGTAAACATCTGTTCATTGGATTTCAAATAGTGTATGTTTAGTTTCAATGTGTCAAAAACTTCAAAAACCATGTTTTTCTCAAATTTGTATAATCTATTAAAAGGAATAAGAAATTAAATTCCATAATATGTTAAATTATGAAACTTAATCGAAATCAGGTTAATACCATTTTAACACCAAATATTTTCAACAGAAAAAAATTTTACAGTTTTTTACTTATTATAAATCTTCAAATATAAAAGGCATGTTGCCTTGAGTGGCAACATAAATGCTGAATGCAAATAAATTCTCTCCTGAGCCAAGACTTGATTGGTGAATCAGTGTCCTGTGAGAACAGAGCACCAATCATAGATTGAATGACAGGAAAGAAAGTTAGAAGGAAATCCATGGTCTGAAACAAGCCAATTGCAGCTAACTGAGTTTATATCTAAAAATGTGTGATTTTTTAAATATACACTTTAACAAAATGCACCTTAAATGTATCTTTTAAAGAGCATTTCATATTTTGATAATAAATAGTTATGTTCATGAAAAGTCTATTTATGTCATGATATTTTTTTAACATATGATTACCAGTAACTTGACAAGATATGTGAAGCAAACAACTTTTGGAAGGTCAGAATACATTAGATAGAAAGAGTAGATCATCTTATCAAACATTCATAAAAAACAGGGTTCCCATCCTACCCAACTCAGCAAAATTTAAGGGCTTTGTAAGAGATCAACGCTATATAAGGGCATCGTTTTAAAAAAAGATATGGCAAATCACAATACAGCCAAACCTCGATAACTCGAACTTTTAATCAAGTCCCGAATCATTTCTATACTTTTCTTTAAAACTAGGGGGCACGCAACCCTTCTCGCTATCGCTCGCCAACCCCCGGGAAAGTAGAAGATTTGGTGATATATTTCCCCGGTAAAAAGCACAAATAAGAGACTGTGGGGAGAAGGGTAGTGGGACTGAAGGTCACTGTCTTGGGGGAGGGTTTACTTTTGAGAATGTAGGGGGAAAGAGCACCTGTTTTGTGAGGGGGAAATCGGGTCCTCCCCGGCCGTGTGTAGAAAAAGCTGCACAATCCTAAAAAGGATTCCCAGTTGGACGCTCCTTTCTTTCACTCCATGACGCTGCAGTTGTGTTCTTTGAATTAATTAGCATTTTGTATCCATAATGTCTAAGCGAAAATTGAGCACGCTAACTTTAGATCAAATTGGAGATTGAAAAAAATCCTCAGTTGAAAAGGAAATAGGTGGCTTCTAAGTATGGCATACCTCCAAACACTTTATCTACGATTTTGAAAGATAAACAAAAGATTTTGAGCCGCAATGGATCGGGTGCCGACTCTTCGAACAAACGCGCAAAAACATGTGCTTCTCCTGACGTCGAAGCAGCACTCCTGAAATGGTTTGAGACCCACCAAAGCAAGAACATTCCCCTCAGCGGAGTGCTACTGAAAGAAAAAGCCATGGACTTTGCTTGCCTGCTGAAGGTCGATGGATTCAACGCCAGTACAGGATGGCTGGACCAGTTCAAAGTCAAGAGCAAGATTGTGTTCCGCACCCTACATGGACAAGCAAAGAACGTTTCAGATGAAACATGCGAGAACTGGAGGCAGAATTTGCCACAGCTTCTACAGTCATATGAACCCAAAGATGTTTTCAACCTGGGTGAAACAGGACTTTTTTTTAAATGCACGCCAAACAAGGCAATGATGTATCGGAATGAGAAATGCTCTGGTGGCAAGCTTAGCAAAGGATGGTTGACAATTCTGGTGGGGGCAAACGCCAATGGGACAGAAAAGCTGCCTTTTATGGACAGTGGGAAGGCAAAAAAGCCCTGGTGCTTAAAGAATGTTAAATCACTGCCCGTGGAGTACCATGCAAATAAAAAAGCTTGGATGACTTTTAACTTGTTTGAGATGTACATACGAAAACTGGATTCAGAGTTTTTCAACCAAAACAGAAAAGTGTTACTCTTCGTGGACAACTGTACTGCTCACGGTGATATCGCAAACTTGTCCGTGATTAAGTTGCCCTTCCTGCCGGCCAACACAACGGCAAAACTTCAGCCTGCAGATCAAGGCACCATTCGCCTAATTTTGCACTCCTGGGAGAGTGATGTTTCTCAAACGGTGATTGAGAACTGTTTCAAGAGCTGTGGTTTCTTCAGTGCAAATGATAATGAAGCGAAAAATGACAATTGGGATCCCTTTGAAGGCATGGGTGATGTGGACTGGGGAAAAGTTTTCATGTGCAATGTGCATTGATAACATTGCAACATTAGAACCCTTGTCTGAAGTGGCAATAGTGAATGCAGTTTGCGGAGAGCGAGCCCAAAGGAGATGAGGACAAAGAGGAAGTTGAAATCCCCCCACTTCCAACAAGCACGGAGCGCTGTTCACATCCTACAACAATACCTGGAGACCACCGAAGGTACAGACAACATTCTATTTAACTGTGTTCAAAAATTAGGTGACTTTGTGAATGCCAACAACCTTAAAAAATACAAACAAGAAATAACTGCTTTTTTTAAAATGATATTTACATGGTATGTATGCTAATTAATATGTAATGAGGCCAAATTTTGTGAGTTTCAATAAACCTTTAGACCCCATTCTTCTCTTGTTGCTTACATACGCTTTAAAAACTTAAATGCATACAACTATAGTATTATGGCACATATCAAACCATGTCGACCCACCTTAAGTGCCAGTAGAAAGGAATGGGAGGTAACTTCGAAAACTTGAACTTCGGATAAGTCAAATATTTTTTTAGATCCCCTGGAACTTCGAGTTATTGAATATTCACTGTATATGATTGGCATTCATATCCCATATCTTGGTTACAGCAGAAAATCTAGTTTTAAGTGGTACTCAAGTGGTGTTTTATCTCATTTTTTTTAACAAAATGAACTTAAAAACAAAAGTGGACATTTTTCAGCTTTTTTTTGTAAAAATTGGGGCAATTTTGGTGATTAAGAAGAAATTTAGAGACCACGAACATAATTTCCAAATATAAGGGTTTTCAAGTTGCTTGGGAACCCTGCTTTAATAAATGAAAATAAAAAAACAGCATACCTATTAGGAGTATAGCTCTCATCTAGTTTATAGTCAGCATACAAGTACACATACTGTATTGTAGTCTTTCGTCGAAACTGAATATTCACCAAATGAGGTTGGGGTCCATCTGATTGCCAATATGTTTCCAACCATTTGTCTCGAAGTTGGTCGACCCCAAAACCTAGTTTTAAAAAGTATATATTTAAATTTTTAAGTACATATTGCTTCAAATTGACATGAAATTCAAATAGGGTCATTCCATGTCAAAACACCCAAAAATAGGGTGTTTTGTCACCCACCGACTCAGATTTTCTTGAAACTTTGTATATTTGTTCTCTTATGTGATTTAAGAATATATGCCAAATATTTTTGGTTTCTTATTGTAACTTTTTTTTATATTAAATTTTAAAAATTGGGTTTTCTCGGAATTCGTTCTCGCCCCGATCGCTGGCCAGAATTGAATCAATTTACAGAAATGCTTATAACTTCAGTATTTATGGAGCATTTGGCTTCAAATTTTTTTAAAAACTTAATGAAACCTTATAGTTAACTTAGCTATAGCAAGTTAAGGGCTAAAGTAATATTAAAAAATTACAAAAATGTTGATAATTCAACTTTTTTATATTTTTCAAAAAAAACATGACTATAGAAATGTGCTAATAAGTTTTTTCTACCTCCTCTCAGGAAATCGATTTTTGTGTCTATAGATTCCTTAGGTTTTAGGCTTTAAAATAATAAAAAATCAGAATGGTGTTTTGCCTTAATGGATAGATAATCAAGTTTAAAAACAGAAAAACGATTTTTTGCACATCAACATTCAATTAATGTTTCGAGGCCAGTTTATTTCTTACTATTTTTGTAAAATCTCATTTTATTACTTTTAAGATAGTAATTGTATTAAATGTCTTTGATTATATATTTATTTTTTACAATTCTTTTTAAAATGTTCTCTTTGAATTTTTCTCTTTGATTATATATTTTTTTCAATTCTTTTTTACTGCAATTTTAAGGAAACTTTTAATGCTTCTAAATATCTACATACCTGAAAGATTCAATTTAACCTTTCTGGAAGAATTACACACTTAAAATATATTTAAAAAATTAATTAAGATTTGCATCTTTTTTTAGCTTAAACAAGGTCTTTATATTCGCCCAAAAATAAAACTAATATTTTAAATATATATTACATTATTTTGGTATGCATTAATTTCCTACATTGTATGATAAGAAAATAATCCAACTATTATAGAAAACACTGAGATTAACAAATATTATAGAATAACATGCTTTAATAACAATTTTATGCTACGCATAAATAGGGAAGTAAATTTTTACCAAATTAAATATTATCGTTTTTAAAAACATTTAAAATTAAGTACTGCATTCTTCTGATTGTAAAAAATATAAGCATTCTGTAGCCAGTAAATAATTATGAAAAATATTAACCAACACATGATAAAATAGATTAAATTTAAAAAAAAATTACAGTTGATATCTATGTAACAAAATCACTCACCTGTCCCTTTTTGTAACCAGTTTTGAACTTATTTTTTAAATAAGATAACCATTGGCTGCCTGAGAATTTAACTTTATAATAACTGATGAACATTTTAGATAAGTTTCTTTATAGTACTTTGGTTCTTATTCCATTTTAAGTTACAAAATTCTGTTAATTTAATATCCTTTTATTGAATTTTGAAGGCATATAAGAGGAGCTTTACATTTTGGTGCAGAAAATGGACACACTGAATGTGTACCTGCAGCACCAGCTAAAACACACCATTTTGGTCTTGGTTCACAAAATTTTGAAAAACCTACTTTAATATTAGAATATTCAAGTTTGAAACGGGAGTAAACTTCTTTTAAGTTGCATTTAAGGAACGTACTTCTTTTGCATTTACACAGTGATATTAACACTAACTTTATCTTAAGTTCCAGTAAACATTCAAAAATATTCATCATTTTGGTTAAATCAGTGACTAATTTGACAATGTAGTCATGTATAATTTTGCCCTTTTTTGGTTTAGGGTTTGATAGTATACCAGATTGAGTTTTAAATTTCTTTGCTTGGCAAACTACATAGTCACCAACTGTGAATTCTGACATAATCCTTTCTTTGTCCAAGATGGAGGAAAGTTAAAATTTGAATTTTTTTGGATGTCCCTACCTTGGAAACTTTTTTTTTTAATAATAGCATTATGTCATCAATATCTAATTTTTGAGTATTTTTTTCGTTAAAACATTATTAACTTTTCCTAATTTTCGTTTTCCATATGATGCCTTTATGGAGCTTGGAATAGCATGAAGTTTAATTGGAGAACACCCTAAAGAATCTAAACTTTTATTCACATCCTCTATACTTATACATCTCAGGGTAGATGAAATGTCACATCTGGATCATCTACTAAGTCACTTTCTTCAGTACTGTACTGAGTTTAGCAATTTTGCGACAGGTTAATAAGTTATGCGTAACTTTTATCCTGGATTTACACAGATTTTCTTATCTCTTAACAATTTAGATGAAGCCAAGTGTATTGAACACAAGGATTTCTTCACAGGCAGCTTATGTATGTTTGTAGGATCACAACAATTTTATTTGGACGAGTTTCACATGCTTTTAAATAATAGTACTAATGATGTTAGTACTATTATTATAGTTTAAATGTTTTAGCTTTTTGAACAATTTTCACCGGACCTAAGTAATATTAATTCTTGTTGCTCTTCACTCAATGCTGAAAAACTTTGAAAGTTTTTACTAAGGTGTATGTTTCGAAATCTCATGATGTTTCACCCAATTTTCCAATGCTGTACAAATCCATGTGTTTCAAGCAATTTTTTAGCAAAAATGGCTTTGAAAATCCTTAATAACTAGAGAAGAGCTGACTTTCCTATTCAGTTTCTAATGATCAAGTGAGTGCAGATGAGCAAAAATTAAATTTAATTTAGTCAAGTGGTTGCACATGGTATGCCACTTTCCTAGCCTCTTGCCTCTTCAAGGAGGTGTCCCCTTTAAAGGGCCTCTCTGAATTGCTGATTTGAAATAAAACAAATGAGCTCCTTTGCATCTTTTATGTTCCTGCTTTGTGCTACCAATCTACTTATTCAGTATCTAGTCCAAGTAAAGATGTTAGGCCAGATAAGTTTTTGAAACTTGTTACATTTAACTGTTTGAAGAATTACAAAAATCAGACATGTTGAATTGTGTGAACAGTTTTGGCAAGTTTTATTACATCCACCTTTAGTAGACAATGGCTAGCTTATTTAAAACTTCTAATACTTTAATTAAAATAATAGAAATTATAATTTAGATCTGACAAAATATACAAACGATAAAAAAATTAAACTTAAGTATGTTCATGTGTCATCAGGAAGAATACCTGAAGTATTTGAAAAATTTCAAATATATATAATTAGGCCTTTTGAACTATAAATGACTTAAACGAACATCTACAAAAAATTACAGTTATATGATAATAAATTATACGATACTATTAGTTTAGAAAAGATAAAAATTATTTTTTTCTGCAACCTTAAATGGGTAGGTACATAGCACTTTTGTAAGTTTCATGGTCATGGCACTTTTACTAGGTACATAGTACTTTTGTAAGTTTCATGGACATCTAATACAATTACTATCTTAAAAGTAATAAAATGAGTTTTTACAAAAATAGTAAGATATAAACTGGCCTCGAAACATTAATTGGATGTTGATGTACAAAAAATCGTTTTTCTGCTTTTAAACTTGATTATCTATCCATTAAGGCAAAACACCATTCTGATTTTTTATTATTTTAAAGCCTAAAACCTAAGGAATCTATAGACACCAAAATCGATTTCCTGAGAGGAGGTAGAAAAAAGTTATTAGCACATTTCTATAGTCATGTTTTTTTTGAAAAATATAAAAAAGTTGAATTATCAACATTTTTGTAATTTTTCAATATTACTTTACCCCTTAACTTGCTATAGCTAAGTTAACTATAAGGTTTCATAAAGTTTTAAAAAAAATTTGAAGCCAAATGCTCCATAAATACTGAAGTTATAAGCATTTCTGTAAATTGATACAATTCTGGCCAGCGATCAGGGCGAGAACAAATTCCGAGAAATCCCAATTTTTTAAATTTAATTTTAAAAAAAGTTACAATAAGAAACCAAAAATATTTGGCATATATTCTTAAATCATATAGAAGAACAAATGTACAAAGTTTCAAGAAAATCTGAGTCGGTGGGTTACATGGCCTGGGTGTTTTGACACGGAATGACCCAATATTGTTTGGTGAAGAATACATTTTAGGTTTTAGGGAATATTGTTTAGAACCAATCAAAACAAAAACAAAGCAGTTAACACCAATGTTAATCTTGCTAAGTCTTATTATTATAAAATAAAATTCATCGCGATTGATTACATTCATGTAATCAAAATTGATCATGATTATTACATTCATGTAATCAAAGAATTTAAATTATGGAAAAATTACGTAACTGAAGACCTTGACTTGTTTCTTGCTTTAAAATCATATGCTATGACGTAGGGCAATACAAAAAGTCATATGTACATAATACGAATTATTTTATTAAATTATTCTGTCAAAATATGGTTTAAAAAAAAGATAATGTTTTTTTATTTATTTTACCTTAATAAATAAAGAATGATTTCACATTACTGAGTAACGTTTCAACACAAATACATTTAAAAATGATTTTTTTATGAGAAATGATTTAATACAAAAAAAAAATACAAGGCTCTTTTTTATGTTTCATTTAACAGAGAAATTCGTCATTGATAATTTTACAGGATTTCATTGAAAATGTAGTATCAAGGTAATGCGTAATAAATGGAATTATATAGTTTAAAAAAAAAACGTTTTTTTGAATAAGAGATTCTCAGTTAAATGAACACTGTCATAATGAACACTGTGAAAGTTGCCAGAAATAAACCATTCTTCTGCTACATTTCAAGGACAGTTTTAAAGTACACTTCATTTGAATAATCAAATTAACATTTTTCAACAGCTAAAACCATTTTACCTGGTTTACAAGAGGACAGTGACCAAACAGCTTGGGCACCAACTTCTCGAACTCTACCTTCTCTCTCCTCTTTCAACGGATCTGTAAACAATAAAATTAGTATTAAAAACCCACAAAACAAAAAATATCGCAAGAATTATACAAAAACTTTTTCATTTTACCTTTTTAAATGAATAACATTATTAGACCTTGGAATATTTTCTTGTTAGTTAAACAGTACTATTTTAATTAATATGTTGTAATTTAATGTATGTATATATTATGTTTAATTAATGTGTTAGTAATTATGTTGAGTCTAAATGATACCTTCTTATGGGTTAAGGCATTGTTTTTCGAACAAATAATATTTAACTAAAATAGACAAGACAAAGAAAAAGCACAGAAAAAATACATGTACTACTAAATTATAAATATCCAAGTTCACTTGAATGGGGGGAAAATGAAGCTAAAGATAACTTAGGCAGGATGGATTTATCATGTCTAACTTATAAATTTTTAAAAATGTTGAAAATTCATATTGTTTCGAGTTCAGATTATTCATTTACCACAACAATTTTCTACATCAGGATCCACACAAACTGTTTGTTTGTGCTCGATCGAAACGTTTAAGTGAAAGGATTTAAGAACATGCCAAATTATGCCACCTAACTCACTTGTATCACTCATACATTTATTAATAGGTACTTGATACCACATACTTGCCATTTCAAACACTGCCACATAAATTTCAAAATTAATCAATATGTAACTAAAATTCTGAAATGAAAGTAATGTATAAAAAGAAAAAGTTAGTTGAAAAATAAAATTATGTTATTAGAAATAAATAGTACAGAAGAAACACATATTTCAATAGTTTATTGTGTGTGTGTGTGTTTATTAAACCTTTATACTAAGAAGCTCTAAGTTCAACTATTAAAGGATTGGGTCAATTTATAATAACCCAATTCTGTCATTTTTTTTGTCAGTCTCTTACGAGAGGGAGTGTATTGATATGGCCTTTACTCTAGGCATTACCCTATAAGAAGAGCTCAGATATTATAAAACAATCAGTTTCAAAAAACACAAAACTATATAGACAGATAGCGTTTCTTTTAAATTAACCATACTCATAAAATAAGAAAAAAAAATTAAATATAGTTTTATAAAATGAAAATACTGTGAAAACTATATATCCGATTAATGAACTCTTATTTAACTCTTTAAAAACCAGACGATGTTCACAACGAAAATTCAAAATTGACTTTTAGTTTACACTATCGTTTGGTTGTAGGTCAAATCTATACCTACAGATTCAACTTGAAACAATTTCATCCGCCCTGAATGATAACATACATCTGGTTGAGTGGTTATTAAAGGGTATAAATTGTATCAATATTTTATGATATTACATCAATATCAATTATTATCAATATTTTTTCTTTTTTTTTTAATTGCTACAATTGCCCATTATTAATATTGAGCATTATTAACAATCTGAAATGATGGAAATGAAATATCTATTAATGGAGAAACAAGGAAGTGCAAGTCTATTATGATGAAATTCAAAGAGACATACACTCTGTAGAACAATATTTTCTATAAATTACATTTATTTTTTATTGCAAGTACTAACTAAAGAGTATTATCAAACTTTTTTTTTATCTCACACAAATTCTATAAGTCACACAAAAGATTGAATTAATAATTAATGTGTATAATGAAGTTTAACCTGATAGCCATTAAATGAATGTATAAAGTCAAAATCACTTGAAATATATTTTTAAATATTTTAATAGTACCATAACTAACAAGAATGGTACTAAGCTACCCTGTTTGTAATCAAACGTTTGCAAACAATTAGGGGATTTTCAAGGAATCAAATAGAATGGAATATTTTTAAACAAAATTATATATGATGATATCTGAATAAATTATGAAATATTAATAAAAAAAAATAAGCCATATTGGTTTAACGAACGTCGGCCATCGGGACAGACGAATTCGAAAACTTACCGAAACTCATAATATGTGTATAGTGCAACCAATTTAATATAACGCTTTCATAAAACCTTCATAAATATATACTTTAAAACTACATGAACCATTAACTTATTTTCATATTTCAAAAGAGATTGAATTGAATCCCAGATCAAAAATAAACAAATAAATGTTACTTTCGAAAATTAAATTGCAGTTGCCATACTAAAAAAAATACAACTTAAAATGACAAACAATATTCTAGATTTTTCTCAAACAAAACTGCTGAAAACCCTGTACAAGGTAAATTCAAAGTTCAAAGCAAATTTCTAAACATTTATACCTAGGAATTGTTTATTTTAATTTTTGAAGTTTTTTTATTACTAATAGTTAACAATAAGTACCAAAAAATATAATTTTGTGTCTACATTGGTCAACTGGTCACTCACTTTTTCAAGTAACGCATGCGCTAGCGGCCGGTTTGTTTCAGAGATAGGAAAAATCTGTAGTCCGGACAAACATCTCCGTCAGTTTCCATGGTTCCCTCTCAGACGAGACGAGAAAAGGGCCATTTTTAAAGGGGAAAAAACCTTGGCAACCGCCAAGGGCTCCAAGCGATGCAATAGCTTGGGTCTGACTCTGCCAAGTCGCCAAGTTTTGTGGCATTTGATGTCGTAGTCAGGACACAGCCATTGGAATTATTTTTTTCGGCCAACGGGAAATTTTTACAAAAAATTGCGGGCGAACTAGTGAAATTATTTTTGTTATTTCCAAAATTTATTTCGATAACCTTTTTCAGTTGGCTCCCTTTAACCGAACTCCGTTTCAATTTCATTTGATCTCCACTTTTTCCGGCCGAATTTTTTTAGGTGTTCATCTTAAAATGTAAAAATTAGCCAAAAATAACTTGCTTCGTTATTGATCTCTTATTGATATGATGCTGAAGAAGAAAAAAATGGCGAAACTATATGTGGCAAGTTTCCTGTCCTGTTTTCTAGGCTTCAACAACAAAAAAAAGTTTTGGATTTTTAATGGTATGGAACTTGGAATGCTTGAATACATTGAATAAAAATGCCGCATTACATTAATTGTGAATTTATGTATAAAGCAAATATATTAACAATGAATAAATGGAAGTCTAATGTACATCCAAACCTTAATTAATTTCAATTCTGTGGTTTAACCTGATTTTCACTTAACCATCTGCCTTCTTCATCCTTTCAAATACAAAATAGTTTTACTTTATTTTAGACTGATGGTCTCTTGGGAAAAAGAACAATTATTTTTTAAAATCTTTTCTTACAATACATATTTTCTTTATGCCAGGTTCCAAGATTCCAAAACTTTCACAGAAAAGATTAATTTAATAAATAATGTTTACCTGGTCAAAGCACACTCCCACCTCTATGATAAATGAAGTTTATCAAAACGTGTTCAACATCTAGCTTTTAAAGTTATATCAAAGTTAACAAGTTAACAAGACTAAATTTTAAAATTTTACTCTTAAAAATTAAATTTGGTATTTTATTTTTAATTTTTGGGCAAAATTAATACTAGGTATACTTACAGTTCACATATTTTATTACAAATAAATTCTATATTTTATAATTATAGTTGTTAAAAATGCTATTTAACTTTGTATTACAAATTTAAAGTGCAATTGCAGGAAATACTTTAGCAAAACATGTTGAGAAAAAATTATGTAATTAGCGGTTAATAATTATCTTACTATGATAATTAATATTATAATTGACGAGGCGCCAAAACTAATATGAGAAGGAGAAGGCACCAAAACGTTGTCACCTTCAATAACAAAAATAAGCCCCTGATGGTTTTATAAATTAATATTCATAAATTGTTCTATTTTGTATCTATCACTGTTTCCACACAAATTATCAACCTGTAATATTATTAAAATTGTCAAAAATATATATTATTAAATTCGATTTTGTTTGATAGTGAACTCAACAAAGAAGTTCTTAAAGAACTAAAATAGCCTTCTTTCCTGTTACTTAAATACTTACTGAAATTCTAATCGGGAAATAACTTAGTTCATAACAGTAAATATCATCAACAATCGTTTCTACACTAGATTTACACATATTAGAAAAAATAATCGCTAAACACAGCATCCAGTTATAATTTAAACTTCTAAAAGAAAATATGCCTTGCCGCTTTCTTGGTAAACAATTAATGAACAATCAAAGAATCAAATTATGCTACATTTTATGACGTAATTCCAAAATGATTCATGAAAAAATTATTATGCTTCAAATATTTTTAAATAAAGTTTCTCATGCCATTGTTGATTTGGCCCCAGGTAGCACAGAAATATTGGCCAATATCGAAAAAAAAATATTGGCCAATATTGCAATCAATATTGTACAAAATTTGGGTCTCTGAGGTCATAGCTTTCTGACAAAAAAAAAAAGAATTTTTAAGATCCGAATGTAGAACCGATTTTGGAAAAGGGGGGGGGGGGTACGGACAGACAGACGGACATCGACCACATGTCAATACCTACTTTTTCATTTTTTTAATTCATTCAAATTAAAAAAAAGAAAAAGTATACTAAAAATAAGGGGAGCTAGAACAACGCACCGTGCGTTTAGTCAAGTTGAAAGGCATGCAATGTTTTCTGTGACGCATGCAGAATGTTATCGTAATTACGCATGCGCACTTCTCAAGAAATTGTCGTTAGTGGACTAGTGTGGAGACAGCCTGATTATACCATTATACGAAGTGAAAAAATGACAAAAGGAAATGAAAAGTGAAATGTACTGAACTCAAAACAAACAAGCTGACAAGATCCAATGAAAATATTTACGTCTAACCCTTTCTTCGTTCTATAGACATTTTCTACTGAATTAGCGACCTAAATATGTTTAGTGTTATTATTTATAGCCAATTTAAACCGTTGTTCTTTATTCTTAAATGATATTTCATCAACAGCATTACCTCCTGCGTTGTTATGTTTAATAATGTGGGAGTGTGTTTACCATGTTGATTTAGTTTCACTTCTCTACTCTAAAGTGATACAGTAACCAGCAAAATCTATCAGATAATCATTTAAATCTCAAATAAAATAAACTCCAATTGCCAAAATGTCTCGTTTGAGCCCAGAAGTATATCTCAAAGCTGTCTGCAGTGATAAACAGTGCCAGGCTGTGATATACCTAACTTCTTTGACTCCATTTGTGGACTGTTTCCGTTGTGGTCAGCAACAGGACAGGAGATGTCTTCAAAATGTCCAAGTTCTTTCGGACCATGAAGGCATGGAAGAATTCCTCAAGTATAGTCTCATCAACAGTGCTGTTCCCAAGCGAGGCCATGACATGGTGAAGGTATGGTTAATTAAGTTGAATCAAAGTTTATTAAATAAGTGTTGGAAGAGTAAATTACAGAGTTAAATTGTTAAGTTAGGAATTAAATAACTATAAATTGAAACTTTCATAATTTTTTTTTATCTTTCTTAAAGGCTCCAGGTCATTTTAAATTGACAAAATGATTTTTTAGGGTTTAAATATCTATTTTATGAAACAGTGTTAGCAAGATAAGCCATTTTCAATGATTTTGGAGTTACTTATGTTAGGAAAACTTATATTTAAAGCCTACTTATATTCAGATATTAATGACAATACTTAAGCAAGTAACACTTAAGTTAACCTAATAAGACAATGTAAAAGATGTTTTTTTAAAATAACATTAGTTGGATCCTAGCAGAAACTACACGGTTAATTCCTAGTTTCGGTAAACGACGACTTTTTATTTCTCGCCAGCCTAGCGATGCGTGATTAGACGATGCTACTGGAAACCGCGAAATCAAACAACTGCGTTGATAGATTGGAATTATTTATCGCCAACGTTCCGAAAAGTCGCCGTATACCGAAACTAGGATTTAACCAACGTCTAAGACGGCCAACGGCTATAACTGGTGTTGGTAAAATAAAGTGTCACTATGGGAGCAAATTATTTTGGTTGGCAATGACTTATGACTTTAGTGCAGTGACCTACCATGGGCCAAGCGCTGAAGCCACTGGTCTATTGTACTCCACGTCCAACCTCAAAGGCCTATTGCTGACATGAACTTCAGTATTTCCCTGATCAGTATATTAAACTCTACTTTGTTACATTAGCTATATTGACGCCTTTTTTTGGCGCCAGCTCGTTCTGGCTTGGTACTTTTTTTCGGTTTGTTGCGTATGGTGTGAGCTCTCCTAGGATTTGACCATAATATTTAACTATTATAAAAATATGTCTGTAACGCGACCTTAAAATACATACTTGTTATAATATTCTAATTGTGTAAAATTCTTACTAGAGCTTTAACTTTTTTAATGGTTTCAGTAATACATTGTTCTTCATTTTTTTAAATAAAATTTCTTACATTTTGTAGAAAGATGTTTATAAGGGTCTGTTTATAGCTTTTTCTTTATTTTTCGCCCTTTCGGTCTCCAACATATCATAAAGTGTCATCTCAATCGGCCCTCCTATCCTATGTTGTAATGTACCTTGCTCCCCTAACTAATAATTTATTACAATATTAAGTTAGCATGCAATAAATGCTAGATGTTTTCGTATAGACTATACCTCTTCTGATTACAGTGGTTCTAAATTGCGACGACTGATCACACAACAAGGAAGTAAGTTAGAAGTATTTGCTAAGGTGTGTGTCAGTTTCTATGAGAAAGAAATTAAACATGCACATTTAGGCCGTGCAAACAATTCAACAGATCAGGAAAGTTTAACTAAGCTTAAAGAACTTATAATTATAAAATATTAACACGGACAATATACATGGTGTAAATAATTAAACTGACGGTACTCAGGAGTTTCTGTAGAGTGAACTAACCACATTAGTTAGTTTTCCAGTGAATCATTATCTTTATACTTACAATTTGCAACTATGCCGTTAAGAATTTGCATTTTGAAGTTGTATAGTCGTCTTTTGGTGGGAACAGTGACTCCAAATTTTCCCCTATCGGAACATTCGCAGAATTCTTTCTCCCATATCGTCAATAGCCTCTATACTGAAGGAATAGTTCGCTCTACAGAAACCCCGAATACCATCAGCTTAATGATGGTCACCCTGTATTGGATCATTGGATGTATAACAATTTTTTTTGCGTTATTGTTTTATTTAGATAATCAGGTTGCCATTATTATAAGACTAGCTTGTCGGACATGTAATGTTGTTTATGAATGATCCTTAACTGAATATCATTAATTAAAAATTTTGTGACCCTCATTTTAACAGGTATTGGGATTTTCCAACTACTACTGCAAACTACTCTCTCCCTTCCTGACAACCTATGGTATGGAGCGTTCCACTGGACAACCAAAGCTACTCACAGACATGGGCCGAGGGGACATTTTTGACTGCAGCTCTCTGTCCTCTAGAGCTTTTCTAATAGATCCGAAGCACATTTCGATCCCTGGATTCGGAAGAGATGTCACAGGCAGTATGGACTATCTGTCTGAAACTTTAGAAAGGATCAAGAAGTCTAATGGGGATCAAGAAAGGTTGCTGCCCATTTATGCGGATGGCGATGGACATTGTCTGGTTCATGCCATTTCCCGGGCATTAGTTGGAAGGGAGCTTTTCTGGCACCCATTGAGATCGTGCTTAAAGAGGTTGTTCATGCATAACCTGGATAACTTTAAGGTAAGTTGTTCTGTTGTTGTTTCACGTCTCCCGTATCCAGTTATTCTGACCAGGTCCATAATACCATGCCACTCTAATAAAGCCGCAAGTTCATTTTCCCCCTCACTCCACACCTGTCTCATAGAGGTGCCAATATAGTCAATGCTATAAGAGGGGAAACAGGGCAAGAACAATGGCCGGATGAATAAGACTTTATTCTATCAATAAATTTTAAGCTTTTTGTGTGGCCTAAGTTGTTAATTTTTTAAGGTTTATGAAAATAATTTTTTTAAATTTGGATATTGTTAACTAACATAATCTGGATACTCCACTGATAATGCCAGAGAAGCTCTCTGTGATGTCGCACTCTCCGTCTGTTTGGGGTTGTCGGCTTTTCTAAAAGGAAGAAATGAGACCTCTTCGGCACACAAAAGTATTGTCGGCTGTAGACAAATAGGTTTTGTATTTTTTCTTCGGAAAAGCTGACTGTTCGGAAACGGTAAAGTTTCGTTGAGACCTGTATCAACAACTGTTAAGAGAGTTGATGTTTTAGTTTTGTAAAATGTGTTTAGAATCTTGTAACAATCGTAAGTGTTTATCTTTAAGTCATAAAGGCATTTTATTGTTTGTTAAAAGTAATTTATTCAGAAATTATTTTTGCTGTTTGTGTTTGTCATTAAAAATCTTGTCAAGTATTTCTTGGTCAGATTATTTTATTTATCAACACCGACAATCCAAACAGACGGGTAGTGTGACATTACGAAGAGCATCTGTTGACTTAATGATGAGTAGGCCTTGACCTAGATAACTTTTAAGTAAGTTGTTGTTAATTTGGTAGATTTTAGATTCTGGTAAATTTCTGGCTCTTTGTACCTTGTTGTCTAACTCAGTAAATATCAGTCCAATTCTCTTTAGTTTACTTTTCTCCTTATAATTATTTATCAGTGATTTTTAAGCAGGCAATGTTAGAATCTCAATTTTTCTTTATTTGTAATCATAACAAGTTAGGAAGCAGGGTGATGCATTCCCCCACTTTTCAGAAATTTTTCACACGTCCCCTCGCTTCTCTTAACACTAAAATCTGACCCCTCGCATCTTTTAATTACTTAACTATTTTCCCACTTTTAACAGAAGAAAACAATTACAATTTTAACCTTTTTATAGTTTTAGTTCACATTTAGCCAAAGTAGTCAGTTGCAGCTCGTTTGTGCAACAGCGCTAATGCAATGTAGCGATCCAACTTTGTCTTTATATAAATTTACATGTTTTAAATTATGATATTTATTAACTTATTTATGACAAGAGAAAAATGGTAAAATAAGTTAATACATATCAAACTGTAGGGGGGATTGCAGCCAATTTATAGACATCCCCCAATTATTTTTTCCACTTCTACCACTGATCATAACACTCTATTTATTTTACAGGACCTTTTCCAAAACTTCATCGATGCTGACGAGTGGCATTCAATAATCGAAGAATGTGATCCTGAATTCCAACCTCCATTGGGTGACTTCCATGGACTAAGGAACATCCATATATTTGGACTTGCAAATATCCTCAGGAGACCCATCATACTGCTTGACTCCTGGGAATGCATGAACAAATCTGGGGATTATTCAGGTATAGATGCATGCTAGTGCTTTGATGTAAAAGGAAGAAATTTCAATAGCAAAATAAATAATTTATTTGTCGATATTTTTCTTCCGTTGAAGATTTCTTTGAAACTATTTTGAAGTATGATTTTTAAAGGAAAATGTTTTATTTTTTTTGTTTTTAGTTATTTTACTTAAAAGTCCTTTTTAATGTAACATAACAGTGAAGCTATAACATATAATGAAAAGGTATAAACAATCACAAATAAAGTTTTTTTTAAGTGATGTGTTAACTTATATTCCTCAGTGTTCCAGTGGACATACATTTGAATTCTTTTTAAATATTTTTTTATTTAAAAAAATTACTGTAACATAAGACTTCATATTTTAAATATTGTGATTGTAAAATTCATGCAACGCATCTACATTTATAATATATAGATTCATATATGGTTTTATACTTTTTTTAGCTTTGATCCTTAATTTATTTTTTACTTTCATGAATACTATTGTGCATGGTTTCTGATTCGATTGTACAATGTTAAATTATTGTGATTTTCCTAGGTCTCTTCCTGCCTGGTTTTGTTCCTCCATCAGAATGCAGAGGAGAGGATAACACTTTGAATAAGCCCATCTGTATTGCTTGGAGCAATAAAAGTCACAATCACTATATACCCTTAGTTGGAATTCAAAACAGTAAGAATTTATGTGTTACCATTTAATACAGTAACTTTGGTCCTGGAAGGTAACTTTGGCCAAATCATAAAACCCTATCACTGACTTTCTTCTGGAATATTTTTCTACTCATTGTTCAAGACAGAGTTGCCACCTATTGAAAAAGGCAATAATAATATATTTTATGCTTATGTGTGCACAGTGTATTCAATGATAAGTTATTAGCTTGATCCAAAATTACCCCATTCAACAGTATTTTTAAAATTTAATGATGCCGAAGTGAGCATGTTTCTCTAGAGTTATGAATCTTTTAATAGAATTTTTTTGTAAGCTACTTATGATACAACTACTGCTTCATTAAAATTGTTAATTTTGTTTTTATGACGATTTGAATGCCGACAGTTTACTTTTAGATAGCTGCATATTAGTTTTTAATTAAAAAAATTATTTTGTAAATACTGAGATCTACCAAGTTGTTTGCACTATCAATCCAGCCTGTTTTTATTTGAGTAAGTAGATTTTTTATTGTTGAGCAAAATAAGAACATCTAAGACAAAACAGAAATGTGTTACTCGGGTTGTGTGTGTTTTTTGTGTTACCGTAGGGACTAATGTAACACTCTTGCTAAGTTAGTATGCAGGTAAGGAATACACTATCCATAAAATAAAGCAACAAGTTAGATGTATTTTAAGAAATAACTATAAAATTCAAAGCTGTTACCAACATAATAAAAAAGAGTACCACTTCAAAACTAATGGTTTTATGAACAAAAGTTTCTGTTGATAAATATTATATATCAATACAAATACTAAATAAAATAAAACTAATAAAAAAAAATACTGAATATGAAAAAATGTTAAAATAGCAAGTTGGTTTTAACAAAACTGTCACTTAGAACTACTTTCACACAAAATCCATGTGTCTAAAACGAGTGCGCATTTAGTTCTATATAAATTCACACACAACATTAATATGTTTGATTAACCTGACACTATAAAAACGAAAGAATTATTAAAATTAAAAAAAAATATGCAACACCTTTGTTTAATAATTTCTAAGTTAGAGCAAATTTTCTTTATGCTTGTGTTGGTTTGCCAGAGTTATGTTTGATTTTTGCTTCCACACTACATTTATAATGTAAAAAGTGGAAGAAATTATAATCTTTCAGTCTTTCCGTCCGTCTGTCTGTCACCCACTTTCATAGCCCCCAAACTACGAATTCTACTGACATGTGTGGTACATAAAAAATTTCAGGGAAAATCTCAGAAAAAAAAATTCGAATTCAAAGTATGTACTTCAATTATTAAGAAAATAACTGCACAATTTAATCTCATTTAAAAAAGCCATAAGAAACCAGTTTTATTAGAATTAAATCACCATTGCCATTCACAAAAATCGCTCAAGAAACTTTATTTCTTTTAAATAAATAATAATTAAAAGAAATTTATTTTTCTGAATTAAATCAGTTTGAAAGGACGTGAAATATATTTCACAAAGAGATTCTTTGATTGTATGTGTATATGAAATGTTTTTGCTTCTATTTAAAAGCGAGGAGTATTACATGTTTATTCTTTGAAATATAAATTAATTCAGCAAATGATAATTGTTGAATTTTAGAAATAAATATTTATAAATGGAACTAGCCAAATTTAGCTTGTAAATGTTTAATATAGAATTTAATACTGTGTTTAGTGCCTTTTTTTCCTGTTGAACACATGTTTGGAAGCAGGCTAAGTGACAGATTCCGTTACATACCTACTTGTTTTAAAAGCAAAATAGTCTGACCTCTTCTATTTTATTCCAGTGCCTCTTCCAGTGATACCTCGATTTTTGATCCCAAACGTATTTCGCATGCCACAGAGCGAGATTTCAAACTATATTGAGTTCGACGAAAACGATAACTGTGTGATTGGCGGCAATCGAGTTTTAAGTGATAATTATATTCAGTGTTTAGTTTTTGCCATGGAAACTCAATTCACCAGGATACACGGTGTGCATCCATCATTGGTTGCAGATGCTAAACATTTTTTCTACTCAAATAATAGTAAGTGATGTTTAATTGCCTTTATTTTTGTGTTATCTTTCATTTTTGTGATTCTTTGATTTTTTGTTAATGTAAGTGATTTGCATGTTTTTCTGCTTTAATTACATAATTAATTCTTTGTACAATATGCTACACAAATGCATTTTAATTTGGAGAGCCCTCAAATGAAGCCATTCTTAATTTTATTGGATTGTGTATTTAAGTTCGAAAGGAAAATAGGTTTTATTGAGTTTAAGTTTAAACAATTTTGTTTATTGTGATATAGTTGATTAGTCATTTGGAAGCAGGCATTAAAAAAACTTCTGCTAAATATTTTTTTTACTTTAAAATGAGACATAATGGCATAAAAAAACTTAGTGTTCAGAAAGTTTTTTCATTTTTATATATTATACATGGTTATAAATTAGTGCAACATTTAATGAAAATGAGTGGAGGCTAAACAATTAAAAGTAATTTTTTTTATCAAGCTATATAATATTAATTTTTATGTATATTATTGTATATATGCATGTATATGCTTTATCAATAAAAAAAACTTGACCTTTTAGATGCTTGCAGTAAAAAATGTATTTTGATTTTTGTTTATGAAACATATGTTTTGAATCATTAAACCTATGTATCTTAATATAGTATTTTACACGCTGCCTAATCATATTGAAGGCAGCATATACACTTTGTTTATAACAATTTAATTCTCTCAATTATATATATATATTTGCATGTTCAAAACAGTTCAAGAATGAATACTTTTTTCAATTATTAACTTTTTTTTTCTTTGCAGTCTACCTTAACCCATCAACTTCAACTATAATACGTCAAGTGAGAAACGTGGTAAACAATGGCTATTTGTTTCGATGTTCTACTTGCACTGGTCTGAATGAGGTGCGGTTAGAACAGTCTTGGTTTCAATATGGCGGAATATGTTACACAGCTCTCAAGCAAGACCACCAGAAGTTTCTGCATGGGGCCTCGTATGAGTTGCCTATTAAAGAGGAGGAATGTAAGAGCTTTATTTTTTCCTACTCTAACCCCTTTACTCCCAATGAGATACCATTTGGAATCATCAAGCGTTCAATTTTTTTCTCACTAAGTTAAACTCGCTCTCTTTTCGAAAATAAAAAAATCATGTCTTTTGAAGAATTAAATAGTGTTTGTTGTAGTTAAATAAAAATATGGAAAACACGGTAAAAATCAAATTAACTCTGAAATAATTTTATTAAATAAATTGGCCCAAAATTCTTCATGTTTGCATTTTTAAACATTTAAAAATTTCATTTGAACTATTTTTAACAAATTAAGTGTTTAAAAATTATGATTCCAAATGTTTCCATTTGTTATGATTTCAAATTTTCATTTAAATTTTAGTTAAAAAATTAAGATTTTGTTCCCCGCTTTTCAACATTTCATTCTGGATGCATAATGAGTCTATTTCACAAATTTTAGATTTTTAGAATTAATACAAATGAAAAGTTGGGATTGAAAAGGGTTAAGGGGACATGAATTTTTGAAAACGAAACTAACCCTCAATGTTAAATCAATCGAGAAATTAGATAGTTTTTCCCGTGACTGACTCAAATTTCCACCTATTGTTTTCAAACTTGTTGGTATGCTTAGGTATTGATAAGACCATCGTTTGTGTATAGCAAAATCCTTGATATTGTTTTTGAAAATTAATTGAATCCACTGTAAAACATGGTATTGCTCTCCAGCTTATAAAAAAACATTCTAATGAACTTAGGGGCGATTTTAAAAAGCCCAAATGTGGAGCTTATCAATACCTAAGCATACCAGCAAGATTGAAAACAATAGGTAAGAAATTGTAGATGCTATTTATGAAACGCTGTATCCAATTTCTCCATAGGTTATCATTGGGAAAGTTCGTTTCGTTTTTGGATATTCATATCCCCTTTAGGCCGTGGAAGGTTTTATCAGTTAATCTGCTACCTTAAAATGTGATACCACTTTACTTTAAAACAACTTTACACCTATTACCATCTACTAAACATTACTACTTTACTCTATATTACTTTACTTTAAAAATATAAGCTACCAATGTAATGGGCCAAATGTAACAACTATATTAACAAATCATGTTAATCAGTATTCTCAAAGTGATGGTAAACATATCATCAAATTTTATGTTAGAACAAGGGATCAGTACTTTTCAATAAGATTCTTCAATACAATTTTTCAATAGAATAATTATTTAAAAAATTGATCCTGTTAATGTATCACAAAAATATGCCCAGAGTAATGGTTTTAGCCCAAATTGGTTTATTTGACAATTTGTTTTAAAAATTTATTTTAAAATCTAATTCAAAATGATAGTTTTTTTTTTTTTTAAATTTCAATACAATATTTGTTTTCAGATCTCACCTGCACATATGACTCTAGAACTGACTCTTTTATTCCTGACAACAGTTCTTTCAAGATGAAAAAATGCTCTATCTGTCAGAGGTATCGTAATTTTTTTTCTAAAAATATTTTTCCTCACATGACCTATTTAACTTTTATATCTACTCAATTTTTGTTAGGTTTCCTTGAGCAGGTTGTCCCAGGACAAAAAAAAATCTAAGATACTACTAAACCTACTACTTTTATATCAAATTGGTACGGTACACTTGTAATCTGTCGTGGCCCTAAGTCACAACATTTTGCATAATATTCAGATTTTGACCATGATTCAAAATTATCAAGCCTGTACATTTGAAGGGCAGCGTGTAAAATACTTTTTTTTGTGTGTATAGCAGTTCTGCTACACTAAAGTATTTGTGTGTAGCAATTTTTAATTAATGCATAGCACTTTTGAAAAAATTTAAAGACTCTTCCAGTCTCTTTAATTGTTTTGGGGGGAAATGTTAATTTTTGATAAATATCCCCGTTTCTGTGATCCAGTTTTTAACAGTTCGTAACTGAACCGCCACATTTTACTTTCGTTGATTTTCGCAACACAAATAACGAATTGGAAATCTCGCTAAATCTTTCTGTTCTGGCGCGATTATCGGCGGTTTGTTTACACTTTTTGCTACTCACTTCCAGTCTGGTATGGAATTTAGATGTTTCCCTGCCCGAACGAAAAGCGGCCAACGGATTCGAATTGAGATTAAGCTCCATGACTTAGACAACTGAACTGAAGCGATCTGACTTCGAATCGTTTGCAAAAACACCATAGTTATGAGAAACGGAGATGCTTTGTGAGTATCGCAACTAAATGCGATACAAAGCTAAATCGCTATCGCAAGTTTTCATTTTGGTGTCGCGTTTCGCGATGCGATACCGCTTATTTTACACGCTGTTGAAGGGTCTAGTTGCTAAACTAATATTCTCCAAAGTAAGGTATTGGTTCCGGCCCCTTCATTGTCGATTTCGTCCAATTTAATTTACCATTATCAATAGTAGCCTATGAATTGGCCAGACACTATATCTTTTTATACTTTGCAGAATGTGAGTTTTACAATTAGACCCTTCCATTAGTACCTTATGGTTGAAATGACATGATTTAGATTTACTTTTGTTAAAATTTCCTTCTTTGTCTTGAGTTTTTTCTTTTTTTTTCCTATTTTAAATTTTCATTTTCAAATTGCTATTTGAAGATTGAATTGCAACTTGATAAGAATATCAATGGTAAAACTTTAATGTTTTTACAGATCTGGTGGTTTAAAGAGAGTTGAACCTTATATAAATCCAGAAATGAAAACTAGTTTGAGTGATAAATTTTCTAGTAGGAGTCTCAATAGATCCACAAAAGGAGGAGCAAGTAGTTCTAACAGTGCTCCTTCTACATTGTAAGTCAGTTTGTATTTTTGTTATTATTTAACCTCTTGCGACCTGGCGTTCCCATTTTGGGACATTTTTTAAAACCTCCCCACAAACAAGTTACATGTTAATTAGCTTCGAAATTCACCTGGTCCGATAAAAGAAGGTCCGAAAATCAGTTTTCAGCCTTTGATTACAGGTATCAGTCATTCATTTCTATAAAAAAATTAAGTTGAACATGGGTCAATACGATATTAGAGTTCTTAAAAAATAACCTTAAACTAGCTCTTTCTTTAAACTTTTTTCAAAAAGATCTTTTAGTAGTTAATTTTAAAGACATTTTGCATTAAATACAATGTTAAAATAAACTGTTAAGTACAAATAAGTGCATTTATAGCACAAAAAATTTGTTTTTTTAGAGCTTAAGGCGTGTCTCTCAGTAACTATTAAACATATTTTTTTTAAAAATTACTTTGCAAAACATACTTTTAAGTATATATTTGTATGAAAAAAATGTTTAGATTAAGAATATACGTGTAGGATTTTGCTCGGGTCATAAGAGGTTAAGGATATTGCAATTCTAATTTAAAATTATTTAATCAAAAGTTTATTAAATGCACTTTATTGAATTAAATGATAGTTTTATACCACTTTATAACTAATTTTATTGTACACTATTTTTTTCATAAAAATGGAGTACTTCTACTGTATATTTAGAAAAGGATTTAAACATCAATCTAGTCCCACCTCAAACTGGATTTTGCTGAAAGTTTTGAGTTTGAACCTGGTAGTCTATTTGGCATTGCCATTATTTGGGTTAAATTCCACATCGGAAAAGCTTTCAAACAATATTAAATGTAAATTTTTATGACCATGACTATACTTATCTCGGTATAAAATGATTAATTCAATTTATTCTTAATTGAACGAAAATCCATTATGAATGTAATTGAAAACTAAGTATAACTTTACTGTATTGATAGCAATGCTTTTAGTTTTTATTAACTTTTTTATCCAACTCACTGTCTTTGCTTGCTTGTTTACTGATATTGTTTCTTGCAACTAATATTATTGTGCAATTTTTAACTTGATTCTGTAGACCAAGAATAAAAGTTGAGTGGAATGAAAAAACTGTTGAAGACGTAATTCCTGATTTCCAGTTGGTTAATGAATCAATTCTTGCCAATGCAATAGACAAGATAGCTGAATCTTTCGTAAAGAAACATTTTTCAGGTTTGGATAAATATAATCATTTCTTTGTTTTAGTTTTTATTTAGTTTGTTATCTACAGTAGAACCTTGATTATCCACTCTAATTGGGACCGGAGGTAGGTTGGATATTTAAAAATTCCGTATAATATAGAATTTTCTTTCAACGCTAAAACTTATGGTACAGAGGAGCGGTGAAAGCTATGGCCGAAAATCCTCGGATAAAAGAGGGACGAATAATTGAGGCTCTACTGTATTTTAATTTAATAAGAACAATACTACTTTTATTTCAAGTGGCATATAAGAAATTAGACTTTCAAAATAACTTCCCAGAAGTTATTTGAAAACTTAGTTAGTTTATTAAACTAAATTTTATCTTTAGTGATTAGAATTAGCAGCACAAACAAAATATACTGGGCAGTTAGCACTGTTACAGTTTTCAAGCAAGCCGTTTTTCCCGGCACCAATTTTGTATTTTACTTAGCTACTTGCACTATACCGTCAGTGCAGGTAACTTTGGTCCAAAATCATAGTTTTTTTTACAAAAGAAAAAAAAATTTAACTACAAAAACTATTTAAACACTTAAAAATCATTATGCATTCTAGCCATTGTACTTTTAGGAATAATTTCCTAGCATTTTTGTTAAATTTTATAAATTAAAAAAAAAATTGGTGTTAGTTTAAAAAATTAGTACACGTTTAGGATCCGGGCGGGTAAATTTGGTCTAAGCATGAAATACATAAGAAACATACTTTTTAACATTCTGTGTTACCGAATTAAATAGAAATATTAAAATGTTTTTAAACATAAAAATGGCAAAGTTATAAGATACATAGTTATTAAAAATGGTATATAACTTAACATTTACATTGCAGTGCATCGTAGAATGACAATATACTATGGATACCAGTATTGATTGTCACTGAAAAAAAAAGTAAACTTCAATTTCAATAAGGGAAAATAACTTATTTTTAGAAGCAAGATTTAATCACGAATATCTTTTAAAAAAGCAAACGATTTTATCGTAAAAGGAAAAAATATACTCATTAAGAATTTGAAAATGTTTACATTTCAACATTAGCGATATTGAATGTTGTACGTTTCTTGCATTTTATCTTTATCTTTTTAATGTTTAAAATCGTTTAATTTTTTGAAAAAAAAATCATCTCAAAAATGGGTAATCATAAAAGTAAGACTTCTTTAAAAATAGTTAAACAGAATACACTTTTACACACATTTTTTAAAATGTAAAGTTCCATAAAGAAATCCTTACATCTTGGATCAAAGTTACCCGCATTCATCGGCAAAAGTTTCCCAGTGACCAATATTTAAATACAGCAAAAAAAGTATTCATCTTAGATTGAAACAAATAGTTTAATATTCATCTCCATAAATAAAAGAATAGCATAGAGTGTTTTATTTGGCTATTTTCAATATTTTTTTAGGTGTTCCAGACAAAAGTTGGAAGAAATAGATTTTTGTCATTAAATGCTCGTCAGAATACAAACGTCATTTGTAGTATTGCCAAAATTAGAATGAGAATTTTTTTTTTAACATGAAATGAAAGGCAATGTTTCCACCTTTCCAAAAATGTAAAACAATTTAAGATGGGATCATTTTATGAAGAGAAATTAAGAAACAAATCTTTTTTCGATGCATGTACTAAAGTTACCCTCCATGGTTAAAGATACCCGCTTGGACGGTACCTTTAAAAACAAAAATATTTTTTAATGAAAATGACAAAATGATGTTAGAGTTCAATACAATAATTTGATGCAAATAAAAGTGTTAAAATTTAATAAACTTAAATTATTTTCCAATTATACCATTCAAATGATCAAAAATATCAAAGATATATTTTATTATTACAACCAGGTGTCTTGAAAGTGTACTTTGTATAGCCTAAAAACCAAAGTTTAAGATTTGCTATCACTAAAAATTTATGGTGATTATAATTTGTGAAACATCTTCATTAACAAATTTAAGTGCAACTAGAATAATTCGGAAGTGTTTGATGCAAGTTTACGGAACCATGTTGTTTAACCTATTGGGAATTTAGATAACTTTTTAAAAATTTAGTTAATTGTTTAATTTAATTATGTTTAAATTAATATTTTAAACTAAATAATAGTAACAAAATGCATTAGTTTTTTTCTTTATAAGTATATTCTTTTATAATCAATTGATGCATGCACTTATTTACATAACATCTATACATTTTTAAATAGGCGAAGAAGCAGATAATGTACTGCAGAGTTATATCTCTGGAGAAATATACAAAACTATTGGTAAATCACCAACTGTTGCTAGCTCTGATGTATCGGATGCAATTGAAGCAATAGATGAAAAATTGGACTCTGAAGAAGTAATTTATTTATTCATCTTTAATTTAAAAAAATTAGGCTATTTTAATTGTGCATTAAAATTGAAGGTAAAAATAAAATAGTTTTTATTGAAATCTAATAATAAACAAGTAGATTTGTTACAGAATCTGTCACTTAAACCGCTTCCACACAAAATTTGTGCTCAACAGGAAACAAACTATTTATACACCTCATAAAGAAATTCTCCAAACAGAACACTTTGCATATTTTTATGCCAAGTTAGAATTCTCTATGCATCTTTCTTCATACATATATAATAAACCATGAAAAGAACTATTGTGATATTACAACAATCCAAACTGAATTATCACATAAATAAATATTCTTTCAAAAGTGTTTATTTTTATTTTAAATAAAGTTTCTCGTACGTTTACGAAATGGCAACAGTGAAAATCTATAATAATAAAAATGAAGTTTTGTGTGTTTGTGGGTATGTCTCTTATAGACTCATAAACCAGACATTTGTTTGACTCGTAACTTGGCACAAATGTGTAGTTCATACTTAGATTATGATTTTTGAACTTTGGTTCTATTTTTAGAGAAAATTCGAATATTCTGAAAAAAATACACTACTTTCCCTCAAATCCGATCATTTTTTTACTTTCCTGATGCCATCTGCTGAAAAAATTAAATAAAACTTTTAACGAAAATATTTAAAATTGAAAATGTTTATTTTATTCTCTTGCCATTACCTTCAGAAACTAAATTCATTATTTGAAAAATAATTGACATGTTTCAAGTGGCGTAATTCCGTCTAGTCTTCATTCTAGGATTTTATTGTGGTTTTAGGTGATGGATTTCTTCATTGATGGTTCTGTTGATTGCCAAAATTTGCATATTTAAGCTACTTCCGTAAATCATAACTATGATGGTTGTTCAAGGCCATCGTACTAGAGCTACATTTTAGGGTTTCGTTTTCATTTTTTCGCCAATTATTTTTACCAATATATTTTTTATTATTTATAACCTGGTTTGTTGTTTGAAGGCCATTGTGGTAGAGCTGTGTAATAAGAGTGTTCGTAACTATATCTCTTTTCTCGCCAAATTGTTTCCAAAAACGCGTTCAAGGCCATCGTACTAGAGCTACATATTAGGGTTTTGTTTTCACTTTTTCGCCAAATATTTTGCCAAACTCGCCAAATTCTTACCAAAAAGCGCCAAATAATATATATTTTTTTAATTTATAAGCTGGTTTGTTTTTCGAAGGCCATTGTGGTAGAGCTATATAATAAGAGTGTTTGTATCTATATCTCTTTTCTCGCCAAATTCTTTCCAAAAACGCGCCAAATGAGCTAAAAGGTTTTATATGTTTATGATGAAAATTACGATGACTTTTATGAGTGCATTTATAGCGTAAGTTTCTTATCCTATAATGGATTAAATGGTACATATACTTGGATCAATTAAAACTTTTTTTTTAGTCCGTGCGAAGTACGGGTATTTATTTGCTAGTATTGAATAAAAATGGAATTTGCATGTTATTTCAATGTAGATTAAATTTTTAGTTATTTAAATTTGTAATAAACTTCTAATTAAAATTTTTTAATGAAATTTGGAATGTAGCCTAATCTGATTTTTTGCTTCAAAATGACGTATCTCACTTGTCTGTGGGACTTGTGGTTCTTTCTGTGAAAGTGGGTGACAGACGGACGGACAGACAGACTGAACGATTATAATACCTTCCACTTTTTATGTTATAAACGTAGTGTGGAAGCTAAAAATGGACCTGTTGGTTTTAATCCTACAAATACTGTGCCTTTTGGAAGCCACAGCTACGGTTATTGATTTAAAAGTATATCCTATTCTTGTTTACTAATAAAATCTTTAACTTATTTTTGTACACTATTTTATTCTTTAAACAATCATTTTAGATAGTGAAGTTTTGTAGATAGATTAATCTTGTATAAGCGTTGATCGATCTGTAAAATGTACGATCTGTAAAATGTAGCTCCTTTGTTATAGATCACATTACTTGAAACAAAACTGGGCAATGCTTCTAGCAAAATACAGTCGGAGCCTTCAACATCTCAAATACATACTGTGAAGTTAGTTTCAATTAATGGTCATGAGGTAAGTAAAATAATATTTGTTTTATGTGTCTAATTGTGCTATAGTCATGGATGTTAAATGCATCGTTAATCATACATTGTTTATTTAACTTTAGTGATTTACTGAATCATTGAGCCTTTTTTATGTTTTATTTTCAAGTACTCAATTGTATGCATCGCCACATTAATTAATTTGTGTTTAAAAAATATATATTACATGAATATAAAAAAAATTAAAAAAACAAAGCTTAAATAACACTGCCTTAGAAATGAAAAAAACTTATTAATTTCTGGCGTACAGATTGTTTTCCATTGGTATTTAAAAAACACATTAGTTAAAAGTACTTAAATAAGTTATTTTCTTTATCAGTTTGAATCAAAATAGCAAATTTTGCAAGTTTCAATGAAACAGTCAATTTTGATTAATTTAAGAATCCTGACTTATACAATTTTTCATGTGTATGTAATAATTTCTTTTTATCATGTTTGTTTTGACATATTTTAGTGTCATAATAACTTATTTAATTTTTTAAGACATAAAAGACATTAGTATGCACTTTTAGCAGATATTCTAGAAACCCTAATAAAATCATTTTAGGAAACCCTTGACCTAAACGAAAAAGGCATAACCTACAGCCAGCTCCAAAACGTAATCCAGAATGGATTTTCTATCCCCATCCCCAACCAAAGAATAAAAATGGGATTCCCGCCAAAAGTTTTGGAACCCCCTCATGGCAACGAAGGGATTGCTTTGCCTCTGAAACATGGAGATAGATTGATAATCGAAAACCATCCTGTGCAAGAGAATAAAAGATTTGCAAGTGAGTATTTGTATAGTTTGGGTTAATCCTGCATAAGTTTATCTTGAAAATGGCTTCTGCAAACCTTTTAAAGGTTAGGGAGAAATAAAAAGCCTCAATTTTGTATTTCATTCCGGAAAAGTTTTTAAATTTGTGTTTCGAAATAGATTTTTTTATTTTTGAAAGACTCAGATAGTTACCTCAGTTTGAGGTGTTTTTTTTTACTATCTCAGCTTGGACTTGTTTTCTTTTATTTTTTTCTAAGTAGTCACCTATAATCACCAAGTGTCTTACTCGATTCACTTAAATAAAATTAATCTACTTATGAAAATGAAATCTTAAAATTGCTTAAACTTGTTATTAGAGTAACCTTAATAAGCACAATCAATTTGAATAATTATTATATAAAAAAATTAAACATTGAAAACTGTTGAATATTTAGTTTATGCAATCTTATTAAGTGACCTTAGAAAGTCTCTAAAATGCCTTTAGATCAAAGTAATGCTTAATGTGGAACCCTGTTGCAGTATTTCATAAGTTTACCTTTGAAACTTTTTTCAGCTAACCAATTTTTTAAAAGAAAAACTAAAGTTTATGTAGTTAACTATATTCATAATAATACTAATATATATTATTCTAAATGCTTTTAACTTTGCAGGCACTCCATATATCAGGAATACTCCTTCTGTGAAGACTACTGAGTGTAATAGTGAGTTGTGGAAAGTTGTCAAAACTCAACCCCATCTCTTCAAGCGAAGAGGCCTGTATTTTGAGGAAGCCGATCAGAAACACATTTTAACTGATATGAAACATGTGCAAATACCATCATTTCCCAATAAGGTAACAGAGTTTTACAAGATATTTCTATAAATTTGGTTACATTCAGAAAGTAGATGTCAGTCCTGCAATATTAATTTGATCCCATTTAATCTTGCCTTCCATATGTTTACCTATTTAAGGGCTTTGAGTCACATGGAAAACCCCCTAAAAAATCCCTAAATTTGAAAATTGTTTTCGGGGCCCCTGAAGAGATCTTAAATTGCCTCTAAACTACCAAAAAAGCCCTCAAAATTCCAAGTTGACTTTTACTTTGTTAACAATTATTCAAATCACTATTGTAATCCCTCTTAATATTGGATTTTATTCAATCTTAAATCAGGATTTTTACTAATTTTGGACTTTGAACATTAGCGGTATATAGCCTTATTTTTTTTTTTACTTACCCGTAAATTTTGCTGAAAAGAATAACTTAAACCATAATTGTTTTTGTTCGTTTAAATGTAGACCATTATTAAGTTTTGGGTTGGGACCTTGTATTTTTACCTTTTACTCTAATTATACTCATAATCCTCAAATTTTTAATACATTTCAGTTGTTCTCCTACAACCAAAAAAGCGACTGCCTGGAAGTTTGCCTCAAGCCAATCGGGCATTTTGAAATGAGTCCAGACTTCGACAGCAGAGTAGACCAAGCAACAGCCGGGGAATCGGTCACAGGTTACAGAATGTGTCCTATTATGTGTCTGTTACCTGGTCGGAGCAACATTAAACCAAATAAAACAACCAAGGAACTTGGTGGAACTGTTGAGACTAAATCAAATCAAAGCTCTGTGGATATTGGCAGGATACGCAAGGGACCTGGAGTTTCCCTGTTGGCTAGTCCAGAACCTAATGATATGGATGTATCATGATATTTTTGTATTGATTTTTTATTTGTAAATGTTTTACAGAGTATTGTATATATATACAAATATGTTTATGCATTGAAGAGTGTATTCAAATGTAAATTTTTTTAAGGTATTAAATATGTTTTAGAAAATTAGTTTTTTTTTCTATCTATTCACAATAAAAACCTGGCTTTAAATGAAATTGTGGATTAATTATTTTTGGTGATAAGTTCTGTTTGCAATTTGTGTATGGTAAGCTTAATTAAGGGTCTATTTTTGTTGAAATTTTGGGTTACTAGATTTTAAAATTTTTAAAGTCTTTTTCTTATGGTACTCGAATTGAAAATGACAATGATTTTTATTTCTTAAATCCTTTCGTAACTTGTTATATGTTGTATTTCTGTTATATATTTAAATTTCTAATTAAAATTACATACAATAGTGTGTAAATTCTATCAAACACTAATTCACAATGGGATATAATATACATTTTCAAGAATTGAATTAAGTAGTCGAAGAAAGTTGTTGAATTTGTCTAAAGGTTTTGGCATGAACTTGTAATAAGTGAACTCCTTTAGTTTGAATGATTTGCGAAAACTACCAATTTCAAGTTTTTAACCGGTGATGTATATATTTTTTCCTTTTAAGTATTATGTTATTAATAAATTCAGTTAATTAGTGTTTTATTCCACAATCTATGGTTCCTGATACAAGAGTTTATATTGTTTATTTTAGGAATACAATTACTCTCTTAAGTACTAGATTTCACCTGTAAGTATCTTTAATAATTTAGTTGAGTTTTTGTAGCAGCTTTTTTTTTAATAAAAATATTTTCTTTTTGGTATACCACATTATATTTATCAAGTAAAAAGTTAAATTTATCCCTAATAGCACACATTGTGTGATATCATTTCTATATCAAATCTGATAATGTGATATTTAATATATATTGAAAGGCGATTTGTGTGGGATATTGTGTATATTACTATGATATTATCTCATGATAAGCTTTTTCTGACCTGTCAGTTACTTTCAAATACAATGCCACTTAAAATGAATTTGATTTATATTTTTGATTATTTTATTATAAATAAAATTGCCAATTTTTTACTTAAAAAATACGAATTGTACTTGTGAGGGAACTTGAATTAAAATTTCTAATCAGAGTTGTAAAAATATTGATTAGAAATAAACAGTGTATTCTATGCAAATTTTGTATTGCATTGTTTTCCAATCTTAAGTGACAAATCTACATTGCTTTTTATTCTTAAGGAGCTTTGACCTTATCAATAAAGTTGTATAGAAATTTATTCAATTGGTTATGAATAACTCCTCATTGTATTTTCTTGAATAGCGAAATATATTTTGGCTTCGAACCTTTTAGTTCCATTTCTGCTTTTAGTAGATCAGGCTGAAATAAAACTTTTGTGCAAAACATTTAGGCTGGGTAATAGGTCTGAAAGAGTAGTTAGTAGGTTTGCTTAACAGAAGAAAAGACAATTGCATTGGAATATTTTATGGTGTTATTTCTATTTTTATTTTTTTAAATGCAATTTGGATTTTTACACAATACTACTACATATAGAAACTAAGAAAATCCTGGAATTGCTATTAAAATCTTTGAAGGTATCTGAAAATTAGCTTGTAACTTAGAAAAATAAGACAAGAGGCTTTGTTATTTGCTTTGTCGGCATTTGTAAAGTTTTTGTTGAATCTAAGTAATGGCAGCATTAAAATGTATTTTTAAACCAAATAAATATGTATTTGTTATTCTAATGCAATTTTCTCAAGAATTCTTTATAGAAGTCATAAAAATTTGCTTGTTTCAAATGATGTAAATCATTCTTGCTTTCTTTCCTGGATTTCATTGGTGGTTTTAGTGATTGGTTGTTTAACAAGGTAAGATCTGCCCACTATATATAAAAAACAGCATTTTAAGGAAACATATCAGAAACATATTTTAATTGATATGAAACGTGCAAATCCCTTCATCTCCTAATAATCATATATTAACCAATCAAGACTATTTTCATTCCTATGGAACTGCTAACACTCAAGACGTGAAACATGCCTACAGTCCTTATTTCAGTTGCAGAATCGTTACGCCACAAACGTAAACCTCCCTTTTTGACTATTGGTACATCTTTGCAAACAAATTTATTTTTAAAGATGTACCAGTTCAAGTTTAATTTTTTTTCGAAATTTGCAGATCTGTTGTATTTTGTGGAGACATTATTTACAAGTTGTAAATAAAGTATCTAATAAATATTTGTTATATTTAAATCAGTATTCGATAATAACATTGTAAAATTTAATGATTATGGTATTGAGGTGTTTGTCATACAATGTTCGCAATTAAAAACTAACTGTTAAATGTATGCATAAAAGAAATAACAGCATTTTATTTACTGACAGTTACAGTAAAAAAATATATCATTGTGGAAATTAGAATAAACTACCAAAAAGTTACCAGGAATCAAAAGTATTAACAAGTGGTAGAATTTAAAAAAAAAAAAAAGAAATCGAATATTTAAATTTTGTAGTTTATGTTATTTTATTGATTTAGATTGTTTATTAATTAAAGTAAAAACTTTAATATACTTTTTATAAAATAGTAAACAAATTTAGAAATAGTTTTTTTTTTATGTTCAAATCCCTGCTAGAAAAACGATAAGACTTCTACTTATTCTGTTTAAGGGTTTCAGATGTACTTTGTAGCCATAGCAACGAATCATGGAAAATAGAAACGAATGAAATAAAGCGAATAAGTTTGTTCTTCTAGAAATACTTCTGTCATTACGAATCCAGATATATTTTGGTAAGCTTTATGTTCTTAATTTTTTTTTATGTTTGTGTGTGTGCTTTAAAAGTATTAAATTCTAGTTGTTCGAATTCATTAAAACCTTAGGAAATTCGTCAAAATAAGAACAACCTAGTTGCATAAATCAAATTCTTTGTTCTTTTAATGCGTTTAAACTTTAAATGAAGTCTTATAATTATTTAATGTCAGATTGTAAAATAATAGGTTCGCTCTAATATTTAAATACACAGATGTACTTAACATTTTATTTATTTTTAAAACATTTCGTATCGAAAGATAAAACTTTAACTTACCTCATTAAAACCGATTTGCATAATATTACTCAATTTATCATGAAAATAATTTTAACGTGTCATTATTACTATAATTCTTACTATAGTGTATTTGTATTGCCATCAACTGCAATTCGTTAGGACAAAAAATTTGGTATTACGCTGTACTTGTATTATAGTTCATTTTCAGTATATATTTTTCTTTTAGAGTATTGTATCCTACCGCATTTTATTTTATTAATTTTTAGAACTTTTTTAGTCATTTATCGATTAAATACGCTCCAATGTTACCATATAGAATCCCTCTTGGTTGTTTCTGGGAAATGGTTCTGCCCACTATTAGTAAACCGGTGATACTTAACTTCATATTGGGGATAGCACGTGACCTTGAGGCGAAATTTAGAATAAAGGGTCTGTAGTTGAGTTCGGTTCTGCTAAGAAGGTTTACTGTACTTAAAAATAATAGGAATTCGTGCTTCACTACTGTATAAATGTCTGCTTAATATACATTAATGTAGTGCATTTTTAAAATTGATTCGTCGAAAATTTTAAGTTTGTAGGGAAGTAAATGGAGGTTAGTAACATTAGTAGAGTCAGGTAATTTATGTTTAATTGAATTATATCCATACGTATAGTATAAAGAAAACTCAAAATCTTCATGTATGAGTGTTTATGCGTTACATAATCAATTAAATTTTCCTTAAAATTGTTTTTTGAATTATAGATTGACTTCAAGTATGGTTTACAAGCATTTGCTGAACTTTTGGCCACTTGTGCCGGCTTTGGACTTGAAAGAAGTTGCAAGGCTTTCAGATGAACTTTCTCAAGGTAATACTAAAGAAAAGTATTCAGACGAACCTTTCCTATTTTTGAAACTAAAGCAAGAAGTTGAAGGAAAAGACACCGTTGATCAAGATCAACAATTTAATTGCCTGTTGGTAGGCAGTAGCTTGGGATGCTTAATAAAAACACTAGCTCGTGCAAAACGACATAGGCAAAGTAATTTGAATATATATGTTGCTGATTTATTCTCGGAATCTCTTGCTAGGTGTTTGATTCTTTTATCGTTAATGAACGACTCTTCGAAAAAGTTAAGTTTACAAGAAAAGTCTGAAACTTTTTTGGAAATTTTAGGCAACACCCATATCAGACCTCAGACTGCCAAATACATAGAGAATTGTTCATCGGGTTTGCTGGCGAAAGTTGGGTGTCTTAAAGAACAAAATTCGGTTTTGCCTAACGTATCGTTGGAGCTTATGAAACAGCAGGAAATCGATGAATTGATGAGAATTTTGTCCCACTTTAAAGATACAGAAGCCTCCTTTGATATTGGAGCGGCATGGGAAGAGGCCCTACGATCATATTACGGCCAGCGTTTTGACAACAGAAAGAATCTCTTTGATTACCACTTCAATATTAGACTCAGTGATTACAGTATCATTAACTTGAAGAAGTACATCGATTGGGCTGAATCTGGAGTGGCTTTCAAGTTTCGAAAAGCCAAGTACAGTTCTCCAAATAAAACTATGCAATTCCTGTCAAAAATTGGCCGTCACAACAAAAGTTTAGCGGATGCTTATGTCGGAGATATAGCAACTAGTCCATACTTGGTGTTCGGTGTCGAAACTGGAGATAACGAACTGTTGAAGAAAGTCAACAAAGAATATGTGTCTACTGGTGAAGATATATCGAAATTTAATGTCGTAGATATGCTAGAAGAATTTGCTGCTTCCAGCAAAAGTAAAAATTCACTTAAAGTTCATTTTAGCCTCTTTGATACTTTATGCAAAAATCGGAAATTCACAAAGTTTTTCGATGCGATTTACGTATCGTGCGACATGATGCATTGCGCCAATAAAGTGTTACCTAAATTTCTGAAAGAAGGCGGCGGTGTCGTGCTGTTCGAAACAATAAAAAATGTTGTCAACTCCACAAAGGAACATAAAGCGAAACATTCGGCTGAAATAGATTTGTTAATGTCATCCAGTGGATTAAAAGGCTTGGAAAATAGTATTGACCTTAGCCGTGGTAACTTCAAAATATATACTAACTAACAATGTGATAAGATTATTATTGTTGTAAATATGATTAGATAGTTGCCAGTAGTATGTAGCAATTTGGTTAAACTAGAACAAGCATTATTTGATAAGTTCGCAAAAAAATATGCAGCCCAATGTATTATTTGAATGTTATAATGTTTTATAATCTATGTCGCTTTAAAATAAATATCTGATGTTAAAAAAATAGTAATACATTTTATTACGCTGATACCACTCTTTCAAGAGTGCGAGGCCTGTTCTAAAACTGTTAAGTATTTTTGACTAATAGTTTCATATTCTTGTAAGAGTAGAAGGACCGTTTTAGCGTGTTCAATTCGATATGGTTTAAGACTATCTAATTCCAAGTAGTAGTTTAACTTACTCTTTTCTAATATATCTTGAAATTTAGTTAACTTTTTTCAAAGCAGAGCCATTGATTTCAGATATACAAATATCGCAATGTATTCATTATTATATGTAGTTGTAATATTTTGTTCGTTCGCTGCTGATTAAAAAAACATTCAAGAAACAGATTTACAAAATATGGAAATTTATCAACAGCATATAAAATATATATTAGGCAATTTCATGGTTATTCAAAGACACAAATTTGGAAACGTTGCCTTTAACATTTCTCAGATCCTTGCATTGTAAAATTCTGGTGTTAGTAATAATTTACAAATATAGTTAATACAAATTGTACAGCATGTGAACATTCACCAATTAGGGGATACAATAAAATATTTTGAGCATTATTACCCGTTCTTCTCACAGTAAAAAAAAACCCACTTGATTGCAACTCTTTGTGAACAAACGTTGATATTGACTTTCCAAATTCATAATAGTGGCGTCTAATTATAACGCAATGACGATTTTTCTTGAACTGCTGGTCAGCATTATACATTTTATTTACAATTTTAGTTATTTATATTTGAGAATAAGCGACAATGACACTAGTAATTGAGATAAAAATTTGCAATATAAAATTTGGCTCCCATTAAGAGAATTTGATCTTCCATAAGTTTACATGTAATATAAACACGTAATGATTGGACATGATAAATTCGCACTTAAATAGACTACCTGACGATAGCTTATCATGCAAGTGAAAGTTAAATAATTCCATGACGGAAAACTAGAAAATGTACATCAATATAAATAATAGTGAAATCAATGTGGTCCTCTTTCTGAGATTTTTAACTTCCATTGGTTAAAGTTTAAAATAAACACATTCGACGGTAATTTCCTCATCCACTCTATTTTGAAGATTTTTTTAATGAAATCGTACACTATAAGTTCTTCATTACAACCAATAAAAAAGAAATAAATTCATACTATTTGAAAATACGGAAAGACCACAACTCTTGTACATCAATTGAAATATTTTTAAATCTAAATTTATCTCTAAAGACTATTTGGCTAGATTTCGACCTCCAATTAGAAAAACTGGAACGGCTATGATATAATGGCCAGTCCCTATTTGGCTATTTGCGTTATGCTTCCAAGAAGCGAAAATTTCCTAACGTGGTAAAAGTTCCACTTCATATTTCATACAATTCATTCGGTATAGCAACCCTGTCTTAAATTTTCAAGCTCGCTAAAAGTCACAAATGAACAGACCGGCCATTATATCATAGCTGTACCGAAAAACTTTAGCATATATGTAAACAAAATCAATAGGTCGTCAAAAAGAACGATTTATAGTCCCATGAATACCTTACACATAAAGTCATTCTACAATTAGTGTCATTTCAATAGTTTCGTAAATAACCTGAAAATTAGCATTTAGTATTTCCAACCATTCAGCAACTTTCATCAATATAAATATTTTAAATCTAAATTTGGCTCTCACACAATTTCCAGTCATCAAAAACAGGTTTTTTAGACGGCACTTGTTTCGATTGCCTTTCAAACAATCATTTGACAAACTAATATTCAGCACATTCGTCACAAAATATTCACAATTTTCACTTGGTATCAGTTCAAAAGATACACCGTAAGAAATAATGTCATATTAGGAGATAAAGTTCGTCAGTTCTTCTTCCAGGGAAAATCTTCTAGTTCCTAAGGATCATTCCTGCAAAACAAAAACAGATTTCATTAGTGTCTGAACGCAATAAATTATCTGATACAATAAATGTATTTTATTTAAATATTTAATTATATTTTTAATCAAAACATTGAGAAGTGTATATTTTAAAAATTTAAATAGCATATAGAGAATGATTTTTTCTATCAGCTATGTAACTCCTAACTTAGATTTGGTTCATCAATTACTAGTATAAAGAGGAAAAACTAGTGTGGGAAAACTCGGGTAAAACTTAAAACAAAAAGGATTTATTTTGAAAAAAACATCAAACAATATATAATCTATTTACTTGCTTTATACATACTATAACGGTATACTTTCAAACAACATTACATGATATTTTTTTAGCCTGCACAGTTACTCGTTTTGTGCATGCGCACTCATGTATGAACAAGATACTAAAGATAGTAACTTTTTGACACATCTATCGGATTTCCTCCTTCACACTTTCTAATCTTCTCCATGTTAGCTTATGCATGGGGTTTTGTGTTTATTTTTATAGAAGATTCGAATTCTATGGTAAGGAAAGTGACCGGTTCAGCTTCTTTACCTTTCTTTGTGCCTTTCTCTTTACAAAGTATAACTTAAATCTGCAATAGGGATAGCCTGACAGATTCACACTTATGTCTTGAAGTTTAAGTCTGTTCTTTAAGCTATTTTTTGTCATTATTATTTTTTTTTGCTTAGGGAAAATTTGATTCTTTTTCGGGATGAGAGAGATATTACTGAGTTGCAATTCACTCAATTTTAATTATACTTCAACTTTAAGACTTTGCCATCATAGTTATTTATATAACATAGTAATTATTTAAAAACCAGGATTTTATGATTATCACTAAGATTATTAATCAATACAATTCAGGAGAAAACAAAAATTTGAATTTAATGGATTTTTTTAAACAACTATTCTTCAAAATACCTATCGTGTACTTCTAAATGTTGTTAATCCCCAAAAAACTAGAAAATTTCATTAAACAATTTAAACATTAAAGCTAATCATTAAAAAAAACAGAAATTGTAATTTTGTTTTCGATTACGTACAAGGATCATTTAACAAGATTGAAGTAATTAATATTTTCTCACGCAGTTCGGCCTTTTGGATGTAGGGCAGTCTCACGAGATGAGCTCCAAGAAATTTCACCCTGAAAACTGTTCAATCGGACAAAGAGTCACGCATTTTTTTTATGGAAGTTCCCAGACTATTTATAAGTTGGATAAAAGTATTTATAGATATGTAACAGGGTTTATGGAATCAAAGTTTAAAATGTTTAGTTTGAGGGTAATCTAAAATTTTGCAATACGGCAATTTTGCAAAATATTGACAAATGTTCTGTGTTTAGTTTTTCGAATAAATCCGTGTTTAGTTTACCTAATGTGGTTATTTTTCACTCAAAGATGAAGAGGAAATTGAAATAGGCATAATTTAAATAAAAATGTAATACACTAAATTCTAAGAAAATTTTAATTTTTTATGAAACAGTTTTTAAAATTCAATCTTAATTTTTTTTGAAAAAATAAATGTGTTTCTATTATAATGCACACACATATAGAATTATTTGAATATCTTCAGAGAATGCTGACATGTTACATCTAAATATTTATAAACAAAAATTTCATTAAATGTTTTAGTATTTTGTTAGTTAAATAACAGTACATAACCAAATTTATAAAATGCATATTACTTTTTTATAACGTAAACATACATGACCTTACTGACTCGGGAGAAACCATAACGGCATACACGCGGCCTTATCTTATCACAACCATATACCTGACCCTAACATAATACCCAAACATATCATCAGGGCACTATGCCATATAAACCCAAGTGTGGAACACTTAATCAAACAAATAAGTAATTCATCCTATTGTATCGGTATTTTATTTATTTGTATTAGTTCGATGGCATCGGTGGCACCTTCACCGGTTTCTTCGCTCTGTGGATCTCAGTAATCGTCCAATCGCCACCTTAAGACAATGTGGAAACATTCTCCTCAGTTCATGAGATTCGAAATATTGTGAGTCAGACTTCCTCATAGCTCGTGTGAGCCGTGGAAAATTCATGAGAAAAGAGGGTTTCTTTTTAATAACTGTTGTTCTGTTTTTCGTTATTTTATTACCATTTTTAATTTTGAATTGCTGTTTCCCTAGAAATTTAGACTCCATAAGCATATGTCGGCATTGAGATAAAGTCGTAAAATTAGAAACTATTTTATTGAGTGTTGCAAGGAATATCAAATATGAATAATTGTAATGGTCGATTAATGGCGTTATGTATGTTTTAAAGCCTTTTATGAATATAAGTTATTTTTATAATCATTATGATTTAAACTTTAAAGATGTTAAGGTTTGAAAGGATATCAAAAAGTAAAAGTGTCAGGAAAGGAAGGTAAGTTTAAGGAAAACATCGTTCATTTAGTAGATACAAAAAAAAAATGGTGATGAACAAGTGATGTAGAATTACATCATTTTAGAAATAATGTAGAATTCCTCATTTAGAATTTTAAAGTAAATTCAATTAATGAATAAATTTATCGCAATTAAATCTTCTGCAATAGTTTGATATTAATCTAAACAACTACCTACTTTGCCCATAACCGTTTCACTGTTACTTTATTTCGTCTTAATTTACACTAATTACCATTACTACACAAAAACATTACAATATTTTTCAAAAATTAACCTTCAAATTCAAACACGTAATCTTAATATAAACCACAGAATTTAAAAAAAAATACTTTTCTTCCGCTCTCCTCTCCCATAGCAGATCTGCCGGGCAGGTCAACTAGAACGTCGACGGATTAAGAGAGTTCAGAGAGAGAAGTACCTGAGCATCTAGCGACTCTGATCGCAGGTATTTCTTCTTTTTCTTTCTTCCGACCGCATTAGAGAAGAAGAAAACCCTTTTTCTTCTTTTTTTGTTTGTTTATTTTGTTCCGTCGAACGTCGTCTGTGTACGGGGACTGAAGTCAATGAACGATCTTTTTTTCGAACGTTAAAGTGACGGAGATTGCAAAAGGGTTTTTGACGTTCATTCGAGATGTTTTCGGCTGACAATTTTATTTAGATGAGATTGAATGATATTGGGAGTAAAATTGTGTGTCGATATTAAAGTAACTTTTTAAAGTGTTGTAAAGATTTTTTTGTCAATAATGTTATTGACTGACATATAAAAAAATCACATAACGTGATTTCGGTATTTAATGTTAAAACGTTTTTAAATATGAGTTTTTGGTTATGTAATGTTATAAAAAAATTTAATTAAGGGTTTTAATTTGTTTCTCATGCTGTATAAATTGATTGTTAATTAAGAGCAAAGTTGTTTAATTAAGATTTCCATTAGCATATTTATTTATCGTAATAGCATCGTAATATTTATCCTATCTTTAGCATATTTATTTATTGGATGTTTGAATAAACTTTTCTTGCCATTCATTCACTAACAGTTCAATTCTTTCAACGTAACCCAGTACCCCCTTATAATGTTTTTTTTTTATCAGTTACTTTTTAAAACTTCTTTTAATAGCCTTTATGTATTCTAGTGCAACTTTAGTCAAACCACAACAAATTATTATAATTTATAAAATTTTATAATCCATAAACCTTTCCGACAGGAAAAAATGAAAAATATATTTCGAAATAGTAATAACAAATAGCTAAACAAATAATAAAACAAATAGCTAAAATAAAAATAGCCCAAATCTAAATATTATCAGTTACTAAATATAGGTAAAATATCTGATCACTTTAATCAGTATTATATAATATTTTATCATCAATTCTTGAAATTATTATTGTAAACTGTAGACTTTTTTCAACAGCACTGTGTGTATGTAGGCATAAAGGTCTGAAAGGGGTAAAAATGCAGTTATACCTTCATTTAATCAACTACGCATAGCTATATTATTAAGCTTCGGGCATTTATAGATGAACAATAATTTTCTAAAACATTACTTTTTTACAACAAAATGCGTTACAACTCTCAATTATGTCTTTTTTTCAATTGCAGTAATATTCCTTTATTGGGCATACGAAATAAAACAAATATATAAGGTATGTATTCGGGTCATTAACTTTTGCTGGAACAATATCATACTCACAAGGCAATGCATGTAATTGCGTTACAATACAACTCTTGTTATCATCCTATATTAGTTTCCACATTACGTTTATAACGTAAAAAGTGGAAGGTATTATAATCGTTCAGTCCGTCTGTCTGTCACCTACTTTCATAGCCCAAAACTACAAATGCTACGGACAAGTGTGATACGTCAAAAATTCAGAATTCGAAATTAGAATACATTGAAAATTCAGAAAAGAATCGAATCTAAGTACTTCAATTATTTAAAAAACTGCAAAATTTAATGCTCATTTAAAAAGCATAGGAAGCCATTTTTATTAGAATTAAAATCACCATAGCCATTCGCAACAATCGCTCGAGAATATTTAATTATTTTAGACAATAAATTAAAATAAATTTATTTTTGAGACATCGATCAGTTTGAAATGACGTCAAATATATTTCACTACGCGATTCTTTGTATGTTGATATGAAATATTTTTATTCTATTTAAAAGTGAGGAGTATTATATATTTATTCTTTGAAATAAAAATTAATTTTTGCAAACGATAAATAATAATTATTGAATTTTCGAAATAAAAATAAATGAAACTAGCCAAATTTAGCATGTAAATGTTTAATATAGAATTAATGCTGTGTTTGTCGCCTTTTTACCTGTTAAACACAACTGTTGTGTGGAAGCGGGTTCAGTGACAGATTCTGTTACAAACCTACTTGTTTATATTAAGAAAGGTTAACAATATTAATTGTAATTTATCTTAGTTTTTTATTCTTAGGAATCCTGTACATTCAGAATCTTTCAAAAATTTTAGATACATATTGTAGCTAAAATGATCGGTATTGTATCATAAAATGAAAGTGACATATGACAATCATTTTCGAAACATTCCTAGATGCAATTAGTAAAGAAAAATGTTGCCATTTAGTTACCAGAATCTAAATATAAGTTTTAGAAAGTACTTAAATTTTCTTAGAGTGTCAATAAATTTCCTCAGTTTTTCAGAAGGCTTTCAGATTAACTTTTCACTATTATAGTTAACCAGAAATTCCCGAGCGCCCTTCACAGCAGTTATTACTCAATCAAGTATTCTTTGTCAATTACCATAAATAATCCTCACAATTTGAATCGCATGATGAGTTCGAATCTAAAAAAGAAGATATTTTATTGGTTCATTAACTCTTAGCGGAACAAAGGCTTTGACGCAACGAGGCGAACTGAAGAAGATTTCTAGAAGTTGGAGCTGCTAAGAATGTCGAAAAAGAATTCTTAAAGGGGGTTTTGGGAGGGTAAAGATACCTCTACTTTCACACCCTCCCGTTAAAAAAAATATCCGAACCTGTTCTGTATAGGGCAATTCCATGCAAAATTATCCTGTCTGTAGTATAAGTCACGTTTGTAATAAGTGATTATCACTACAATTTTTAACATTAAATGAAAAAAAAATGTGCAATAGTTGATCTACACTTATTATAGTTAAATAATATAGTGTACTTTATTTAATTTTATTTATTTTTTTAATTTAAAATTTTTTAAATCTCCTCTTAAATCGTGACTTACACTACAGTTACATAGAATTAGCCTATAGCGTAAAAAGAAATCGGGAAAGTGTCCTTTGGTATATTTGTAATTCATTACGTTATTTTTTAAAAGCAGTTACCTGGACCTTTTAACTATGCATTGTTAAAAAAAGTACGTTGTTTTTACAGAAAAAAAATCTGTCAACTGGTGTGACAGAAAATACCGTAAAATTTACAGAGAAAATCTGCTTATTCTATACGGATAATTCGTGACTTAAAAGCCAAAACCTTTTTTTTTAACAATCAAATTGTAAAGAAAAACAAAGTTCTACCTCGTTCCGGCGGGAAATCGAACACCCTGCCACCCCAGTACTATTGTTTTCAATAGGTGTGATTAAACGAAAGGAACTTTTATTATTATCATTTGGTAATGGCATTTTCATGTTTTTAGTGGCCACAGAATATAAGGTCTCGATTGGTTAATCAATGTAATGGGTGGAGTTTACCGTGTCGTTACCACCAATGGAATCGAGGAATGTAAAATGGAATGAATGTACGTCAAGTGAAATTAGCAAATTAAGAATATGTAATTAGGTTTATTTAAGAGCACGTGCGACTGGGCGTTTTCCATATACCAGTTCAAGAGACGAATTTTTCTGAGGCTCAAAAACCAGTCCCCACCCTCGCAAGTGAAGGTGTTTCAACAAAAAAGGGTGTTTCGCAGTAAGTCAAGGATCTGTCAATTCCTAGAGGTGAAAGAAAAGTGTATTTTTGTATACGTTATAAAAGAATGTGAGAAACAATAGCTTTCAAAGAAAAGAACGTAAAACATATGGAAAGAACATTAAAAAGATGTAGAGTCAAAAATAATAGTTGTTTTGGATGAAGCAGTAAGTTAAATTTATACTGCGGTATAGCAGTCTAATTCATCAGCAATTCTAAGCGATACAAACAAATTTGCAAGGTTTTGAGAAATGTACCTGACAGAACTATGTACTAGAATACATTTTTTTACATGATTATAAAATATCAATTACATCCACTAAAGAATCAGGCACAGATCCATATAAACGACCACCAAATACCCAGATGCATCGTGACACATGTATTTCAAAATTTAAATGCCAAAAAACAACCCTCTTGTATTAGCAAAGTTTCTAAAAATACTTATTTTTCTGGTACAAAATAGGTAATATTACGCTTAAATTATGCAAACAAAACTAGAATTAAGCATAAACATTATCATTCATAAAGGAGTTTAATTGGGGTTCATTAAAAAAAATGGTATAAAAAATCATTTAACAAAATTTATTAGCTTCTGGGGGGAATTTTATTTCAAACTAGCTTTATAAACCCGGCGTTGCACGGGTGCTCCCTTAATAACCCTAATTAGTAGGGTTTTTTTATGTAAACTTTTATTTTATACCAATTGATCCCTCCACTGTGGTCCACGCCATCAGGATATTATAATCTCCTCCCATTCTGATATGAGGGGTTGATTTTATCCAGGCCCTTCCGGTGTTTGAGGGCTTTCCCATATGCCCCTATTCAAATTGCCAGAACAGCTATATGATATATGGCCTGTTTCTATTTCACAATTAGCGCAAAACGAAACTGCCCAAGTGTGGTAAACATTCCACTTCATATTTCATACAACTCTTTAGGGTTGGGGGACCCTGTCGGTAAAGACTTTCGTTTTGCATGCGGTAGGTCCCATGTTCAGGTCCGGGCATCTCCAAAATAACTGCAGACCTATGAACGGCTCGTGCAGCCAAAAAATGTCCGACGAATAATACCCCGTATAGAGGAAGGGCACTTTAAATATCCCCCAAATTCCCAACGCTGCGTACGATGTCGCCCTTAAAAGTTGCATTGGGTACCTACTCACGTGTCGGCTCGTAACTTGACTGTGGTTCTAAATTACGACTCCCGTTTCCAATAGAACTCGTGTGTCGCTTTAATGCGACGATAATTCAAACTAACCCTAACCCATACAACTGGATGGGAATAGCTACCCTACGTTAAATTTTCAACTTCGCCAAAAGCCGCCAATGCCAAAATTCAATCGACCATTACGGTATCTTAACATCAGAAATAAACAGACATTCATCCTCTTGTATGGTTGGAAAAGTTTTATAAAGTAAAAATTCCTTATTTTTGCCGAATATATTCCGGTTAACCTAAAGAATCGTGGCCGGCAATTTTACGCCAAATCTGGTAACCCCGATAGCAACCTTTGCAAAATTAGCAATTGCATGGACAATTTCTAAATGTTAATCTATTTAAATTTTAAACGCATATAATTTTTTCTGAAATTTTCTTTTACTAATATTTTATTAATTAGATGCTTACTGATTTTAAATAAAATAACATTTTTTAAATCAATTCTTCGTCATTTTAAAGTTTCATTTTTTTTATAAATCTGGTCTGCAATTTAATGAATTTTTTCGCTGTTTCAAGTCGGCCATTTTGAAATTAGGTAGTATTTTTGGTCATTTCGGGATGATTTTTTGAAAATTCGCCAAATCCGGCCATGATTCTTTAGATTAACCTATATCCCTCCATAACATCATTTCTTACCATTTGTAAACATCAATTAAATTAAATTTGGAAACGTAATTAAAATCTAGTTGAGGAAATCTGATCCACCATAAAAAAAATGAAAAGATTTAAAATCAACAAATAAAATAAAATACTGATATTCAAATAACAATCCAGAAAATTAAACCCACGCGCTCTTTTTTTTTTCTTAATTTTCGTTCACGCTGAACGCGTTAGAATTTCTTTAAATTGAATTAAAAAGTATAAATTCTAATCTTTCAATGCTATTCCTATGGGGAAATCGGGTCACGTTTTGCACCCCTACACCCGTTTGGGTTCGAATAAAAAGTATCCTATAGCCTATTCCTGGTTCTAAGCTACCTTCCCACCAATTTTCAGCCAAATCCGTTTAGCCGTTCTTGAGTTATAAATGGTCTAACTAACACGACTTTCTTTTATATATATAGATTAGTAGGGCGAACCAGTGATATATGACCTATAAGGATACTCGACTCAAGGCCATTTTCTCATTATTTAAGAAAGTTTTGCAAGTCGGATGAGCTATCATCTAATTCTTACAGTTAGCTGTTCACAGGTTGAACATAACAATCAAAGCATTGTATAAGTTTTTAAACTTATTGAACAAAATACATTTTCATGTTCCAAAAGTATTTTTTTTGCGTCGTAAAATTTGACGTTATACCTACATTTTAATTGGTGAAAGTTTGATTTCTTAATTCGTCACTTGTTTTGTACACGTTTTTAGCAAGATCATGTATAATAGTTCCAATTTATATTTTTAAGTGGTTGAAATTTAGGGTTATGTAATTGGCGGCTGTTATGTATTGAAATTTGAACTGTTTTCCAAAACCACAACATAACCATTGGATAAGACACTATTTTTCTCGAAATGATCACGAAACCTTCGATCCGTATAACAGAAATATTATATAAGGTTATCCCCTATCTCCCCCTCTATTTCAACCTACTAACACACCTATGGATAAAAATATTATACCCTGTGTCTATCATAAAAAAGAATATTATTTTGAAATCCTTGTCTACCCTCTGAAATAACAAGGCTTCAATTTCTTAAGGTGAAAGCGACACCCACCTTCTCTGAGTCACTCCTTTATGTTTTTATATTATTAAGCGAAAGGATCAAAACTCACAGTCGGATGTGGGCTTCAATGATTTGCAATACAATATGCGGGCGTAGCCAAACTATTTTAGAAAGTAGTATTTTGTGGCTACAAAACTCTTCTACAGTTAGGTTTTTCAATGCGCCATGCTTGAAAGAAAACTTTCTTGACATTTTTCAAGCGTGGTTTCTTGTATAGTTAACAAAGTATTTGAAACGGGAAGGTTTTTTGGATTGGGTGTGTAAATGTATTTTATTCTTGTGTTTCAGAAACAGATGTAATATATGACACTCCCTGTCTAGCCACCTTTGGGATACAAGATGTATAAGACGTATTAACCCGTCGGTTGACTGTTAGTTTTTCCATAACGCACATGACTTTCTACTAGTAGATCAATACATTTGAAAATTTTAATTGAGTTTAATTTTATATTGACGAGACTTTAAAAACCATTTGTTACAGATGTGAACTTTTATAACTACTCAAAAAAAAACTTAGTGAGTTAAAAATTTAAATATCATGCAGCGAAAATAAGTTTTTTGTTGTTGAAAATTTGATATTTCTTTCGAGGACTAGTTAAGGTTTCTTTTTCCGATAGTCATAGGGATAAATCAAATTTTAAAATTTTCAGCAAAAGATTCATAAAAAAATGTATTTTAATCCAAATATTTGGTATAGATATTGAACATTCGTATTGTATTTTAAACAAATAACAAAATATTTATAAAAGTTCTGCCTTTTATTTGTTGCTAATTACTCGTAATTGATTGGTGTTTATCTTCTTTATCTATCAATAATTCAGAATATCGCTTAGAATTTTTTATATTTTTATAGTTAATTTAATTGTTGTAATATTATATTGACAATTTACCAGTTTCCAAATAAATCAAACATGATTACATTGAAATTTCCACAACAATTAAATATTCCTAAATTAAATTATATATTTTAAAATAAAATTTTACACGTTATTTTAAAAGTATAAGAAAAAAGTTGAAATGGCAAAAGTTTTAAAATTAAGAATGAATATTTTGTGTGAACTTCTAAACAAATTATAAACAAAATACACATTTGTAACATTGTTTACAATGTCCCAAAAGAAAAATAAAGAAACTTATTATTAAAATACCACACTGAGTGAACCATTAAAATTCCTATTAACTTCTATTACGAACTTTTATAACTGAATAAAAGTGTTGACAACGGCTATCTCATTCATCAAATAAACATGTTTTTCTCGCGCATTGAAATTTTGGTCGAGGAAAGATCGCCATTTTTTAACCGTGTATTCCACATACGCATCAAAGCGGAAAATTTTAATTGTAGTGGACACATAAGCATCGTATTTAGTAACTTTTATCTCATAATCTACATTAACCGTGTAAAGATAAGGAACTCAAAGAGAATATTCAAAGGAAATATTTCTAGCTACAACTCTTGAATACAATTCCATTTATTTTATCTACACTGTTAAAAATTTTGTGCTTGGTTTCACCATGATATTGGTTCCTAGTAGCTGCAACGGCTGTGTGGTGAAATGTTTCACCCTTTTTTTGGTGTGTGGTTGAACCATTTTTCTGGATTTGGAAACAAAAACCTGAGAAATGGTTCAACCGAATACCAAAAATATGGTTTAACGTTTCACCATACAGCTGTTGCAGCTACTAGGAACCAATATCATGGTGAAACCAAGCACAAAATTTTTAACAGTGTAGAAATATACTGTAAATTTTTGGTGGACCGTGTGTTGCTTCATAATGACGATGGCAACACTTTTTGAGAGCTGCCACTGCGTTTCGGAGTAATGGTTCACCAAATTTTTACAGAGTATAGTATGAAACTTTGCAGGGATAGTTTTCCAATGAAGGAGGTTTCACATCCATAAGAAATTCATAGAAATAATGTTTTTCTTAAAAACTGAATGACTTTTTTAAGAAATGAAAACTATATCCGTAATATGAAAAAAAAAATGACAAACCAGTTCCGATCTCCCCTACTGCTTACAATGAAGTGATATATACATTGAATAAAATAATTTATTTTTTAAAAAAAAGTTTGTGTTTCCATTGCATTTCCTCTGATATAAAGGTAATCATTGCATTAATTCATATATCTTAACCATTTTCTATTTTAGTAATTTTAAATCAAAAATTTCATCCATCCAGATACATCACTTTTTGGATTACTGTACGAAACAATAGAAAACGAAATTTTATAGAAAATAGCGGGCAGTCAAATCATATATTTAAATACGTTATTTAATTATGTATTTAAATTTTTTATTTAAATATTTAAATAAGTGATTTAATCACAGATTTAAATCACATATATCTTTTTAATAAAGTGTATTTATATAGACATCTACAAAATAATTTTGGATATCTATACGTAACTTTTAAAAACGCATTTTAAACATGTAGTTTAATGTTTTGAATTATTTCAATTTTTGCTCCGTTTATATAAAGACAAAATTGAAATTTATTTAAGTTTAGTTTTCAGCTTCCACACTACGTTTATAACGAAAAAAGTTGAAGGTATTATAATCGTTCAGTCCGTCCGTCCGTCTGTCACCCATTTTCACAGAACGAACCGCAATTCGCACAAACAAGTCGGATACGTCATTTTGAAGCAAAAAATCAGGTTAGGCTACATCCCAAATTTCATTAAAAAATTAATTTAAATTAAAAGTATATTTAATATTTAAAAAACTAAAAATTTAATCCACATTGAAATAACATGCAAATTCCATTTTTATTCAATATTTTCACTGTTGCCATTTCGTCAAACGTACGAGAAACTTTATTTAAAATAAAATTCTTGAAAGAATATTTATTTTTGTGATATATATATAATTTCGTTTGGATTGTTGTAATATCACAATAGAGTTCTTTTGATGGTTCATTATATATGCATGAGGAAGGATGCATAGAGAATTCTAACTTTGAATAAAAAAATAAGCCAAAGTTCGCTTTTATTTTTAAAGCATCAATTTTACTAATTATTTATTATTATCTTTTTCGAAAGAAAGTTAATTAATATGGGAAATTGTGGCAACTAAAAGATTTTTATTACAAAAAGTTGCATCATTATTTTTTGAATTTCAAACAAATTCAGCAAACGATAATGAGTAATTTTTAATTTGCGAAAGAAGATTAATGAAAATAGTTCATTTTGGCGTTTAAAAGTTTGAATTAGAAATAAATTCTAAGCTGAAGGCCCTGTTTGGCGAATTTTTTTCAGAAGTGTATAAATAGGGCGTTTTTTGTTGAGCACAAATACTGTGTGGAAGTGTGTTAAGTGACTGTGTTAAGTGACAGATTCTGTAACAAACCTACTTGTCTTATTATTAATATAATTATTTAATGAAGGAAAATGTAAATGTTAATTACAGCTGTCAGAAAGGAAACATTAGTGTTTTCATACTTAATTTTAGGTATTTTGAATAAAATAAAAACATTTAAGAAAACGGGCTTAACGTTATTAATATACCAAAGTTATAGATCAATGCAAACTAAAATGGGTTTTAATTTTTAAACTGAAACCCTACTAGTTTAAAATAATAAAGTTATACGGAATTTTTTTTATCAATCTAGTAAAATAGTACTTGAATACTTTATGAAATATTTTGTATGTTAAATATCCCCATTATTCTCAGAACGCATTCACGATTTTAGAGGAACATACAAACATTCGGCAAAACAGACTTTCCATTGTTATTATCAAGGTGCCCGCATCATTACCAACCCAAAAATAATTCGATAATTTCCAAACAAAATACTACAGGAAATGTTTTGTTTAAACTTAAGGAAAATACGTTATAATTTTTTTTCGGGGAATCCACTAAACAACCCCTTTGATTGTTGGTTACCAAGGTGTCTGCATTCTCGGTCCGTTACTCTGCCATTGTTTTATGTGATTACTGTGACCTTGCGCGTGGACAAAGACCGTAGAACCAAAGGGTGAAGTATCCGGAAAGGACGTCCCTATTGATGCGTTTGCTTGGATCGGGATGGAAAAGAAAAGTTTATCCTGTTTTTTATATCTAATAGAGTTTGTAGTGAAGTGACTTTCTAAAAAAACCCCAATATTCTTCGTAATGACTGACTTTCATAATTGAACTGTAGTGAATTGAAGAATGTATAAAATTCGTGGTTGCCTTGGCGACAGATTGGTGAGAACTTGTTGAGATTGTGACTGTTTAACATCGTTTGTGCTGGATCTTGCAGAATTCTACCGTTTTGACTTGTACGTTTGTGTTTGTCCTAAATAAAAAATGTCTCGTCCTAAGAGCACTTCTTCAAACACAAAATAGTACAGTTACCATAAGTGAAATGTTCACTGAGAGATAAAACTTTAAAAAAAACCCGTGTAATCCGCAATGGAATCCGCTTTCTAGGAAGTCCCAGTTTCAGTGACAGTACTCAAATTCAATGTTTACAGCTGCAAAAGCAGCGCGGATTTCGAACGTTGGCAGATTCGAGGCTCGCGGACTTTCGGCGCTCCTCTGTACTATAAGTCATACTATTTAATCAACATTCTTATTATCTTCCGGAATTCTCGATTATCCGATATACCTCCGGTCCCATTTGGATCGGATAATCGGGATTCTATTGTATTTTTAATTGAGAGTTATACTGTTAAAAATTTTGCACTTTGTTTCACCAAAAAAACAAAAAGGTCACCAGTAGCTGCAACTGCTGTCTAGTGAAACGGTTAACTGTATTTTCGGTTTTAGGTTGAATCATTTTTCAGATTCCAGAAATTAAAGCCTGAAAAAATGGTTCATCCGAATTCTAAAAATATAATAAAATATTTCATAACACAGCCGTTACAGCTAGTAGAAACCATATTTTTTGGTGAAACGAAGAACGAAATTTTTAATAGCATACGACTCATAAAACCAAGTCGACAATTCTTATATGTTTTTGTAAGTAAATAAAAGTATCTTTTAAATAACGTTTTTTTGAAATATCATAGAAATGATGTTATCATTCGAAATTGCTGGTAGAGTGTCACCACACAACGTGCAACCGAACCGTATTTGAATAGATTGAAAATGTTGTTAGTAACATAAAAGTATGTTGGGGAACAAGTATTAAAAGGGAAACCATCAAATATCTTCTACGTTAAGATATAATCCTTGCCAAAGTGCACTATGTAAGTTCTATTGCACAAGTAGTAGATGCCGATTGTTCGGCTGAATGTTTAGAGGTTTAAGTTCCGCGTAGAGGCTAGAAATAGACAGCCGGAAAAAGTATACAACTTAGTTACCAACCTACAAACAGTTGATTAAATAATAACAAATAAATATGTACAAAACCTCAAAAAATACAATTGTCCACATTGGTATTTTTAAGTATGTTTAAAGGCTCAAGCAATGTATATAAAAATTAAATGCGTTATAGAATAACTGTTCTTTAAAAAAGAACACAAGTTTCTCTTATCCACAAGTAGGAGTCTCTGTAAAATGACGAAACCATATATATATACTTTTTTTTGCAAATGAATCACTGCTCTTTCGAAAGAAAAATTGATATTTTTTACGAAAGATTTCATTATGACCCTATTGTTCTAGGGCATGTCATGTGAGACCATATTTTTCATTTATGTTCGGCACAGTACGAAAATTGAATCAAATTCATGGGTTCGGAATGATATTTTGTCCATTCGGACGCCTTCAAATCAATCGAACAGAATTTCTGCATTGTTCTTACAGGAAAGGCGGTCATTTTCGCTGGACTCTAAGCATGTTTTAGATTCATGATTATTCGAATGCATGACTTGAACTTTAGACGCTGTTTCTGCTTCCCGCTAAAGATGATTCAGGTAGCATCAGAGGAAATGAAGTCTTAAACATATTCGATTTCAAGGAAAACAAAAAATGACAAAAACCTGACCACAAGTCAATTGCACTAAATGTAACAAAAATATTTAATTTTTCATCAATAACGATAGCTTAAAATCAAGTGAGGACACCTTAAATTAGACTGACGAAGTTGTCCTTACACTGATATAGAGATCCAATTTATACAGCATTTTAATATTTTGCTTTTATGCAAGACGTCCACTACTGTTCTACTACGCTTTTAATCTGTCTTACAAATGGCCAACATTGTAATCTCTTGAGACACCAGAAAAATCTAACCTATTTATTCTTTATACATATACACACTTTTTGAACATTTTATATTATTGGGCCAGGGGAGCACATCTATTTTAATGCATGTTGTGAACATAAGGCCTTTTCAAATAGAGACTTAAAATTGGTGAAAACGAAATTTTGTTTCGGCTGTTGTGTTCAGTTATGGAAATATCGCGTGTACGAATTTTCTTATGATGTATTCTATTTTAACAATTAATGAATTACAAATAAAATGGAATTTTCCTCGAAATGGTTTTCATTTGTACCAATATTTAGAGAAATGAGTCAATAAAAATGTCAGTTTTGACACTGTTGAATGGTTAACTGTGGTGTTATATAGGTATAGGTCTCACACATACACATCAATAGAATTTTTCAATTCATTCGTTATTTGTAGCAGCAATCGACATTTCTAAGCAGTATGAAATGCTGCATGAAAAGAAAAGCTTGCTTTGTAAATCTAAATATAGGTCTGTGTCACACATGGAACACGGTGCAGTGAAGAGTTAAACTAAAAATTTAATTACCATAAAGATATCTTTTGTAAACATTTCTTCTACCTGGCTCCTAAATTATACAATAGACTTCCTATCTATTTAATAAATATTAATAATTATGCCAAATTCAAACGTATACTTTTCAAACTTCTAATCAATATCGACGACTTAGATCTTTATTTCTCACTTTATTGAAGCTCATAGTATTTTTTTCTTTTGTTATGCAGCGTTTTGCCAAACTTTCATGTATACTTTGTTAAGCAGCTTTTTTCTTTCTTATTATAAATATATTATTTTTAATCACTTTTCGTGTTTTTGTGTGGTGAAATCTATATTAAAAAACAATACATAATTTGGAGAGATCAGAACAAGTAAAAACAAGCACTTCTATGAGTATCAAATAATCAGTAATATTGAATTGTACGAAAAACTTTTTTTGAACACAAAAGACCAAAGTAACCATTTATTAAATATATATAAATTTTTTATGTATTTATAATTAGTGAAAAGGGGTAAAGGAGAATAGTTTAATTAATTATTAAAAATTCCACAAATGTAATGTAATAAAATTCCTTTGAAAGAAGCAACTATAGAAATGAACTTTTCCATTGTTGAAATCTGATAAATAGCATATATGCACTTCTTTACAAAAAGAAGAATCGAACTTTTCAATTGTTGTTGAAATCTAGCAAAAATGAACATTTTAAAATTGATATAGCATATATGCATTTCTTTACAAAAAGAAGAAATGAACTTTTCAATTGTTGTTGAAATCTAGCAAAAATGAACATTATTAAAATTGATATAGCATATATGCATTTCTTTACAAAAAGAAGAAATGAACTTTTCAATTGTTGTTGAAATCTAGCAAAAATGAAAATTTTAAAATTGATATAGCATATATGCATTTCTTTACAAAAAAAAAAGAAATTAACTTTTCAATGTTGTTGAAATCTAGCAAAAATGAAAATTTTAAAATTGATATAGCATATATGCATTTCTTTACAAAAAAAAAGAAATAAACTTTTCAATTGTTGTTGAAATCTAGCAAAAATGACATTTTTAAAATTTACATAGCATATATGTATTTCTTTACAACCTTTTTTCTACAACCTATAGCGATTAAAGGAAACTTATACTAGAAACTCATAAATTTACTACACATTACAACACTTTTATGAATAACTAGCAAATTTATACCCTTCTTCGCACGGAATAAAAAAATATCAAATAAATTCCAAATATGTGTACCATATACCCTTTATAGGATCATAAACTTATTATTGTTTCCGCTCGTTATAAGTTATAAAATCCGTTTCATTGGCTTAAAATTCCAAAATGAAAAATACGCTATAAAATGCATCACAAATGTAATCACAATTCCCTCATAAATACATAAAACCTTTTAGCTCATTTGGCGCGTTTTGGGAAATAATTTGGCGAGAAAATAGATATAGTTACCCACACCCATTATACAGCTCTAACACAATGACCTTCGAACAACCGACCAGCTTATAAATTATTTATAAAAGAAATTGCCTATTTGGCGAATTTTAGTTAATAATTTGGCGAGTTTGGCAACGTATTTGGCGAAAAAATAAAGACATAACACACTAATAGCTCTAGTGCGATGGCCTTTATTAACCATCCTAGTTCAGTAATAGCTTAACTATACATTTATTGCTTAAATATGCATACATGCAGTCAACAGAAAAATCAATGAAAAAATCATCAAATAAACCCACAATAAAATCCGGGAATGAAGACTGGCGGAATTACGTCACTTGAAACGTGTCAATTATTTTTCAAATAATAAATTTAGTTTCTGAAAGTAACGGCAAAAGAATAAAAAATAAACATTTTGAATTTTAAATGTTTTCGTTAAAAGTTTTATTTAATTTTTTCAGCCGATGGCATCAGGAAAGAGAAAAAATGATCGGATTTGAGCGAAAGTGGTGTATTTTTTTCAGAAAATTCGAATTTTCTCTAAAAATGGAACAAATATGAAAAAACTAAGCCTCAGGTGCACACGTTAGTATTAAAGGGAATCTATCTTTAAAATTTCGAATTCCTGTGGGCAGTATAAGTAGGTCTTTTACGATCCGATAACAGACACACACACACACAGACAGACAGACTCTTTCTTTTATTATTATAGATTTAAGAAAGACACAAAAAATAAATTCATTTTCCAATTCATGAATCAAAACCAAGCTAGGACCAATAAAATATATCTACAGACAAAATCAAAATGATAACAACTAATTCTACACGAGCCCCTATTATGCCACACGTAATGATAGGTTCTGTTACGGCCCTGTTTGATCATAAAAAGTCCATTATTCCCTTGAGGATCGGTTTAAAATACACACAATAATTTTTAAAAATCATATATTTTCACAACTATTTTATAATTGATAGAATTTAGAAATATGTTTAAAACGAAATATTTTTAAGTAAATATCAACAAAAGTATCTAAATCAACATGATAACAATTAATTCTGCACGAGTCCTTATTATGCCACACATAATGATTTGTTCTATTACGGCCCTGTTTGATCATAAAAAGGCCATTATACCCTTGAGGATCGGTTTGGTTTTCATTGATGGAGCCGTTTCAGATTTGTTTCAACTAAAATACACGCAATAGTTTTTAAAAATCATATATTTTCAAAACTGTTTTATAATTTATAGAATTTAGAAATATGTTTTAAACGAAATATTTTTACGTAAAAATAAACAAAAGTAGCCAATTCAACATGATATCAACTAATTGTACACGAGTCCTTATTATGCCTCACGTAATGATCAGTTCTGTTACGGCCCTGTTTGATCATAAAAAGGCCATTATTCCCCTGAGGATCGGTAAACAATTTCTGCACGAGAGACTGGCATGCCCTGAAGCCAGTCTCCCTTCCATTGAGGATGTGGATTATTATTGAGGATGCAGTTTTTATGTTCAGATTAAATAACAGTTGGAGTAGGTTATAGGTTGGTTAAAAGAAGGATGAAACTATTTTGTAAAGATAGAAGAGTTAGTAAAGTGGTATTTAGCCAAAATTATTATTGAGTAGATGTCAGTATCATTTTGATTATTATTAAGATGCCAGTATTATTTTGATTATTATTGAGGATGGTGTTTTTATGTGCAGATTAAATAACAGTTGGATTAGGTTACGGGTTGACTATAAGAAAGATGAAAATATTTTATAAAGAAAATACAGTAAAGTACTTTTTGCCAGTATTTCATACTTTTGACTTTAAATATTTGAGTTCGATAAGTTGAATTCAATTAGTAATTTATGTAGTTTAATTCATATTTCGAAGATGGAAGGACGAAAATATGTTTTTAAAGGTTAGTTTGTAAAGGGCTTTTTTGCCAGTATTTCACACTTTTAATTAAATTTTATAGTAATAATTTAAACAGAGTATTTTGATCAAATAAGAAAATGCGAAAGTTTCAACAAAATATGCCTTTTTTATGTTAACATTAACGCAGGAAATGATCTTTAAAAATTCTACAGCAAAAGTAAAATAAGAAAGTTTTCATGAGTAAATCCAATCTTTTAACGTCGCTTTATATAGCTTTTTAAGTTTTTTCTACATGTTTTGCCATATTTCATTTCGTAGACTAAATGGGATATAGAAATGATTAATTAAGTAAGGGATCTATAAATTAAATAAATTAATCCAACAAAAATATTCTGTTTACTTTCGTCTACACTTTTGATTTTCTCAATCTTTGTTTTTTCATAAATATTAATATAACTCAAAGTTTGAAGGAACTAATACAAAAACCTGGCCTTTCTATTTTAAACTTTTTTCTACGTTTTACTAAAAGTCTGCAGAAAAACAAGATTAATTTTAAATCTTAAAGGTGACCTGTGTTATTCGTTTTAGAAACATGTATATTTAGAAAAAGCAAGCTAAATTCCTTTCTGTCGCTTGAAATTCCAGACTAACAACGAATGTTTTCAAAGTTTTAGTTTTTAAATACTTACAGGTGAAGTTGATAAAGATGAATATCACACATATTACATTATATTACATTTATATATTTTTAAAAAAAATAACTCCTGAAAAGTAACTAGTTGTTATTTACTCATCCCCGTTCACGTGGCCCGTGTGGTCTGACTTCTTTTTCCCCTACTTCCTGGATTTTGGAGGCAGTCGAATTCCACCGACGTAAGAAATACCTCAACAGGTTTTTCATTTCGGCTCTCAAGAAAGAAATTCTTCGCGCATTAGCATAATCGGTCAGTGGTGCTAAAATGTGGCAAAATTCGCCGAAAAAGGTGATTTTGTTGAATTCACAAAATATAATATAATATATATATTTTAGTATTTTAATATAAATTTTAGTATGTATTTAAGTGTATTTATAAGAATGTTAAGTTGAGTTAAGAGTGTTAGTGTGTAGAGTTAAAAAGTACGCTTATAAGAGTAAATATAAATCAAAATAAATTGCATTTATAAGAATGTTTAGTTAAGTTAAGAGTTTTAGTGTGTACAGTTAAAAGTGAAGAGATTTTGTTAAAAAGTGTCATTATAAGAGTCAATATAAATCGATCTAAAAAATTATTTATAAGAGTGTTTAGATGAACTAAGAGTGCTAGCGTTCAGAGTTAAAATGAAATGTGTGCTTATAAAAGTTTATTTATAATATTTATGTATTGGTCAGCAACGAATGACTTGGCTTGGATGCGGAAGCAAACATGGACCATAAAACTTGGTTAAAAACGTTTAGCAACGAATGACTTGGCTTGGATGCGGAAGCAAACATGTACCATAAAACTTGGTTAAAAACGTTTAGCATATATTTAGCGATAAAACACCGCCCTCACTTAACATCGAAAAGAGCATAATAGCATCTTCAAATCCACTTAATTATGGAAACAAAACTATTAGTCTAAACGTAATAAATATAATAGATTTTCGTTGCATTAAAAAAAATGCTTAAATTTTTTTCTCAGAACTTGCCATTAACTTTATCTTCATTCATTTTACACAAATCAACAAAATGGGGAAGTAGGTAGTAAGAACTATAGTTCTTACTACCTACATCTCCATTTTGTTGATCTCCAATTACGCATTTTTGCAGAGAAAAGTTTTTTGTTTATTGTTTTATTGGATACATATAATTTTATTGTATCTGTAGTAATGATAACGGATAAGTCATTATTCTTAAGAAACATCTTTTTGTTTTTGATCACCGTGATATACTCAAAATGTTAAGCATTAAGTATTTCATGGAAAAATACACATTCATTAATCTCAACCCCAAAATATTTCTAAAGCCCCGGTTAACCATAACTAGAACAAAGCATTCCACGGATTTTCTTAAAAACTTTTGAAGTATTGTGAAAATCTCATGACATTGTACAGAATTTTTATCATTCGTATAGAAATTAATACATCTCAGCAACACTTGGCGATAAGTTAGTTCCCGACTTTGCAACCCTGTAATTGTTTTGCCGGCAGGTACACACGTTTGGTAGATGACACGGTGTCTCCTTCGGGCCATTTTTCTTTATAAGATTACGGTTATTTGGTCTGATATTATTGTAATTGGTATTTGAATATTTGGATTCAAATTAGTTTAAAAGCACGAATTGTAATGAAGATCTTCAAAGTATTCGATTATTCGAAGAGAGTAGCAGAATTCAAGCAGAATGTCGATAGTTATTGGAGACAGGACATTTTTTTTTATACTTTTGGGACCAACTTTGCGGGGCCTCTTGCTTGTTGTTGGTCGACAATTTTTGTATGTGATGTATAGAGACACAACGTTGAAGTCCAATAATTTATTTTAATTCTATGTAACAACGATTTTTTTAAGAACATTTTTGTTGGGGTTTATACATTTAGGGGAAGGGAACAAATTTCATCAATTATTTAATCTCTAACTAGGATTTTTCTACATAACAGAGTCAAGTAGGAAACTTTATTTAAAACTTTATATTGATTTTTTTGTATTTTAAGTGTACACTACATGCGCATAGTATTATAAAACTTTAAATAAAAACCCATTGGACCCCCTAGCGAAGCTTATATTTGCTTAAAACGATAGAAAAATCTCTTTAAATTCCGTCTAATAACAACAGCCTCAAGTAGAGGACAGAAGGTACACTTTAAATTGGTCAAAATTTCAAACTAAATTTTCAGACACAAATAACAACGACATAATCTTATTCCATTAGTTATTTACGAAAAGAGCTCATCTTTATGCTTCATTTCAATTGTTAAAATTTAGCTTGCTATCAGAAAGTATTAATAAGCGATATTATAATTTATACCATTAGTCTGTATTCTGCAAAAGAGCATTTAGATAAAACTCCATCACCAATCAATCAAAATTTTTTTGTCAGAAAAAGCATACATTTATATCAAACCAAAGTTACTCGGGTTATTTTTGTTGTATCACTTATAAATCTAGTTTAGCGACTTCGTTGTTTTTGATATTCGTAATTATTACGCGGCTCGTTAAGAGAGCGATTGAGGCACTTTTTTAAGAGCGATGTTGTGCTATTCATCATTTAAATAAGATCAAGAATCTGAGTTGGTTGTTTCTTCGATACGCACGGGACCGTATTTAAAAATTACACAATCACTTTTAATGTATCAATTTATAAAAAGGTGCTAATTTTAGGTAAAATCTAAATGTTTTCCGATTCCTTCATTTACAACTATCCTATTTCTTATTGCTACTTTACTATCATGTGCTACATGCTTCCTATATTTTTACTAAAATGCTAAAAATGTAGCACAAATACCGAATTTTAACGAAAAGTTTTACAAAATATTTGAAATTGTTTTTAAAACAACAAAACCCAACTATAAACAATTGCGGCTAAAACACTTATACGTTTATATTAAAGAAACTAAACAGATTGATGCTTAACTAATGGAATGAATGTGTTTATAACTAAATAGTTCATTTGGAAAGTTTAAACACATCGATCGTTTTCTGATAAAAGTGCTAATTACTGGATTCCTGGCAATCCAAAAGGTAAAATAATAAAATACTTAGTACTATCATAAGGTAGATATTGAAATTACTGGATAATCAGAAGCTGGATCTTTGCATTTATAGAAATTAAGCAGGTGGAAATGTTTTTGAGAGCTTATTTCGTTATAACTTCAATGTATAATAAAAATGATGATAATTTACATGCAAATAGCAGGTTTTTGTTCAAATATATAGGAAGTTATTCTGATACAAAAACAGGTAAAATTGAGTAAGAGAAGTAGTAAAAAAATCCCGATTAAGGAAATATAGAGGTCATAAAAATTAATTATAACCCTTATTTCCTACTCTTTTATTGTTTAAATTACATCTAACATATCGCATTAGCGTGATTCTATTAACATTGATTCTCTGTAAACACTTTTATCATAAAAAAAATTAGTCAGAAAATGCAGAGTAAATAAGAAGCATTTTTTAAATAATACAATGGAAGACAAATATTATTTATAGAAGCTCAAAAAAAAATATACTTCGAGTTTCTAAATTTTAAAAAACGTAAACAGAAGTTTAATTCAGCAACATAAAAACAAATCTACAATGTTATTGAAAACTAAAAAGAGTTTTTAATTTTGTTATTATATCAGTTTTCAATTAAATGACTGCTATTTTCGATCTATATATAATCTATGCAAGGCAGATATCAACAAGTTTTTCCGGTCAAACTATTTGATACTTTTTTTCTATTCGCAAGGTAAGTGTACTATTTTTTCGAAATGCAGGAATTTTAAGTATCCAAATACGAGGTTAAGTATTCCTCACCTTGGACATTATATTAATTTTCGTTTCAATACGTGACTTAGTAAAACTTTACGAAGACAAAACAATATGAAATCATACACAATAACGTTGTTTATTTAGGATTTATCTTACGTAACTTAGGATGAAATAATAAAATGCCGGAAATTTAATTTGAAAATTTATAATTTTAGGTTTTTATACCTAACATACTTTAAAATTATTTGCGAACTATATAATAAATATTACATATTTTTTTGATGTTGTGAAAATATTGAAAGTATGTTTTATAGTTAGGTTTTAATGGTATGCAATAAACTCCACAACAGTTTATTTCTATTTATCCTTATAGAAAACTGAAATTTTGAAGGGAAAAACATTAAGCAAAGAAATACCTTTTACTAACTTAAAATACTTATAGTCATTTTGGGGATTTTGTTAGTAATTTATACACAAAACAATTTATAAAATTTTCAAAACTTTGCTACAAGTTATTTAGCCTAAAACTAAATAAAAATATTAAGTGTTGCAATTTCTTTGTTGCATATCAATTGCTAGTTATGTTTTGGTAAATATTTATGAAGCATGAGGCAAATGATGACACACACACAAAATAAAACCATTCTTGAATATTTTTTTTAAAATTTATATTGATTCGTTTCAACTCAAAAGCTGCAACCTTTAAAAATATTTACATATTAAACGAATGATTTGCGTTTAAAAATTCAATAATAAATAGAAAAATTAAATACTTTTTGAAAAAAATTTCCATGGAAGGACCTTGTTCTGTCAGAGCATTGCAAAATATGTATATATATTTAAAAAAAAGAGGTTGAAAAAAACTTTAAAAGAACTGTATTTAAAAAAAATTGCTACATGTATTACAAACGTGGTAAAGAATCCAAATTCTTTCATTGAAGGACTGTTTAGTATTTTTTACAGTAGATAAATCAGGTGTTAAGTGGTTTCAAAATGTAGCCAAAGTTATTAGAAAAAGGTCTTAAAACATAAACTTTAAAGGGACAGCATATAAAAAAATGTTACATATATTACAAACGTGGTAAAGAATCCAAATTCTTTCATTGAAGGACATTTATATTTTTTTACTGTTTGATAAATCAGGTGTTAAGTGGTTTCGAAATGCAACCGGTTCCAAATGTATTTCGTATATTTGGAGTAAAAAACTATTCTGCCCCACACGGGAAGACGAAAGTGGGTTAATGCGAATCTCGTCTGGTTAGTTTCTGTAGCAAGTTGAGGAGTTTGAGCTATACATAACTTTTTACAGTTAAGGAAAATACTTATTTTTATTGCTCAAGTAATTTTAAAGAGTAAAAAGAGGCTTCATTTAAATATTTTAGACTTAAAGCTAAATTTCTGAACATTGCTGGAATAAATGAAACAAAGGACAAATAAAAAAAAAGTAATACTACAATATTTTTTAAAATTTCCCCCAAATTTACCTGTGTTGCATCACATATTCACTCGCGTAAAATTACTTCAATAATGAATAGAAGATTAAGTGTTCGTCTTTTATATCATATGTACATTTAAACATAATACAAAATACTGACATAAGTTATGGAATGTAATGTGTAAATACATTTTTACATTTAAAGATAAGTTTTATTTATATTTTTTTGAAAGAAATTTTAAAGTGTAAAAATGGGCTTTAGAAGTGATAGACTTAAGTTTTTATTACAGCATAGCTAAATTGCTGAGCGTTGATTGAATGAAATAAAAAAATTTAAAGTTTTTTTTTCCAGTTTTACACAAATATGTGTTGCATAAGGTATTCACTTGTAAAATTACTTTAACGATGATTCGAAGATTAAGTGTCCCTCTTTATATTACGTGTGTATTAAAGCATATAATATAAAAAAGAACCTCTTTGCAGTTCAATGTAATGTATGACAATGGTCATACTTGGTTATTTCAGAGAAAGTGTTACATTTCCTTTGGTCATGAATGATTTGTGTAATGAAATTGAATGCGTAAAGAGAAAATAGCCAATCAAAAGAAGTAGTTCGTTTTCCTACAATACATTTTTTTGTACCAATATAGGTGTAAATGCTAATATATGTATTACATGTGTAAAAAATCGATTCTAAATATTGACACAATATTACAGAAGTATTTTTGCGTATTATTATAATTAATTTACTTAAAAGGAAACATTGAAAACAATGTAACATTAATGATAATTCTTTTTTCATCGATTAACTTCACATATTTTACATCGGCTAAAGTAATTTTTAAGAATTTTTTTACACTTTAATCTGAAGAATTGTACTTTTTTTTTCAGTTACTAATCTTTTTTATAAGGAATATATTGAACAAGATAAAGATTCTTAATAGTTGACATGAATTTAAATATAATTTATTTACTTATACTGTACCTGAGTTTTAAACAAATAGCAAAAAGAATAAAATTCCTTTCGTAGTTGGTAACATTCCTTTACATTAGAAATAAATATTTATTATTTACATTATAAAATTTGTTAAAAAAATCTATTGATTGGGTTAAATTAGCAAAACCATTACTTATAAATTTTAATTGATAGTATAAAATTAGTATAAGGCTTGTTGGAGTAAACATTAAAAACAAAAAAAAAACATTCTTTAAGCAAATCATATTTAGCAGCGCATGTGTTAAACATTTCGCAATTGAAAGTAGAAACATGCATCAGTTTTTAACTTAAAAATATTAACGACAAGCTATTTTAATGTAGGGCATCAAAAGAGTTATACATTTTATTTATTTTAATTCAAGAATATATTAAATATATTCTTGAATTAAAGTAATTTAATATAAAATTAATTAAATATTCTAATAAAAATTTAATATAGAAACATGTAAGAATGTTTTGTATTCAACCGTTTTGTTAAAAATTATTTGTTTTCATTGAGTTAAATGAGTTTCTGGCATCTTTATTGTATAGATAAAAGTCAAAAAATATACAAAAACTAAAATTTTATTTTACTTTCAACATGCGCTATGTAATAACATGTAACTGTGGGGGAAAAACATGGTGGGTGTAAAAATTAGGATTTCTATAGATACACTATATTTCGTCTTTATTACGTAAATTATTAAGTTATTTCGGGCAGATCATTTCGGTTTTATTACATAAAGTTTTATTTTTATCCTAACAACGGCTTTTTTTGGTATTATATTACAAAAGAAGCATCTTCTTTTGAGAAAGTATCTGACTACTAATATCCAGTTTCCAGATAAAACCAGCGTTTATTTTCTGCTTGTATATTTGGGTCGCTGCCTTTATTCCCTTTGTCATGTATTATAGCGTGCCGGTTATAGTAGCGTGACAGAAAAAGTAAACAAGTCTCGAAAGAGAAGTATCAAGTGTGATATCAGTGCAGGAATGCGTTAAAAAATATATTTATCCACTGTGAAGCATTAGCTTTAGCGGTTACTGCTATTTAGAAATGATCCAGGGTCGATGTGCTTTTAAAATGAAGTTGCTTGAATTTATACTGGATTATAAATGTTTAATAAAATTGATGTATTAAACCGTCACGTGCATACTGTTGCCGTTTGGCAGCATACACTTTAATCTTCTTTATGAATTTCAAATATTTTTTATGTTTGGCAACATGCAACTTTGTCATCTATCGAAAGCTATATTGATGTTTTAGAATGAAAAAGTTAATTTATATAAATAAAAAACGATTTTACGCTGTATACAATTAAAAGGATACAATTTAACCAAATTTCACACATCGTCCTCAATGCTAAGTCGATGGCGATGCAAATGTCTTAAATAATTTTATTCCAGCGCAAAGAAAATTTAAAAAAAATATTTTTAACATGATGTATGACCATTAAAGATCGAAGCCATGTGTTTGGAGTAAAGTAAAAAAAAATATATAAAGAGTTTTTAAGAAGGGAATACTACAAAATACTATTATTTAACCCTTCCAAGGAAAACTCAAATTAATATGTATTTTTAACATTTTATGGTTCTGTTTCAGATTACAAAAATTTTCCCATCAAAATTTCTAAGTATCACCTGTAGTTGTCAACAGCAGTTGTTTTAGTATCTTTACCCAATGATATGAAGAGAATATCCGTTTCAAAATATGTTTACTTTTTTTACTTATTCTTCAAAATAAATGAAAGATAACCATCAAATATTATTTTTCCACAGATTTTCAGTAAGAGATATGTTAAGAATCATTTAAAAACTGGATGTTCAGTTTATTTTTGATAGTTTTTTTTAAAATCCTTATGCAAACAACGATTTTAAACAAAAGCGAAACTATTTTTCATGAATCTATAATTTTTTCTTATTCAAAAACCTCCATTTTTTAATGAACAAGTGGGAAATACAAACACCATTCAATTGTAAAAAATCGAATAAGTTCCTTTCATTACATTTCAGGCTTTAAAGGCATTGGTTAAAGAACAATGAAACTTGAGTAATCAGAGTGATAAAGAATACTTCAAAGGGGGAAATCTCAAAAGTTAGGTGGCAGCAGACAATGTTGAGATCAGGAAGCCAATTTTTATGCTTCCAGTGAAAACAAAGAACCAATAAAAACAGTAAAAGAAAGAGAGGAAAAAATCGGATATTGAAAATGGAGCAGATAACCATGTGTTTTTAATGGGTTTTCTTAGCCTTTGTTTATCTAACTATGATTGTTTTTTAATAAAAGTAAATACAATGTTTTATTTTGTTTTTAGAGTGGTAGTGATAGCGCTTAACCGGTGTGATGAATGGTTCAATGACAACTAAATATTATACATATTGAAATAAACAGGCTGAATTGTGAATATTACTGAAACATAAGGACATATCAAATGTTACACCATTTTGTTGAAATAAAAAAAATCCTTAATTAGAAACTTCAACTGTCGTCAATTTTGTATTAACGTCGATTATGATACACAAGCATTTAACAGCATCCTTTTTACCCGAACATATGATAATTACAAAATGGATATACTTTTTTTAATTATTGAAAAGAATATGTAAATACGAATATTTGATTAGTTATAGGCCAATGCAATATTTATGAAAATATGCAATATTTATGAGCAATTGATTTCTTTTGCATTAGAAATACATACTCCTTTTTGTAATAGTATGAATAGTAATCAGTACAAAATCTGACGTATCTGAAGTTAAATGAGTTAATAAACCAGAGCTTGACTTAAAACGTTATAACTGTTCCTTTTATATTTATACTTAAAAATTATATAAGATTTTACGGATAAGGTTAAAACTTAGAGGACGTTTTTAATAAATCCGATTCAAGAAGAAGTTTTTATTTCTCGACTTTTATTATAGAATGTCAATGAAAGAATTTTTAGCTCTTTTTAGCTTCCACACTACGTTTATAACGTAAAAAGAGGAAGATATTATAATCGTTCAATCCGTCCGTCTGTCTGTCCGTCACCCACTTTCATAGCCCAAACTACAAATGCTACGGACAAGTGTGATACGTCAAAAAAAAAAAAAAATTCAGCGCATCGAAATTAGAATACATTGAAAATGTCAGAAAAGAATTCGAAGTACAATTATTTAAAAAACTGCCAAATTTAATGCTCATTTAAAAAGCATAGGAAGCCATTTTTATTAGAATTAAATCACCATTGCCATTCGCAACAATCGCTCGAGAAACTTTAATTCTTTTAGACAATAAATTAAAATAAATTTATTTTTGCGACATCGATCAGTTTGAAATGACGTCAAATATAATTCACTACGAGATTCTTTGTATGTTGATATGAAATGTTTTCATTCTATTTAAAAGCGAGGAACATTACATATTTATTCTTTGAAATATAAATTAATTTTTACAAACGATAAGAAATAATTATTGAATTTTCGAAATAAAATAAATGAAACTAGCCAAATTTAGCATGTAAATGTTTAATATAGAATTAATGCTGCGTTTGGCGCCTTTTTACCTGTTAAACACAACTGCTGTGTGGAAGCGGGTTAAGTGAGAGATTCTGTTACAAACCTACTTGTTTTAAAATTGAAATTATAAGTAACACATTAACGACGATTTTTGAATACCATGAATTACTTATTTTCTGTATAAAAATGTTAACTAAATTTCTTAAATTCATTTTTCCTGTAACTTAATTTGTCCTATATAAAGTTTTGAAGATTGTGGTCTTCATGTGCCTTATATTTTGTTTATTTAGATTAATTTAAGCAGATAGTTCGTAGGTACTCGCTTCCAAATTCTCTTCCCAATCGTTGTTAATGGTTTAAATCTCATTACAGCTCTATTTACTATATATTGTCGAACTGTAGAGTTTTATTGAATATCGAATATTTCTCTTCTCATACCGCAATTAAATGATAAAATATATTAACTATTATTATTTTTATCTATGTTTTGTAATATAACATATATTTACTCATTTTTTTCTCTGTATTTGGAATACACTACTTTTAATTATATGTGTCATAATTCCCCTTGTAAAAACAATCACGTATAACTAATAATTTAATTTTGCAAAATAAAAAAGTATGCAAAGTTAAGTATTTTTTTACTTCATTTTTTTTATTTTAAGCAACAAATACAAATAAATTCCAATCACATTATAATTTTCCAACCACTAAGTACCATTGCTTCCTTATATACTCATATTAAAATTTATAAAATAGCCATTCACATTCAAAGCCTTCTCCCCATTCCAGCCATTCATAGTACACAATAACTGAATAATGGATCAACCCAAAAAGTCCAGTCATTTAGGTTTTACAGAAAAAGAGTGTGGGTTCAAAATAGGTTTCCGGTTCACATTATCTATCGTAGGTAGAAATGCAGAGGTAACATATAGCTGTTGTTTTTAAAGACTTTTTGGTTTCTTTCAATTTTCTTTTGAATGGTTTTCTTAAAATTGTTATTTGTACAGTTCGTATTTATTTACCTTACTTCTATTTTATGTTTTGTAAAACTTTGTTTTTTAATTTATGGAACCGTTTCACATTTCCTTCAACTAAAATACATGTATTAATTTTGTAAAAATTTATGTTTTGTCCCAACTATTTAATAATTTAAATAATTTAGAAATATGTTTAAAACAAAATTTTATTAAGATAATTGAATTAGATTTTTTTATAGTATCTAAAAATTCCATGAAAAAGCTAAAAAAAAAATAATGATAATAAGAGTAGTGTAAAAAATATTTGCTTCTTTATTTTTAAAAGAAAGTCCAAACAAGTATCTTTAATTGATTTAGTAAAAAAATTAAAAGTGTAACTTTTTACAACTTATAATTCTATACGATTTACAACTTAACCACTACGATTTCAAAACCACTTGGTAATCTTCAATTAAACGACAAGTACAACTAACAAGTTGCAATTTCTTTCAATTTTATATTAGGTTATATTGTGGACTGTTTTTCATCTGGCCATGGGAGCAACGTTGGGATCATTACAACGATTTGTCACGTTAGAGTAACCTCGTGATACCTTATTTCTAGAATATATAAATATAGGATATGTAAGGGTATCACGCACTTCCGTATATACTGGTTTTAATTGTTGAAGGACAAGCTTTTGTAGGACAGTTTATCATTGGTTTTTATTTCTCATTTGTTTTAGTTTTTTTTATCATTTGAATGTTGGACGTGTACGAAAGTGCGTAGTCTGGATACAAAATTGAGATAACAATTATGCAACCTATGTGTTTTTCAGGATTGTCCGTTATACAAAAATAAAAAGTCGAATACATTAAAGTCTTGCAAGTTTTATACATTTTTATAAAAAAAAAAACGCTTTAGTTATATAATAGAAATATAAGTATAATAATAATTCGTAAACTTTGAAGGGTTTCGTACTGAATGAAATGAAATTTAATAAATGACAATAAGGAAAATATATACTCTCATTAATTTTTCTAATTTAATAATTTTTAGCATAAACCTGCATTTTATCATTATTTCCTTACCAAAATTAGGGCACTATTGTTTTTCGATTTAGCTAGTCAATTATATGAAAATTAAATAGGTACTAACCTTAATTGGTGTCTTCACCTCTGGTACACAGCCGACTTTTTCTTAATGAAGTTAGACTCTCCCCTCCTGCCGGAATGAGATCCAGGTATGGCCCCGTGGTCCTTCAAATCAAGTCCAGACACCAGTTGAGCCAACTCTCGTTCCTTTCGGTCCTCGTCTCTGGACCTCTCTTGGTTGTTGTCATCGTTGTTGAGCGTGTCATTGTTGAAGAACTGGAGGCTGGCCAAGCTGTTCGATCTCGACCTATGCTCCTGTCGGATCGAGTACGAAAAAGCACGCTCGTTGAGGTGCCCCTTCTTCTTGTAGATGCCAGTGTTGAAGGGGGATCCGTCCTGGTCCTCCGAACTGCCACCAGGGTCTTTATTGGCGTCGTGGTTCTCGACTACGAAGGTTGGCTTCTCTGGAGCAGCGTGGAAGGTCTGGGGCTGGTAGTAGTGCTGTTGTGGTACCACCTGATGTTGCGGTGGCGGGTGCCGAGATCTTGTTGGGAATTGCATGTTTCTCGGTGCAGTGCCGTATTGCATGAAATATTGCTCGTACGGGAAGGCTGCTGGTTGGTAAGTGGATACTGGACTCAGGGGGCGACTTGAAGAGGAAATATAGATGGGTTCTTCATGCCCTGGGATGGGGAGTCTTCCGTTTTTATGTATCCGGCGCTCGGTGTAGTATCCTTGGTTCCTGTAGGGTAGCTGCGGTGGTGCCATGGTTCCATAATGGCCCATAACCGACACCGGTCGCATTCCGTTCATCATGCGACCTGAGCCATTCATCATGATCTGCTGTTGCTCTTTTTGCTTTTTCTTGCTCTTGGACTTCGACGGCTTCGGTGTTTTGTTGCTTTTATGTTCTTTGCCATTGAAAAGACTCGGAGAAGGGGGCGGTGGCGGACGGGGAGCACCCACTCCGGCCATCTGACGGATCTTTGCTTGGGCGGATCGCAAAGTTCCGCTAGCCGATTTCATGCTTCTCATGGTGCCGGTTGCGTCTACATACAGCATCTCACGTTCTGTTGGGGCGATTCCCGTCCAAATCTTGTAGTTATCATCATCTTGCCCATCGATCATGATACTGCCGTTGCCGTTGTTGATGTTGTTTCTAGGGGGAGGATTTGGCTTCACGCCATTGCTGCTGGACTTGTGAGTGCCGTTGGTTCCATTTGTGATGGCATCCCCTTTAGACCTCCATACTTCCACCTTCTCCAGAGTATTCAAACCCGACAAAGACTGGGACCTTCTGTTCTCCATATAGTAAGGATTCTCATCCATCTGTTTGGCCTGCATGCTGTCTGCATACGAGTGGAAGCAACATCTAACCAAGGCATTGGCGGCTGCCTCTTTCTTACAGATGAACGCGTGGCACTCCAGAACTTTAATCCCAGTGGTCCTTCTGAGAATACAAGCAAACAGCGGAGGATGACTGGGATCGGCATACCTCGCGAAAGGACTATCCAGAGGCAGAAACTTCTCCACCTTCTCTCCGTTGGTGCCTGGAACCACCACATACCTGATGGCAGCGCAGTAGTGCAGCGTCTCGATGTTGAAGAATCGAGTCACCTGTCTCATGGACTCGTCCACATTCTCCATAAGAATGCCGTTGCTCCAGACACTCAACCAGGAGTCGATCCCTTTGGCAGAGAAGGATCCCTGCTCCGGATACAAATCCCGGAGAGGTTCCTGGATCCCTTGTAGGCCGTCTTTGGTAATGTGTGGGACGGCCGAACCCAGGTACAGTACCCTGCATCTGCAGATTGGGGTTGTCATGGCTCAATATAGTCACGGTTCGATCAAACACAATCCATTCAAGATCCTAACTATCACGTTCACAATTCCTACACAGAGGTTAGGAAGGTAGTGAAAAAGTCTACCAGCCGTCAATAGTTTTAACACAAGCACAATCCACTCAAAGATTTTTAAAAAAGTCAATTAAATAACGTCTCTAATTCAATTTAAGCACATTCCATCCATGCAAGAGCAACGTTAGAAAAGTAAAAAACCATCAATTTAATAAATCCAACCAACCCAAGCAAAGTAATAAAAAACTATATTTGAGCTGTTCAAAAATTATGTCAATATCGTAACACAATCACAATCTATTCAAAAAGATGATATTGAAAAAAGTCAACAAACCGTCCTCATCCTAAAAATCCTGACTCTAGCACAATCCAAACACGGGGCAGATGGCGATATCAGGGGACAGGTGTTGATATCGATAAATATCGTAAACGATCAATCCACAAAACAAAATCCATACGAAGTTCTGAAAGACGACTTTAGACGTCAAAAGACGACCAACAATCCAAGATCGGCCGTCAATATCCGATCAAATATGGCGATGATGCCTCTTTTTCCATGTAGAGAGGCGACGTGTCCGCTTTCGGTGAACCCAGCATTGCCTACTATGATGCCGAGGTTCTGGTTTATTCCCCCATCGCAGGTAAGAACTAGATGTGAAAGTTTAAACTGTTTGTTCCTGGGACCTTGTTATAAAGCGTATAAACATTTAGTTTTTTTCTTTTTTTATTATTAAAGATCATGGTTTTTTTAAGTTTTAGATTTGTTTTATGTATCTGCATATAATATCTGATAATAATACTTTATAGCAAAATTTAATTTAATTTTTTAAAAAACTTTGTATAAATCTGCAAAAAGCGTTTTATCAATTAGCTAATTTCCATACTGTTCAACTGTAAAAAATACTAAGGGTGGAAAACACCACACGACTTTCAATTATCACTCAATAATAGACATTAGAAATGCTAGAATTCGGTTACCACTTAACTATTTGTATAAAAAAGGTTTACGTTTTTCAGCACTACATTTAAAACCTAAAACGTTCTATGTTAGCTACCCTTTACGAATGCGCTAATTTCTCTAAAACGTCATTAGGACGTCCAGCAAGTACAAAAAGGTTAGGAAGTCGGTACCACATCTGAAGTCTATAGCTCTTTTAGTTCGAGGTGTTTCAGACAGAATGACAGACTAACCGAACTAACTAAGTTCTTTTCAGATTCCACACCCGCTAAAACGCGTAGAAAATACATAATATCAATTTTCTATTTTTAAAGCTTCGTAATTCTTTCATTACCTTGTATTTTACTTTAGAGAATTTAAAGAAACAATGTTTTAAGTAATTTTGTTTTCACGAGATCACATTTTGATTAAAAAATAATAAAAAAAACCCACAGTGTTCGATTAAAAAGAAATAGCAATGTACATTCCTCAAAGTTAAATTCTTAAGAATTCGCAAAAAAAGGGAATTGGGTCGATTAACATTGATTCCATTTCGATTTATTATAACCAAAAACATTTATTACTTCATTTTCTTACTCTCTTCCAAGTTAGAATAAAAAATTAGCCAAACACCGTATCAAATACCTTAACCGTTGCATGTGAACCGAGCAATTTTTTAAATCAGGACAGGAGTGATCAGGTCATTATTTCTGGCAGGGCAAACGGGGCACCTGCCCAGGGACCCCAAATTTGCTTTTTTTTTTAAATTAAAGTTTTACGTAATAAATTATCAATTTACTTATTAAAATTTACCATTTCCGGAAAAAATTGTTGCCAAAAAAAATCTTAATAAATACAATACAATTGATGCAAGTGCATTAATTTGGGCCGCTATAATTATTATATCCCGTGTTATTTTTCGCTCTGACCATGTGAATAAAAATTATGTATGCAACTAAAATATGTTATGTTATGACATGATATGACAAGGTGATAGGTCTCCGATGTCATATATTACGTATGTATTAAAAAATAAATTATGTATTAAATGCAATACTTACTGGCATGTATTTGATATAATTGTTAACAGTAATTTATTTGTAGAAATTTAAAATGAAAAATCCCGTTCATAGATACATTAATGTATGTTGTCGAACCCCTATACTTGCTTTTCGCCCTGTACTTCGAGGTTAGGTTAATTTTGATTTATCGTCGCACTAGAGCTACACGAGGGCTATTGGCGACGGGTGTCGTAATTTAGAACCACAGTCAAGTGACGAGCCGATACCAGAGTAGGCACCCAACGCAACTTTTGAGGGTGACATCGTAAGCAGAGTTGGTACTTTGAAGCTTATTTTACGTGCACTCCCTCTATACGGGGTATTGTTCATCGGACATTTTTGGCTGCACGGGCCGTTTATAGGTCGGTGGTCGAGCCCCTCGAGAGTGATTCTAACAGTTTCTTAAAGGAAAAACACAGTAACGCGAAATAGCGGTTCCCTCCTACGCAACAGCGTTACCTGGTCTTACCTGGCCGAGCAGGTGTGCCGGCCAATGGGAGCCCGGCAGGCAACTTTTGTAGAAGTATGCACCTCTTCTTCACTCGGCGAAGGTCAGGTAGTTTTTTTTTCATTTGTAGTTGTTGCCTACCTGTGTGTCATGGAAAGGGGGGAGGGGGGTGCACCCGAAACCGGATTGATAGGGATGCTGCGTTGGGGTTCTTTTTAGAAAGGAATGGTCATTTGCATCTGTTATTTATCCGGTGTTTTGTGTAGGAGTTTGAAAAAGATAAATAAATAAAATATATACTTTGTGGGATTTAGTAAATTTTAGATATTAGTATTTTGAATTTTGTGGTAATTATATTGTAAAGTAACCAGTAGGTATATTGCCAAATAATGTCATTTAATATATTTAACATATACTTCATTTCTATGCATGAAATATATTTATCCCCCTAATAAATAAATCTAGTAGTAAAAACATGATTTTAGCAGTCCCAGAAGAATTCTATAATATTCTTCTACTAAGATAAATCAATAAGAATTGTATCTAATGAATAAAGCAAAAGCATTTTAAATTATAAGCAACATTATTCTATTAATTACTTATAGAGAAATATTTTCACCAGATTATTTATTTAGCTAGAGTTGGAGTTTAAAGTTTCTTCAAACAAATTTTTGTTAATAAATATCTTGTGCATCAATTTTATCCTATTAATAAAATGAGATTATCCAACTTTAACCAACAATTTTTGCAAAATGTATAACTTCTTGAAAAATAACCACCAAACACTTTTCGTTCAAGATTTTTGGGAAATAAAAAGCGTATATATAGAAATCGTCCTCCCAACACGACACTTTTTTGTATTTAGCATTATCGTCTTACAAGAGCTACATTAGGACTATTGGCTACGGGCGTCATAGTTTAGAAGCACTGTCAAGTGACGGGCCGACACCCGAGTCGGTACCTAACGCATATGTTAGGGCCGACATCGTACGTACGCGGCGTCGTAACTTTGAAGCATATTTAACGTACACTTCCTCTACACGGGATATTTATTATTATTTTTTTGCTGTACATACCGTATATAGTTCGACAGTTATTCTGGCAATGCCCGTACTTAGCCTTACCGACCGGGTTGGGGCCGGGTGGCCTAGTGGTTAAGATCGCAGCCCATTACGCTAATAGTCTGCGCACTACACCGGGTGCGGGTTCGATTCTCGCCTTCGCCCTGGATGTAATTTCTCTCTCTATGTGTCAGTAAAAATTCTGTCTGTGTCTATCTTACTTGACGAAGGTTTATAAGCGGGTCTCTGATCAAGCACACAAGCTGGGAATACATGTACCAACCAACCAACCTAACCAACCAACCGACCGAGTTCCCCAGCCCCGAATACTGGTGTAAACAAGAACTTTTCGTTCTTGTTTTGCCGAAATGTTCTTTTGCTTTGGAGCTCGCCGTCATTTGGCTCCGAGGCGGAGTGAGGGACGCGTTTCCGTGAATTGATTCTCGTTAAGTTTTTTGATACACTTTTTCATTTTGATTTTAACCCATGAAAAAATAACCACAAATCTCACACTGTTAGAAATAAGTAATATGATGTTCCTATTTAATTGTGAGAACAATATTCTCAATTCAAAAGCAAATATTTGGAAATTTCAAATTTAAGATCGTATATGGTCTTTAAATGCAATATGTCCGTTGCTGTTTAACTTCGGGGAGAGGCTAGGGGGCTTCAGCTCTCCCCCTCGCAAGTAAAATTATCTTGAATTAAAAAAAAATCAATAAATACATTTACAATCAATGGATTTCAATTAATTACAGTGGATAATTAGTAGGTTTAAATTAATTATAAGTTTTAATTATTCGAATTAATTTTATTTGAAAATTAACTAGCTCCATTAATTAAAAGCGTTCAAAACAGGTTTTACACCCCACCTACCCCCAAAAAATAATAATGGATCCTCCCCTGTTTAGCCACAAAAACTTTAAATAGCCTTAACTCCCATTCGCTACTGAATATTGCTTTAGCACAGTGGGATTGCACCCCGTAATACGCTTAGCAAGTATCTTACTCCATCGTCGACGAAAAAAACTTCATTCCCTAAATATACCTCCCATGTACGTGATTTCAGTACTTGCCATCTACTCCTTAAAAACTCCTGCTACTATGTGATCAGTTTTTTCTTAATCGTTCTTAAAATTGAGAACCTGCATAATTTTCAAATTCGAAAAACGCATGTTCTCAAATTTAAAAACAATGCATTCGGAGCCTTTATGAACCAATGCTGTTCTTAAAAATGGAGAACAATATTGTGCTTAAAAAAAGATCATTATTATCAAATTTAAAAACCTATTTTTAATGATGTAAGCCTTTAATCAAGGTATTTGCTAAAGGCCTTTCTAAAAAATATATTGGGTTCAAACAAAATGATGGCACAGAATAATAACATAATATTTAATAGAATATTAACGTGAATTGATGAATATTTTTTTGAAATATTTTTGAAAAATTAGAAAATTGACTTTTTTTAAATATTCAATGGTTGTTCTCTAATAAATATTCTCTAGTTGTTACACGATGTTTAAGGCCGTGTCATATTCGGCTTTACAAAATTAAAAATTATAACACACAACAAAAAATCTCCCGAAAAGTTCTAATTTTCAAGGCCTCAATCGCAATTCATCTCTACCCATCCCATCAACCAAAGGTTATAATTTCTTTAAACTTTCGTTTATCGATCTAAACTCAGAGCTGTAATTTGTGCCGTACCACTTGTATACATCCTAATAAATACAATTATATAATAAAATAAAATAATGTATAAATAAATATAGTGGAGCTCTAATTATACAGACTCTGACCATCCAAGCTTCCCACTGCAAAAAATTCCTCTAATTTCCCATCTCAGTGTGATAGTAAAAGTGCTGCCATCACCATGTGCCTGAATTTTCATATGATGTAAAATTTATTGTGCGGCCAAAACGTTTGCTTCATTGGCAGTGATCGGATGCATCCATCTTTTATGTTTAAGCACTTAAAATGTTCGTGTGACTCTGCACATAAAAAATATCAATTCGATATAAAACAAACATTACATCACTGTGATGGAAAAAAAAATAACATCGAAATGTGCTGTAATTTTTCAGGCATTGCTTACAGTGCAATTGTGCCATAACAAACCGATAGTAATATATTAAAAAAATCCTTAAAAAAACCTTTTTGTCAGAAGTTTTTATTGTTTAAATGGTACCGGGCACAATTGAATCGGATAATTGGAGTTTTACTGTTGCTCACCCGGAGTAGTTATCCGCGCGTGTAAATTGAACGCTTCTTTATCATTTGGGAAGAAAGGGATAAAGAAATGATACGATTGACGGAATCCATAGGGGTTTCTTTTTGGTTAAATATGCTGGGATTGTATTTTTCTCATAAATTTCTTTATCTTTGACGATAATAGGAAACGTATGCTTGGAAGATGTGATCCGTTTATATCTTGATGGATGGTGAGAAAATATAGATCGCAGTTGTTATTGAATTCTTCAGTTTTTTTTTGTCAGGTTCATGAAAAATTATTAATTTAGTAAACAGAATTATAACAAAATCGGTTATTTAAGTAAAAAGCATAATTTAACTTTTTTAAGGACCGAGACTTACCTAAAAAACAAACTTTTGAGACTAAATTTTAAAAAAATATTTTATTAGATCTCATGCGACAAAATTATCGACTCTGTGAATGTCATTTCTATTTGGCATAATATGGTTATTTCTTCGATTATTGAAACAATATGCCTTAATTTATTTTTTATAATTAAATTAGTCATATTAATTAATTGTAATCATTGCATGAAATCTTCGCTTCCTCAAATAAAATAGGCGGTGCTTTTCTTTTAATTACCTAAATAACTAAATTGTTAAAAGTGTATTATTGGAACCAAAAACGTTAAGATTTAAAAAAAAAAGAATACGTTACAATAAACTAAAATACCTAAAAGCATCACTATCATCGTTGTAATTTTTTTATAGTTCAAAGACAGCATTTCACATCATCATAATTTTGATGACGAATCCTTTATAAAATTTTTCTCTTAGTGCAAATCAAGTTTCACAGAAACCAACATCCCATAAGGTCCAATACTTTTCTAAAGCATTCCAAATGACATTTTTAAAAGGAAAATAAACGAAATGTTTATAATAAGTGAGGAAGTAGGACCATCTGAAAGAAAAGTTTTTATCCCTCCACAATAGTTATAATAATTTATTTTATTTCTTTATTGTGTACTCCTACAGGAGGAAACTCCCAATTAGAGGGGCACGTAGTAACAGACCAACGTTGATTTAATATTCGGTCTCGAAATCGGACAGTCCAGAATCAGTACCGGTTAAAATACCTATGGTTAATGCAGAGCAAAACAGTGTCGTTTAAATATTTGGGTTCAAAACGCCCAAAGTTCATTTACAAATAATTTGGGTTGACAAGACCAATTCGAGATCCTTATTTGGTGTTAAAATAGATGACCATAATCGTCGTTGTCTGTTACCAATTAAACGTTGAGACAAACACAAACCTAAATATATTCTACCAAACCAACCAATAGAGAGAACATACAATAAGTAAAAAAACAAAACAGATAAAAAGGTAAACGCCAAACAGTTGCTTTAAAAACATTTGGAGACATATAAAAAATACCTAGATCGTAAATAAAAGAATTATACAAACGATAAAAACAATTAAAAGGAGAATAAAAAGCATACGCGGTAGAATCGAAACTTGGGAGAAAAAAAAATCCTCAAAATATACCCGCTATCGAACATCTTGTTTTTCGAAGCACTGATTATTTACAATATTTTTATTATAAAAAGTTAAAAATCCTAAACAAGAATAAAATAATATTTGAGAAAAAAAAGAAAGTTGTAAAATTATGTTCCAATATTTTATGAATGCGAATTTATTAATATATGTAAAATTTCAGCTCTCTTGACAGTTAGTTTTCTTTGAGAGATTGAGGGATATATTGCATTTTCAAGTAAAAACTAACAGTTTAAGTGTAGGCACGTAAGAGTAAGAAAAGTAATTAATGTTATATTTTTCAAATCAAACTTTTAACAGTAAGAAAGATTCTGGTCTTAGATAATTACCTATGAATCAATGTGTTCTCTATTATTTCAAGCAGTAGGGCACAATGGATAGTAAAACCAATTGTTCAATTTTCAAGTATACATCCTTAGCTTGGCATTGTAAGGGTATTAAGACGGTATCGGCTGTGTTAAGTACCGTTTCGCGAAAATTTAAATTAGGGACATCGGTATTGTTTGATTCAAGGTTACCTACTAATTGACAACAGTTTGTCAAAAGCCAATTAGGACGGTCAACTTTGCATGAAGCGGTGTTTTCCAATTCATTTGTTGCCAATCGTTAAATCATTTAATGGGATTTAGGTTAATTTTGTAAAGATATAAACAAGTTTGAATAAATGATCTAATGATAAGTCAATTATGGTAAGTTCATTTTTATCAGTAATAGTTAAGTTTTTACTACACATTTTTTACAGTTTAAATAACACATTTTAAACAGTTAAGTAGAAAATTTTAAAACGCGATATTTTACTAATATATGTTTATTAAAAAACAACAAACTTCATTTTATTAAAAAAGTTTATTCACCACCAATTAAAACTATGCAATAATTGGATAATTATGTCAAAATTATATTTTTTCTTGTTTTCATAGAAGCACACCGACTTCGTGTAATTCAGCATTAATTATTTTCCACGCAGCGCTAGTCTTTATAAGAAAGATTTTTGGGACAGAAGATTCTTCTTAGGAGTGTCATGTTAATTTTACACTAACAAAGATGTCTTTATAAAGAATGCGGAAAAAGACGGGTTTCAGAAATTAAAGAAAATTGCTTTCGACCTAAAAAAACTATTTATATTCAACAACTAAGTCTCAAAGGAAATTAAGTTAGTTTTTAGTTTAATAGATAAAATATATATTAAAATATATGGTGATATATACGATTAGTATTAAATAAAATAGATAATCATAAAGAATATATATATATATATATATAATATATATATATAATATATATATATATATATATATATAATATATATATATATATATATTATATATAATATAATATAATATATATATATATTATAATATATATATATATTATATATATATATATATATATATATATATATATTTATATATATATATTATATATATATATATATATATATATATATATATATATATATATATATATATATATATATATATATATATATATATATATATATATTATATATATATATATTATATATATATATATATATATATTTATATATATATATATATATATTATATATATTTTAAACTTTTAAGATCCATAATTTGTTTTTTGTCAAAGTTTGTTCTTGTTTAGAGCTGTGCTTAACCGCTTCATCGTTTTGAAAACATGCTATTTTTTAAATAGATTTAATGTTATTAATAAATACTAATTTAAATCGAATATTTCGACTTTAAAACAACACTAGGCACTCAAAAGTAATATGATAGGTTTATTCGCTTCTGGCTGTCTATTTCTAGCGAGGAGCTTTACAAATATTCTAAAGTATTGAAATGAGTATTTTTCTTTAAAAAAAAATGCTCATTTTACTTGGATTATATAAACATTAAGATTTAAGAACTCTCGCGGCACGTTGTAGGGCAGAATAAACTGTACAATTAACGGCTAGTACAGCTTATATTCACAGACAGCAGCACCAAAATCCGGAAACAGATTCATTTTTAGCGGAGGCAGTTATGCTTCCATCTACTTTAAAATTTCGAAAATAGCCTATTTTCCTGTTATTTTAATGACCACAAAAATGCATATAGTACGGACAAGCAGAATAACGGGCAAATAGTATAAAAAATTTCTTTTCTGATAATATAACTTTTTGATGCTAAAAATATTGGTTATTGGCCCTTTCTAAATTTTGACGATTGTATTTATTGCGAAGGTACGCAAAATAAAACTATAACTATTTTTGAGAAATAAAATAAGTATTTTTATGTAAAAAAATTATACATTTAGTTTTATTTTTAAATTATAATTAAAAGAACTCTTGCGGTATGAAGAGATGCGTTACGAGGCAGAAAAAACTGTAAAACGACGTAAATTATTAGTATAGTTTTTTAGTCAAAGATAGCAGCACCAAAATGTGAAATACGTTCATTTTTCTTGAAGGCAGTGATGCTGCCATCTACTATGAAAATGATTAACTATAAGTTTTATTTCTAAAAAGAAATTCCCTTTAAGGAACCCTTTTAAGGAACAAATAAATAGGAAATATGTATTACTTTTTTGTGCTTAGGTACTTTCCAAGAATACCTAAATAAAGGTTAAAAATTATTTTTCTTACAAAAAAAATTGTACTTTCCCGGATGACACTATTACTATTCCAAACCAGCAAATAAAGAAATAACCGTTAATGAAGTCTTTTAAATAACTAATCTACTTTCAGTGTAATAATAACAGAACACATAGCAAAGCATTTAGAAAATTAAATACTAGCTAAATTTCTATTTTTTGTGCATAGGAAACCCAGTATGAATGGTTACTATTTCAAATAACTGTGGTGTTTATATTATAAGAAAAATAATCAGAATGTTACTTTAGTCCATAAAAGTTAAAATGATGATAAAATGGCGTTCTCAGTTCAGGTATCGGCACATGCATCATTTGAATGTTTATGTAAACAAAATTATTACAATTTCAAAATCTTTTCTCTTATTTATTGAGAGAAAACAGTCAAATGAGATTACAAGAACTGATGTTGATTATTTTGTCACACACCCTAAACATTTTGTTGGTAAATATAAAGTTTAAGTACTTAGCTAAAATATTTGAAATTTAATATATTGAATATTGAAAACCTTTATTGTTTGAGTTCCGAAATAACAGTAAGTTTTTTTTATTAACTTTCCAGAATAAAGTTTGGTTTAAAATTTCCAAGTAAACTAAAGAATTCACTGGCTGTATTGACAATCAGAGCACATTCAATGGTTTGTAGGTTATAACCACTAACCGAAATTTTCTCAGAGATTTAGATACAAGTAAAATAAAACAACAAAAGAAACCAAACGAAATTTATAACATATGCAACATTTAATTAGAAAATAAAAGTTTTTTTAAAATTTTTTTTAACAAATGTTAAATTACAAAACAGAAAATACATTTTTTTATGATTATATTATATAATTATAAAAATGCCTCTGAAATATTTCAATTATACAAAACATATTAGGTCATTAAATATTTAGAGAATGGTTTTTTACCAGACCAGTCCCTTGTTGATGAGACCATTTCCAACAAGACCGTTGGCAACAAGACTGTTGGCTACAACTCCATTCCAACCATTGCCAGCCCAACCATTTCCAAGCCAACCATTAGCAACAACTCCATTGGCAAGAAGTCCTTTTCCGACCAGACCATTTCCAATAAGACCATTTCCAACCCAGCCGTTGGCAAGAAGTCCATTTCCAATAAGACTGTTGGCAAGAAGTCCATTTCCAATAAGACCGTTGGCAAGAAGTCCATTTCCAGCCCAGCCGAGTCCATTTCCGATGAGTCCTTTGCCGATGATCCCAGAGTTGAGCAGGACTGGGGCAGCAGAGATGGCCCTCTTGTCGCTGGTGACTGCCCCTGGGATGGCGACCTGGTTTGTGGTCACGGCCGATCCTAGAGTGCGGCTGGCCGTGGACACGGACCCTGGAATGACCACCACTTGTCCAGTGCTCAGAAGTCCGGGAGCGATCACGGAGGCATCGGTTGCTGCCAAGGCAACCAAAAGGAGGGCGATCTGACGAAGAAGTGGAATTATTTTAACTGAAGTATGTGAAAAATATAAGGGTTAAAAGAATTAAATGGACTAGAGGCTGTTCTCATAACAATTTACAAGCTTTATGTTTCAAATTACGTTATGTTATAATTGTCTAACGATTTTTTTTATCTAATAAAATTTAACAGATACTGTTTACTTGTTTTCTTCAGTGGCGCAATTATTTAAGAGAGACTGTCAGTCCCATAGTAATATATCTCATAGTAATACCCCTAATGCATTAGTTTTGGAATCACGACTTCCGCAGAAGTATTGCTTTGCCATGTTAGCCCTTTTTCCTCAGATATGGTAATTAACATAACATCGAAATGAAACAAATTTGAAACAAAAATTTAAGGGGATACGGTAACCAAAACATTATTTTAAGAAATAATAACATAAACTTGTAAATTATAATGTTTTTATATAATGTTTACTCAACTAAACATTTTCCAGCAATAAAAACAAATACTTACAAGTAGATTTTCATTTTTTTTTTTTAAAAAAGGGTAAAATTTTACACTTTTTAAAACACTACTCCTCTTTAAATTTTAAGAATAACTCCACCAAACTTTTATAGTTTGTTTCTAAAACTAATTTTTCAGGAACTGTGCATGTATTTCAAAATGTGAGCTACATTAAAAAAGGAACATGCATTTATACTGACAATCTCAAAAAATATTTACGAATTATTGAATTTAACATTAAAAAAACTATACATAATAGACCTTATTCCATGCACAATTTTGTGCATCATTTATATAAGAACATTGGTTAAAAATTTCAAAATTCAAAATTAATTAGCAAAAAAGCCTTAGGGATTTATTAAACAGAAGAATTGAAAAATCGCGAAACAGATAAAACAGGTTGAAAGCAGACGAAATACGGTTCAAACTCCAGAAAATGTTTATTAACTTTTTTTCTACAGAAGATAGCATTATGAAACTTTCAGTAAATGTTTAGAAATATATTGTGAATAATAAAAAGTAAAAACTGAAAAATCGATATTTTGACCAATTTTTGGGTACCGTAACCCCTTAATCTAGTTATTTAATTATATATTTTTGAAGTTTTATCATGCCAAAAATATACAGCAGATGGCGACAATATTTACAACTTTATCAATTAATAATTAAATAGCCGGATCTTATTTTCTTTAAAATTTTGTTTTAAATTGATGTTATGATGATTCCCATACCTGGTGATAATGGGATAACACGGCAAATTCTTTTGCAAAAGTTGTGATTTAAAAAATAATACATTAGCTCTGTGGGCTTAAATGCTTACAATGGAAAAAGAAGAAAATGTCCACTATGTTGGCAATATTTATACCCGATGTTTTGAAAGAGCTAAAAGCTAAAATAAAGATTTAAATTCTTTTGTTTATACTTAAGTAAGAATTAGTGTCCTAAATATCCAAAATAATTTTTTTAAAAATAAGTTTCGTGTACCCATGAATTATTTTATGGACATGTTACTTTAGTTTTGTTAAGATTATAAATCATTAATTTCTGATAAAAATAGAGGTCTTATACCATAAAAATATTGTTTAATTGTATTTATTATGGCAAACATTTTCAAGTGAAATTGTAATATTTTTTGAGAAAGTCCGTTAATATATTTTTTAAAACGGGTTTTATATTTCAGAATGCTCATGCTACACTCATGCTATCGTTATTTTTAAGCTGTGAAAAGAAATTTAAACTAACTGAAAACTTAGCTTCGTGCTGATAACTATATTTTAATCGCGAAAGTTTGAAAACAGGAATTACTGATACTATTATACTATTAGTGTTTGAAGCTACATATATGTACTATATGTGGACGATAATTAACCTTTCCAAAAAAAAAATCGTCTAAGATAAAAAGTTTTAATTGAAATTTAATGCCAATAATAAATTCATTAAAGGCTTGAAAAGCTTAAATAATTAACATATTTTTTGTTTAATACGTATTCCATTATAAGCATACATACACTTTTAAAACAAAAGAGTGAAATCCACTTCTATAGGGGAAGTGCATTTTCGGCACGGAAAGGAGTGGAAATTAACTCAACCTGAGTTAAGGTTTCATTTAGTTTATTTCGAAAATTCAATAATTATTACTAATTGTGTGCAAAAATTAACTTATATTTCAAAGAATAAATATGTAATATTCCTCGCTAATTTTTCTTATAACCAAAATTTACCTAAACAATTTAAATTAACAATTAAATAAACCCTTAAAAAATAATACTTAATTTAACTTTCTCAAATAGAAATTTTTAGATATATATATTTTAATAAGAAGCACATCTTACCTTAGCAATCATTTTTAATGACTTCTGCAATGCAAATGCTGAAATAGTTGCCTTCCCTAGTTTGGGGATCCTATATTTATATTAACCGTGAAGAAGCAAAAAATAAATAGCGGCGTTCTGGTCAAAACTGAAAATAACTGGTTCCGTTAAGGTCAATTAATCGAATAACTCCACCCAAAGAAAAAGGGAAATGACATCCGTATGATTGTCTGAATGCGTACAAAATTAGTGATCATTATTTAAATAAATTTGAGTGGGTGCCAGGGCCTGATCATGACAAGTTTGGGTCCGAGGCCTGAATACTTTTGAGGGGCCCTTTTTGGAGAGATATTGTTACATACTATTCATACAGTCCCTGGACAAATTATTAGACGCACTGCAAGATTTCATGTCAAATATTAATTACCGGGTGATATTGTACCTACATATTTTTATAAATACAAATATGTAGTCTACAACAATTCTTTTAAATAAAAATCAATAATATTGTAGTTTAAATATACCATTATTGCATAAAAACTCTTAAGAAACATCAAATTACTAAAAAAATACAGTGCGTTTAATAATTTGTCCAGGGACTGTACATCAAAATTATGACCTTGAAAGTATAAGGTCAATCACCAAATATTATAATATTATTCAACGGTGCTTATTGTTGTAGAAAAATCAAAAATATTCACTTAAATTAGGTTTTTTCATAGAATTATTCATGTAGGTATGAAGCAAAATGTATACAATTGCAGTCAATTTCGGGGACCCCGACAATAAGGGGCCCAATCCTGGGTCTTGTAAGTCTAGTCAGGGCCTGGGGGGGTACAACAATTCGTTTGAAAGATCTTGTATTTTTTATTAAAAAAAATATGAAACATTAAAAGTTTGTATTAAAGATTCGCCTAAAAATGGGCATAGTTTCAGACTGTGATTTAGCGGAGAGAAAACACAAACCGCAACCGTTTTCAACAAACTTTTTGCCAGAAATAAATAATGTTGCATTTTTAAAAATAATAAATAATATCCAACATATCGTTATGAACTTTAAACAGGATTTTTTTTCGACTAATGTGGTCCCAATACAAAAATTTCAATTTTGGACATTATTGACACAAAGTTACAAATTCATTTCTGTACACTTTATAAGTCGGGTTTGGGGAAACAACAACGTATTTATTATTTTGAAATGCGCAAAAGTATGTATATACGAAAAAAATCATTAATAGCTGTGAAATATTACAAAATAAATTTAAGTGATGGGCAGTTGTGGTAGGAAAAAAATAATTTTTCATAGCTAGTAATTTTAATGCTTATAGTTTATTTTGTAAGTCCAAATTATAAAAATAAACTAATTTTGTCAAGATTCGATATGACTTCTTCTTCTATATGCATCCGTATAAGTAATTTTAAATGGTCAATTAATGGTCACACAACCAGTTTTACACAGACTGATTAACAAAAAACTAGGAGTCACTACTTATGACTCATAATAAATTAAAAAAAATTCTTTATATTTTAGAAAAATGATTTTTTTATAAAATTCATTACTAAGTTTTAGTTTAAGTGGAAAAATTTCTGAAATTTTTTAAAATTGCATTTAAAATGTTTCAGAAGATCAGTGCATGGTGTGAGGAATAAAAGTACGGAGTGACGTTTGAGTAATTATCTTTGAAATAATATTTACAGCTATTCTGTTTGAATTTTAGGAAAATACTTTGTAAAATACTTTAGAAAGCAAATATTACTTCAAAAAATCCAGTCACTAATGCATCCTATTTAACTCCAAGATACACAAATTATTCACTTATGGGAGAATTTCCCTTATATAATTTTTACTTTCAATTACCTAATGTGAAATATAAGGTCATGAAAGTGCAAATCCAATATGGAGATTTTTTTTGTTTTCTTCGAGGTGGTTTCTGAAAAGTGGGGTTTGAACATTGGTCCGTCTGTCTCGAAACACTCTGCACTTCGAATAAAAAAAAACCTTACAGACTTCAAATTCGGTACGCGAGTTTCTAGTACGTGCGGAACGTAATATAAGGGTTTTGACGAAATCGTGCATGCGTATAAAGTAGATGCTCTACACATTTTATGGATTTAAAGATATTGCTGAAAAAATAAAAAAAAGTCTACGGACTTCAAATTTAGGGCACAAGTTCCTATTACGCTTCGAAAGTGAAGCTTTTTAAAATTATTAATGTGTTTTTCTGTGTGAAGCGTGTAATCTATTTTTATCGAATAAAACATTTCTTTATACTTTATGGTTAGATAATAAATTTCGCGATGTACTAAAATTTAGATAGTAGGACTTGAAATATTAATGCTCAAGGTAAATATTTTTGCCCACAATTTTTTTATTTAGAAATCGTGGACTTGTGATCTTCCAACATTTCTTTAAAAAGTTCAAAAAAGCCTATTTTTAAAAAACCCCAAGGACATAGCCCAGAACCAACTTAACGGTACCTTAAACATTTTCTACTGCAATAAATCTAAAAATTTCATAAAAACAATAACACAATCCCATAACAATTACCAGACGTAAACAAGAAGACCATATTCCATGCATAATTAAATCCGTCCTTGAAAGGTCCACTGTCTCAGGGTGTGGATCAAACCAGATCAAACCGGGTTGATATTCAATAAGAAGACATTATTTCCGATCGGTTTGTTTATTTGGATTGAAACCAATGATACAAATTATAGAATAGTTTGACATTTTAAACTGTTCTTCAATTAAAAAGAAAATTTATGGTGCTCTTTGTTACATGCGATTGAAAATTAAGTTGGCCCGTTGTGGCCAACATCTTGCGTAGCTTAGGACCCGTTTCTGGGACAAAAGCCCGGGGCAGCACATCTGAAAGGGTGCCATTTCAGCAATTAAAAAGCAAAATATTCATACCATGCATTCACAATTAATGAGAATTTATAATAGTAATTTCCGCGTTTGCTAAAATTGTTTAAAGCTCTTATTGTAATTAAACACAAGTCAATTTTTATTGGAAATAAAAGATTAGTACTTTGGGATTATCCGTCGACCTGTCTACGCTCGCCAAATCCTTTAGCGCCTTTTCAAATTAAAAATTTCAATTTTAAAAATAAAAATTTCAATTTTAAAAATAAAATTTTAAATTTTAAACGTTGTAAACACAATACATTTGTCAAATCCTAATAATAAGCAAATAATTATAAATAGATAATTATAACCATATATATTATCGCCTGACTATAAAATTTGGTTTGGTGAAAATGGTCGACGGGATAATCCAAAAGATTTTTTAGTACGATCATTTTGTTCGATCTACCGTACTTAATTATTTTAATTAAAACTTTTTTTGTATTTTAATGTTTCTAAATGTTAAAAGATGAATTATAAAAAATGCTCTTTTTCCTCTACAATAATTTTCCTAGGTTATGAACAACGTTGATTTAAAAATCATAAAATATTCTGTTCGATTTTTAACAACTGCAGGATTTTCTTCTGTAGCAGTAAGATATTATTTATTTAATAAAATATTTATATACACACCATTTTTTATTCAATGGTTAAAATCCTTTACTCTATTTGCAACCAATGGTCTTGTTCGTAAATAATAACTATTATAACTATATAGTACTATGCATGGATATAAATCCTTTACTCTATTTGCAACCAATGGTCTTGTTCGTAAATAATAACTATTATAACTATATAGTACTATGCATGGATATAAATCCTTTACTCTATTTGCAACCAATGGTCTTGTTCGAAAATAATAACTATTATAACTATATAGTACTATGCATGGATATAAATCCTTTACTCCATTTGCAACCAATGGTCTTGTTCGTAAATAATAACTATTATAACTATATAGTACTATGCATGGACTCACACCTATAAGCACCTAATACCAGCTCGTTAAAAACAGCTTATATTTTGCATTCCCAATTCAGAAATCACTACCTGGATGATGCAATAACAAGTCACTATTGGTCTATATTTAGAATTGAAATATTTAGTAAACAAGGTGATTTGTAATTTCAATGCCATTTCAATAAAGGGTGGGGTCAAAGGACGTCCAGTGCGTGATCAATGCATGATCGAGAGACCCACATTGTTTTATACTAAACATAGAATGTATAAATACCCTTTCTAACATGACTTTATTTATTAATATTCATCAAGATGATTGCTAAGGTATGATAGATATTTTTTGTATTATACTTTATATTTTAAAATTTCACAATTTAAAAATATTTTATTATATTAATTATACATTTTATTATATTAATTATACATTTTTTTATATTAAACTTTATTTTTTAAACATTTTATTATATTTAAAAATATATAAATATTTTTTATGTTTGTATGTAATTTAACTTTTATAGTTCTGGTTCAATTAAAAGGTTTTCAGGATATTTAGTATAATTTTTTTAAAGTGCATAATTTGTTTTCTTTTTGCAAAATATACCGTTATTTTGGTACTGATAATCATTAGATTAATTTGTTATTTAAATTTATATTACTATGCTCATCTGAAAAAATATACTATTAAAATAAATAAACGTTGCATCGTTTTTAAAATACATAAACAGGGTATTATACAACGGATTATTTTTAGTCTTACAGACTTAAAAATGGTTTGAATTTTCAAATTTAATATTTGTCTAATCGATTCGATATTTAATTTTAACCATCCGAACGGCCTGGAAATGGGAAAATATGTATGGTTGTTTTCAATGCATATATTTTAAATTTAATTTCTTTCAAATAAAATACTTGTTAAAAAATTTGAATTGGATTTATTTTGAAAGATATGATCTTAAAAGCATTTCCAGATGAAAAAATTATGAATAAAAAATTATAAATTATAAAATTTTGAAATTTAAAGTTATTGTAAGAAAAACTGATGCCCAAAATACGGAAAAAGCATGGTCTAACGATCGGAGATATTTATTGTAGATTTTATGAAAAAAATATGTCAGTAAATATTTAAAAAATGTTAGCATTTATTTTGTTAAAAAATACTTATCTATAATAATAAAAGAAAGAGTCTGTTTGTCTGTGCATCGTAAAAGACCTACTTATACTGCCCTCAGAAATTCGAAATTTTTAAGATAAATTCCCTTTAATACCAACGTGTGCACCTGATGCTTAGTTTTTTCATATTTGTTCCGTTTTTAGAGAAAATTCTAATTTTCTGAAAAAAATACACCACTTTCACTCAAATCCGATCATTTTTTCCCTTTCGTGTTGCCATTCGACAGAAGAAATTAAAATGAACACAAAAATTAATTAAAATTGAAATTGCTTTTATTTTCTTGCCATTACCTTCAGAAACTAAATTAATGATTTGAAATATAATTTAACGTGCCAATGAGCTAATTTATTTAAAAAATAAACAGAATGGAGGTTTTGACGTGAAATAACATTGTTATACAATTATGGTTAATTTTGAATTTATCAGGAAAATCGCGATGACAGTAAGTTCATATTGATTGAGGAAGATTTTTGTGATATGAGGATGTGCATTTTATAGTGATGTATTTTTATTTTGGAATTTTAAAGCAATAAGTAACGGGATTTTATTCTTTATAATGAATGGGAACAAAGGCAAAGTTTATTATCCTATAGCATCAAATGACACATATACTTGGATCGATTTGATATTCTTTTAGTCCGTGCGAAGAACGGGTATTTATTTGCTAGTTTATAATAATTGGAATTTATTTCCTTATGGATAAGAATAATTAATAAGGGAATTTTTTTTATTTGTTTTTCCACAATAGCTATTTCAACACTATGTTTAGAAAAATAGATTTAAACTACTTAACAATCGGTTATTATAAATAATAATCAGCTGCTGCCGTTAATAATCGATTAATGGTGTAAAAATGGTTAAAAAATGTTGTACAGGCATATATGAACAAAATTCTTCATTTTAAACTGCATATAAGGATTCTTTATTTGAATGCATCTTATTATAACGTCAGGTAGTGGGAACTCGTGTATAAAATTTTAAGTCTGTATCTCTTATCATTTTTAGCAATATATTTAAAACTAAAAAGTTTTATACCAGCTAACTAAAGTTTTAACCAGCTTTGCACATGGTCGATTTTCTCGAAAATCTTATTTTGAAGTCCGACAGGTACTGGGAACTCGTATAACAAATTTGAACTCTATAGCTTTTTTGTTTTTTAGCAATATCTTTAAAACCACAAAGTTCTACGGCAGCTACCTTTGCGCATGCGCGATTTTCTCGAAAACTTTATTATGACTTCGATATATACTAGAAACTTGTGTACTAAATTAGGAGTCCGTAGCTCTTTTTTAGTTTGAGCTCTAGAGTGGTTTCAGACAGCGAGATCGACAGACCGACAGTTTGACAGACGGTCTCACAGACAGACCATTGTTCAAAAACCAATTTTAAGAATCAGCACTCTCCAAAACGAGTTTGAAAAACAAAATCTCCATAACGGATTTTTGACCCCATCGCAATATTTTCGTTACCTTATATTTTATCTTAGGTAATTGAAAGTAATAAAAAGCCAATATGCATATAATTTTAAATTAATATTATTTTTTCAGGTCTTTACTTTCCTTACTGCTTTCGCAGTCGCCCAATCTACTCTCATCGGAACCGGATGGGGCACCGGACTTCTCAATTCCGGACTTATTAACAGCAGAATCATCGGAGCTCCTGGAATCATCGGAACCCCAGGAATCGTTGGAGCTCCAGGAATCATCGGAGCCCCAGGAATCATCGGAGCTCCAGGAATCATTGGTGCTCCAGGAATCATTGGAGCTTCAGGAATCATCGGAGGTCCGAGAATCATCGGAGCACCGTTGCTTTCCAAAGGATTAGTCAGTAATGGCTGGATCGGAGCATCTCCTTTGGCCATTGGTTCTCCTATTGGTTGGGGTGGAGCCAGGATTATCAATGGAGCTGGTGCTATTAAGACCTTAATTTAAGTTAGCTCATTTCAATTTTCTTGAAGTAACTATTTAATACACTATATTATAAATTATGTATTCGACTCTATAAATGTAATTGTTTGAATTATTATAAATGTTATTATTTGAATTATAATTATTATTTAAAAGATCTTCATTGTGTTTGTATTAATTATTTGTTTCTAAAAAAACTTCTTTGAAAAATAGAATATAACCAGAAGAATATACATAATCATATAATAAACAGAATGAATATCGAAGAAAACTATAAAGCTCTTTTTGAATTTTCAGTTTAAGAATTGTAAAGACACATAATGATTATGATATTTTCTGACAAAATAGGCTTTTGAATGTTTTTACAGTAAAGCTCAAATATAAAACCAGAATTAGTCTAAACTAATGGAAGAGAGTACTGGAAGAGTGCAATCTTCGTTAAACTTGATTTGTAGTTCTATCTATAGTATTTATCCTTTCACAATTCTTGAAAAATCCTTTTATATAACGGAAACATATAGTAAGACAGTGTATAAAAGATATTAAAATATGTTAATATTGTTTATATTGCATTTCGTATGATCAATTCTTAATATAAATTTATATTCAAAATTCACAAAAGTACTGATATTCATCTTACTACTAAAATTTCAATTTAAACGAAATAAGAAAAGAGTATAACAAAACGGTTAGTTTTAAAATATTGTATCCTAACCTTCTTTAGAGTATAAGTTTAAGCACTAGTGTTTAATCTTAACTTTTAGAACACAGATGTTAAAAGAATCGGCAAAACTTAGACAGATTATTGATTTAAGAAAGTCGGCATCTTTGTATACGGCATCTTCAAAAAGTATTTTTATTTTTCAGTAAAAAGTAGGGGAGACAGGGGTATTAGTACTAGAGGGTACTAGTATCAAAATAGATGAAGTTTCTCACCACGCCTTATATTGGAAGTAAGCCGTTAGAGGGCGCCAACTGGCTTCTTGGTTTATGAAGCAACATGTCATATGTCACCCACCAGAATCTTTGTTCAGTTAGCATTGTAATATTGTCGTTAGAGCTTTTTTTTATTTTTTTCAAAACGGAGTAACTTTTCACGCTCTCATTCAGATCTAAATTAAACGTACTATTATTAAACTAAGTTTTATCATTGACTATACCAAAAGGTGCTTCTATTTTTTTTACGTAAATACGTATTTTTATTAAAAAAACAATTTAAACCTCTACTCTTCAAGGTATAATTAAAGTGAAAATATGGAAATGGAGCAAAATAATTCTAACAATGCCTTGTAGAAAAACATGATCCAACCTTTAAAAACTAAGAATAATATTTCAAAATGTTTTATTTAGTTTTAAACTTATGACCGAAAAATACGACCACACATTAAGTTCTAAATGTAAAAAAAGTTTTGTTCTAGATTAAAAATTGTGTACAGAGTAATAAAAAGAAAACTGACAGAACTCATACTATTTAGAAGCATTATACGTCGCTCTAATAACTATCAAGAACGGATGAAATAGCAGAAAAGCATCCAAGAACTTAAATATTTCCCATAGATCGTAAATAATTGCACTGTGAAATAATAATGCGTCATATTGCAAGCAGAGTTTGGATTCAATTGACTGGCTAAAAAAAAGTGAAGGCAACCGCACCAAACCACAGTGAATTTGATAACTCCACATTTTTTTCAATCTTTAGCAATATTTTAGACACCCTCTATAAAAGAGCACCGAACTACGGTTTATACAAAAGAAGAATTTAAACAATTTGCTTAGGTTTAAAGTGAACAGGATGATACTGCCCGTTATTGAAATTAGCTTAAATAAAGTTCTTGTATAATAAACTGCCTTTTTTTAAAGAACAATTTTTACCTATATTCCTGGTATGCTCTTTTGGACTATTTCATTTTGGAATAAAATGCACATAAAAGTAACATAATGTTTTAAAAAAAAGTTAAGACTTTTTTAAAACAGTAAAAAATATTTTCGGAAGTCTAGAAAACTTTTTAATGCCAAAAAATATTTTTACTTTTTGGAAAAGTAGTATATCCTATAGTTTGTAGACAAACATGTGAGGAATCTTGCTTTCTTCAAAATAAATAAAAGTAAAATATATAAAATCAAAAGTTAAAAAAAATTGAAAAACACACACACAATCCTGATCTCTCTTACTGCTTATTGTTTTTTAGTTTTTGCATGAGATATAATCAACAAACTAATTCCTGAAGTGAAACACATTAATGTCTTTTCGTGAATTAGATATATTTTAGTTTTAAACTAAATTTGTTTTGAATATTTAAGGTTTAATAAACTGTTAATTTTAATTATTTACAGTATAAAACCATTGAATAATCAAGTAAGCAAATTAATATTTTAACAATGAATATTTAAGTTTTTTCTATATAATTATATAAAGGTAGAAGTTGGTGGAGTGACCAATTTGTTTAAACATGTATGTGATAAATTTTAAAACAAAACTCAAGAAATTGCTGCAGCAAATTTATTATTCCAAGAAAATTTACACACAAAATGTTTGTATTGACATGACACATAGAAGGATAATCAAAAGATCTGAATAAGAAAAAAAATTAAAATATACAGAATACCAAAACTAGAGCGCCCGTCGAAGGGTGGTTCACAACATAAATGCCAGTCGTGTTCACTGTAACTTCGCTAGCTGGGAGTGGAAGAGCTGTTGCCAACGTTTGAACAATTCCATGGCAAATCACAATGACGATAATTGATAAATAGTTCTTGTGCAAAGATATTTGACCTGCTTTCTTCATTTTCCTTAACTTTTTTTCAAGTTACAGGTTGCTCAAAAATCTTTGTATGTTTATTTTACACGTATGAACAAGGACACTTAATTTATCATTCACAAATATTACAAATAAATATAAGAAATGAGAAGACGAAAAAAATTATATAGTAATTAATAAAAGTCATGAAAAAAAATGATGCATTCAAATTCAAATTTTATTTTGATATAAAATCGCTTTAAGATGATAAATAAAACATTAGTTGCATATAAAAATTGTTATGATGATGTATAACTCAACTGCAAAGAAATGAATGTTAAAAACTTATAATTATTTAATAAATCAATTAATACGAATCGTTTTTAAATACATTTTTAGGTGATGAAAAATTTCAATCATTGTCCACTTCTTCGTTCGCTGTGTCGACCTTGTGAGCCTCTACGTAAACTTGGCATTTGACTGTATACTCCTGAAGTATCGGCCTAAAATAATAACAAAAACAGTTTATAGAATTTCTACAGCAAATAAGGTTGAACATGAAAATGTTATTTTAATGACATGAATGGCAAAAAATTTGCATCAAGTTTAATAATTTTATTTCTTAATTGGCCCTAAACACGATAGGTTCATTATTCCTGCACTATTAACTCTTTATTATATCACCTATACAAGAAATGAAATACAATGAATTAATTGCTGATTAATTGATAAAATTTTCAAATAATGGCCTTGATCATATTGAGATGATTAATTAATTACTTATTAATTATGCTGTCTATAAACATTTTGGAATATCTTGCGGTCGATTATATTTAGATACCATGCTAACCACAGCCATATCAGTTTATTTTACTCAAGAATACCAAAAATACTAACAGATATTATTCGTAGGCCATATGTAAATAGAATTTTTAATGAATGGTTACACGTATCATGCTAGCCATTTCAGCAGACACATATTTCTGGCAAACATTTACAGATTCATTGTGCTTACTTAAAGATTAATTTTGCTGCCATGGCCTTATCAGGAATGTCATATGCAATGTTGTTTTAGGATATCATGCTGGCAATGTTTGCATCCGGATAATATGCAGTTCCTAGTATATTTAGATATTTTAGCCTTTGCTATATTTGAATGAATTGTTAATGAATACTTACAGATATCATGCTGGCCATTTCAGCGGACACGCATCTCTGGCAGGCGCTCTTTCCGACGCCATCCTCAGTGGCTATGCACTCGCAGCACATGCCCCAGTCAGTGGTTCCGACCATCGATGACTTGACCACCAACTTGGACAGGACGTCCATGAACTTCTTGTTGGTGTTCTTCTTGGTCTCGGTCAAGAAGGTCGAGTCGAAGCTGGAGCCGTTGACTTCGAAGGCCAGAGGAATGCAGACGTCTTTCGGGATCCTGAGCTGGGCCAAGAGGTCGCCGTCGCCGAATTGCGGGCTGTCCTTGATGTCCTTGAGGGTGTAGGCGAATTTCTTATCGACGCCTGAAAATAACGATATTTTACAGAAGTATTCAATAATGTAACTGGTATCATCATAAATATCTAAGCTACTAATTCTATTATTAAATAATATATGGCACTGCTTCGTAAAGTATTGAATCAAAAATAACTTGTGTATTATAAAAAAATAACAAGTATCCTTCCGCCGTGATCCATCTGTTGCGTTTATGTAAAAAAAAGAAGATAACTGTAATAGATCTAACGAAAGCCAAAACATGTCTTATGATTGTTGAATAAATTTGGAAGTACTTCCTTTATTTGCATTTTTTATTACCTACATAACGTTTTCTTAAGCGGCAAATTGAACCTAGTTGAAAAAGGGTAAGGGAAAAAGGAGTAATTGAAGAGGGGTAATATTGGACTGTGAGTTTGTGTTGATTATGGAAATGCTTACACGCAGCTTGCATTAGAAAACATACAAGCCTTCAAATGGAACACACAGGTATAAAAGTAAAACTTACCAATGACTCTTCTTGCTTTGGAGTTTTTGTTTGAGCTCTTCATCTCGTATTTCTGTTCCATTAAAAGATGGAGGGTGATATCACCGTCGAGAAGAGTTCGTAACATCTCTCCATATTCGGCCTGAAATTTTTTTAATGTTTTAACTTTCTGTGAAAGTATACAATATAACATACATTTTCACTGTGACACTGAATAGTAAATGCATATTTCAGTAAAATGGTGATCCCACTCTTCTTAAATATAAATAATTAAATCTCTGTATTTATATACGTTAATTTAATCATTTTCGTCAGTTGCAAACATCTAGGCTAGTTTAAGTACTATAAAGGAGTGCAATACCATAACTTCCTTACCTTAACTTCCTCGGACTTGCAAGTGGAGCACTTCATCAGAACGAAACTCTTGGTCGTTCCAGGCCTGTAAGTAAGTGCAGCAGCAAACCTCACAGCTTCCAAAATATTGACTGGTCCATTTCCATATCTCAAGCTTTCCAATGCTGATTCCAGTGATCTCAAGGGCCCAAATTCGAGTCCATCCATGGTGTGGACGTGTGGTTCAGCGTGGACCTGGTCTCCTCCGAATCCAACAACTCGGTACCTGATGTCCTGGTATCCCTTCTGCCTGAAGCTTTCTTCGATGCCCTGAGCCATCTTGGAAAGATACCGAACCTTGTCCTTGTTGCATGCTTTCTCTTCCACCAAGAAGACAACGTCGGCAGCCGTGACTGAACCATCTCGAGGGAACTGGATGGCTTGGCCTTCTGTCATGTACGAGCCGTCTTGCTTCTCGCATCGAACTGTTAAAACGAAAAGATTTTGTTAACCTTACGATCGTTAGACCCAGTTTTTTCCGTATTTTGGGCACCAGTCTTTCTTACTAGAACCTTAAATTTTAAAACTTTATAATTTTCAAATTTTTATTTATAATGTTCTTTTTTTCATCTGGATCTTTTAAACAGCCTTACCTATTTGCTCATGTCCAGGCCGTTCGGAAAGTATCATTGGATAGAAAAGGTGTAAAAAAAGAAACTATCGTTACTACGCCAAAATAAAAGGGAACATGGTTGGTGGGACATATTTTATGAAATAAAAACTGTAGTTTAATAAAAATTTAAGTGAATTAGTTGAGTATATAATATTCAATATATTTAAAATTAAACATATAATTTTGCTTGTAGAATTTATCTGTTATTTTCTAATAAAAGAAGTTAAAAATATCACTGAAGACTTTTTTTTATTTGACAAGTTTTGAGTATATGATGCAGTTAATGTAACTGTTGGAAGTTTGACAACTCGTTATTGATAAAGATATAATTCTCTTGTATTTAAGCCCACAGTATGATTACAATTTAAACGCATTAGTTCATTACATAAAAATTCAGAGTATATTTAAATCAACCGCGTAATTTTTTTTATAAAATACATCGGTTATTTTCTTGTAAAATATGTAAAATATATTAAGTAAGAGTACTACTTAAATTATTTTAATTAGGGAAGTTTTGAGTTTGTGATGCAACTAATATAACTGTCGGAAATAATAGAACTAGTTGTTAATAAAATAAATAATATTTTTGTCTTCATAAACTAGGCAGAAGCTCAAAATATTAGGGGCATTATATTAACGTTAAATATAAAAGGCTAACATACGAAACACTCAAATAACTTATCATGATGTATTGATTTACCGGTTACCAGAAATTAAAGATTTTCAGATTGTGCCCGATTTGTAAGCGTATTAGTATGATCTAAACTAACTTACCACAGTGTTTCGGCATTTTGAGAGGGACTCCTTCAGTCTTGCACTCCACGAAGTAGGCTGCTGCAGATTCGCAGATGGCAGAATTGCGGTCATTTTCGTGAACTGCGGAGAGATCGCTGATGCACATCTTCAAGTATGCAGCAGGATCGACCTGGAAAAATATTAAAAAAAATAGCATGTTAGAACTTTTCAAACCAATTGAAAGTTCGAACTTTTGTTACTCTTTAATATCTACGTCATTGTCACTTAAACATCTTATTAACGATTAATCTACCAACCGTAACGATTAATCGTAAACATAGACTGGTATTATTTTATATTTGCCAATATGAGCCAGTATATTTTACCTTATTATCAGAAATTTATGTTGGTTTTATGGTTCTCCATGTAAGACCAAAAAAGTCCAATTTAAAACCAATCATCCATTTCTTAAAATTTATTTAAGTTTATTGATTAAGAAAATAAAGAAATGTTTAGCAATTAACAGCATTAAACGCTAAAAGTTAAAACGAGTGAAATAAATACCCTAACGCAAGACCTCTAAAAAAGGGACGAATCATTTGAGCTCAAGAAAGTAATCGATGAACCATTATATTCACCTGTTTGAAACATGCTCTGTATTCTGAAGTAGACTTCTCAAAGAGATTCTTGCACCTGGTATGTACATTGTAATCGTTCGATGGCAGAGTGGCAAAGTTGTCTGATGTCGTGCACACTGCCTGTCCGACTTCCCAAGATTTGGTGAAGCTCTCTACGTCTCCCATGATGTACCGTGAGGGCGACATCATGTCCAGACTAGGTTCGTAGTTGAAAGTTCCAAAAAGTCCGGCTGTCCTTCCGAAGTAGAAGCCTGATAGCGATACGCTGCAGTAGTTGTGGACGAAATTGCATACGACAGAGAATCCTAAAAGTAAATAAAACGATAAATAAATTAATTTTACATTAATTGAAACGAAATCAATGGTCTAGTTCGATATTGAACATTCTGAAAAGTGCTAAGGTTTGAATCCCGCTTACTTCTAGTCAACCTATAAATCGAATATGTACTGGAAAATTGAATTTTTTAAAAATAATTTTTTAAAATCTCAAAAATGTTTCTGAATATTACAGAAAGCAATTTCCGAAATATTTGGAAGCTTTTTTTAAAAATTACACACGTACAAAATTACAACGTAGCTGTACCATACATTCGGAAACGTTTTCAAAAAATTTTTACAGTGTAATTTAAATTTTATAACAAATCATTTTTAAAATATGCCACTAAAACTTATGTGAGATTCCTAAACTGTAAAACTGTAAAAATGAGATATTTTATTAACGGACAAACCTAATCCTCAAATACTTAATTTATTAGGACCCCAATACTATTTAGTATTAGTTACTATTAAGTTACTATTTATTACTATTTAGTTGGCAATGATAGTTTAATCAAACAAGTTGTGTTTGACAAAAAATACCTTTCTTTTCGTTTTCGACTCTGACGTTAGCTCCTTCCCTGATCATGACAGTCTTTCCGATCTGAATGGGCAGTTCCGCTTTGGTGTCGTCTAGCGTGATCTTGTAGTCGTTTCCGATGTCCACCTTGCGTCCGTCCACAAGTACGGTCAATGACTTCCTGAAGTGATCCCTGGTTCCGTAGTTGACGATCACGGTGAAATTTCCGTCGACAAAGTCTCGGGCCAACAGATAGCTGCACTTGCCGGCGAAGTCGTAGGACAGCTTGTCGAAGGTGATGAAGTGCTGGTTACCGGACAGCATAGCGTGGGCTGTACGGTGTACAGAGATAAATATATAATTTACAGACTTTAAAAAAAATAATTATAATCATTTCGTAAGTAAAGTTTTCAATTAAATGGGAATGACTACGGGTATCTAAACCAAAGGGCCTCTGTGTTAATTCAATGGATAAAACAAGGATTTTATCAGCCACATTTCTCCAGCTGAATTGGATATTTTTTACGAACGGTTTTTTATGTGATAAATGTAGCTGGATTACAGGGATTTATAATCCCATTTTTTGAAATTAGTTCGAATATTTTATTGTAAAATTATTTATTAAATTTAAAAAAATATATATATGTAGTAATAATGTAAAAATATATATGTGTATAGTAAAAAAATATATCTGTAATTTAGCTATACTTATTATATAAAAAAAATGTTCGTAAAACATATTCATTACAGTGACTCAGAAAATCACGCTTTTTTCCCATTGCATTAAATCCGAGGCACTTTGGTTTGGAGACAAACGGTCATCCCTCCTTGAAGCTTATGACAAAAGTACTTATTCTTAGTAGAAATGTGAACAATTATTTAACCTCCAAACTCATTAATATTTATATTATTTTTACACAATGATTATTTTGACCGAAATCGTAATATTTTAGGATAATTGACCTCCAAAATACTCACCACTGAATGTTGGAAGCCAGTAGCTTGGAGTAAAGTACTTCATGAACTTATAATAAAAGTCCCAAACGCAGAAATCTTCGTAGTACTCAGCAACCATTGCGTTCACATTGATCATCTTCTGGTACTCAGGATAGCTCTTGAAGTCAAACACTTCCATCAAACTGCCTCGTGGTGCGGGCAAGCTTAATTCTAGGGACATGTGACCCCTTTCTGGAGAGAAATCGTACTTGGCTCCAGCCTTCGATTGGTAGAATTCAGCTAGGTAATCTTGAACAGCATCCATAGCCATTGTCTTAACGTAGTTGGAAGCGCTTTCGGCGGCGTTGGATACTACTACGTCCATTCCCAGATTGTGGTAGACTTCTACGCTCTGCAATTTCAAATATCAAAACTCATTTATACAGATATTTTTTATTAAAAAGATATCTAATTTTAATAATGAGTCAGAATAAAGTTTAATAAGCTCGATAAGGATTTAATATAGATGAATTTAAGTGGTAAATCGAAATATAAAAAGTGGTGTAAAGCATACATGTTCCTAAAAAAACACTAAAAACCCTTTAAAACTATTGTAAACTAAACTAAAAAAAGTAAAAAGTAAACAGAATACTGTAAAACGTTTCTGATATCTATAACTTAATATTAAAACTGTATTTCTAACTGTAAAATGTTCTATAGTTTATCTCGCTTGAATTCGAAACACTAAGATAATTATATTTACTTAACCGGAATCTGTAAAATTTTAATAAAACTAATTTTTTAAACACAATATGACTATGATTGTTTTACCCGCTACCACTAAGCTAAAAAAAACCCAATTATTTTTTACCTTTGTAAGAGCTGAATGAGCCATTCCGGACATGTAGTCAACTGTCGGGTGGTTTAGGACAGTTTCCATGATGTTGGCATCGTATACCCTGTTCAGGAAAGCCTGGGCAGTTTCTGTGTACTCGAAGTTGATAAGTACCTTGAATGTGTTGGCGACACTGATAGCGTAGTTACTCAAAGCCTTGTAGTATGGGTTGGAAAATAAGTAATTGGACACAGTGGATGTGAAGCCTACAGAATAGAAAAGTTTATGGTTAACTAATTTTTAAGGAAGCTATATTCTTCTACATTTAAAAAATTGCACGGATGATTTTGTTTCCAAAACTGTTCTTTGTTTTTATCTTTTAAAGGTGTGTGAAAAAAACTACCTTTTGAAAATGATTAACATATAGATAATGGGGACTAGATATTCATATCCAAAAATCAAGATGTTCTATTCAGGATTCCCTCCCATATATTTTTTTCGTATAATACCCCCTTCTTTTAAATTTTTAACAAATTGCCTAACTGATAAGAAACAACTAACTGAGAAATAACTAATAAATAGTTATCCTTATACCGAGTAATCCAATTTAAAGACGTTTTGGCGTGACATTCTGTCCGTGGGACAGTAAGACCAAAAGCGGGACGTCTGGTCACATTATACATAGGGCTGAAAAATAACAAAAGGACGAACACTAATTATAAATGATTATTATCTAAATTGGCCAGTAGGACTCACCATTGATGGAATGCCTAATTCTATCAGCTGCATTCTTCGTGTAGTAATATCCGTCAATGATGTACGGGGCATAGGATCGAAGCCACATGTCGAACTTCAGGACCATCTTGTTTGCCCATTGCTGCATTCTAGCGGAGTATAGTCTCATAGCATCGTCGATCTTGCCTGCTAATGCCTCGGATGCTTTCTCCAAAGCAACTCGAGCGTCTTTCATCATTCTGGATGCTTTGATTAGAAGTTCGGAATGGTACTTTTGCATGTATTCGCTGAAATCAAGGAGTGCGTAGTAGGCGGTGAAATACACGTCTTCGACTTGTTCCACTATGATGTTGCAGAGGACTTCGAAACCGAGCATAAGTCCGTTGGCAGTTTCCCTATAAGTAAATTGGAAGATATCAGCATGTTGTGTAATAATCTAACTTATATGTACGAAAATAAATATTGCTGAAATTGTCTTATCATCCTCAACACATCGGCATAATACCTTTTTTTTTTATAGAAAAATGTTTCCAGCAAATACGAATGTAAAAATGAAGTCAATTTGATTTTAAGAAGTCTATTTTAGGTTTAATATGCTGTGGGTACAGAATCAAAGATAGCTTTTTTACCTCAAAATCCTGAGTAAATTATTCATACTCGAAAACGAGCTTTAAACATATACCGTCTTCTAACTACTAACCAATGAGGAGCAAAAATTCAAAAGCCAATATGTTCAACTTTGCCTTTTTTGTTTATATGCTTACCAAAGCCAACTAAATCAAATCAAAGTTGAAGATATTGGGTATTGAATGTTTGCTCTTCAAGAATTTTCTTAGAATGTAAAGCAACCGTTTAATTAATTGAACAACTATTCCTTAAAAATCCAACTACCTTGCGAATTCCTTGATGTTTTCAACTTCAGCCACAATGTCCTTCATGAGGAATTCATTCCTGGAGTACATCCTGGAGAAAGCCTCTCCGGTTGTCCTGATGTCGTTCTTCATGCCCTGGACTCCAGTCCTGATGTCGGCCAGGAATGGAGACATGACATCGGCCATGGCTCTGGAGATGGAAGAAACCCTGTAGGAGACTTCGTCAGAGAAGCTGGAGGCGAACGACGAGTACTGGGCTTTGCTGGATCGGATGAAGGATCGGAGGGTCTCACCAGTGCTGATCTGTACGAAGAAAATGTAATTAACAACACACACTAAAAGTATCAATTTTGAGGATTCTTCAATCGCCAAAGCACATTTCGCCGTTTTTGACAATCTTTTGGCCACAAAGTAACGTGAACTATGGAGATTGCACATTCTCAAATTATTTCAAAACAGCTTTATTTCTTCTCTTTTTGCTCGTTAAGTTGGATTTTAAATAATACGGTTATCAGTTTAACCGATATTTAGATATCCAGTTGTACCGGTGCAAGTAAAACCAGTAGAAACAATTTTTTTGTTTTTATAGTGTGTAATTTTTAGTGTTAGTAATTATCAATATTTCTTCGGTATTAACCTTGGATTACTAATTAGTATCAATATTTTCTCCGTTCTGACGTTTCGACAAAAAGTAAGAAACGTTTCGTTATTAATGTGATGAATGTCCTTTCCTCAAATACTTGACAAAACAAACTTCGTAAATTTGATGAAATGTATAACTGGAGCATTTTTTACGACATCATTTAATCAAAGGTTAGGTTAGTTTGAATTATCGTCGCACTAGAGCTACACAAGGGCTATTGGCGACGAGCGTCGTAAGATAGAACCAAAGTCAAGTGACTAACCGACACCTGAGTAGGCACCCAAAGCAACCGTTAAGGGCAACATCGTACGCAGTCATTTAATCAAAAATGACGATAATTCTTTCAAATTGAAGCACTGATTTCTGATAAAGCAGTTTTTAAGCCAACAAAAGGTTTCTATATAATTCATAGTTCGAAGGTATAGGACCTCTTTTGTCTTTAAAGTTAATAGTGGTTCGAATAAAAAAAAATCCTTCTGCATAGTTTTTAATTAAGTGTATAAAATCTACTAACCTTCAACATCTTTTAATTTATCTTATTGAAAGATTTAACTTTGTTTCTATTGTAGCGTTGAATAGATCACATTTTGAAATACTATTAATTAAAATGTTTACTTTTTAAATGTTATTTCAGATTCTATTAAACGAAGTTTGCAATATAACATGGATTATGGCAATTGCACATTCTCAAATTATTTCAAAACAACTTTATTTCTTCTCTTTTAGCTCGTTAAGTTGGATTTTAAATAATTCGGTTATCGGTTTGACCGGTACTAAATCTACTAACCTTCAACATCTTTTAATTTATCTTATTAAAAGATTTAACTTTGTAAAAACTTTGTTGAAAACTTAACTATAGATAAATCCACCTACTCTGAGCTCTTTCCACAGTTTTGGTCTCCAGTTCACTTTCGAACTAAGGATTCTGGTTTTTTCCAGTCCCAAGTATACAGAGGCATCAGTCTTTTCAGCTCCTTTGTTCTTGTGCGAAATTGTTAGGCTTGCCGAATCCTTGGGGAATGAAGCAGTCACCTGCAGTCCTGTGTCTCTTTCTGCAAAAGAAGAAACTTCATAAGAATCTGTACTAATGTAATAAAGTACACTATCCGAAACGGATGCTCAAATATGACGCAATTTTCGTCATTTTTTTCGAAATAATGTCGTGAAAAATACTGTGGGGATTTTTTCTATATAAAAAAACTACACATTCAAATTCTTATTCTACTGATGCTTTAGTTAGTGCAGATCTTGTTATTAGTAAATATTATGACAAAATGTTTTTTATATAAGAAAAATGACATTTAATGAATACAGTTGAAATAATAAAGAGCTACATTATATTTTGAAAATTTCGGTATTTGATTAAACTACACAAGATAAAATTATATATTTAACCACATTGGTTGCACTTCATGGTTTAAAATCAACAACTACTATTTGGAAGTAAAGTTTAGGTTAACGAAATTAAAATTTTGATATAAATGTTTTACAAACAGATAAGTTGATATTTACCTCCATTTAGAATGCTAATGTCCAAGGCTCTGTTTCTCTTGCTGAACTTTATCTGTGCAGACACGTCAGAAACGTCATTGGTCTTCTTTTCCAGGGAAACGTCATATTCACCACTTCTGCCGGCGATTTGACCAGTTACACTCATAAGGTCTCGGTTAGAACGCATCTGCAGCAAAAACAACATTTATTATAGAATGAAAATATTGATGATATAGGTAAATATCACCTATATTTTCAATCATTCATTCATTTTTTTGATGGCTTATATTTTGTGTTTCAATTTTTATTTTTATTTTGGCAAGAATAATAACCATGTTGAAACTATTCGTCCTATGACAGCTTCAATTTATTCCGTCTTAATAATGTAATTTGTTCAATCAAATTATGGCATCATTCAGATAAAGTTATTAGAACCTCTACTTAATATAGACGTTTATTCGAACTTCTTAACAATATAGATCAAATTGTACCCACCAAGAGTTCAATCTCTTGTCTCAGCTTCATGATTTTGGCCTTGACCTCCCTTACGTTCTGCATCTGATGTCTGTCCATGCTGTTTAGCCTCAGATGAGCCGATGACTCCAGCTTGCTGTCCATAAGTTCTGCAGCGACCTGAATGTCCAACCTACTAACAGGGTGCTTCAGTGAGAGCATTCCAGAATATTGAGTCTCTCGTCTGCTCCTGGAGGACTTGTCTTCTGCCTTGACTTCGAGTTCTAAGTTGTGGTTTCTGTCACGTGAATAGTACAGGGAACTCCTCAGGTGGATTCCTCCCTCGCGAAGGACTGTGAAGATGTTGGATTGCACAAGGCTCTGAAATTTACAATTATATATTTTAATTGTATGTAGATATCTGAAACAATGATATTATAAATGAAACAATTTTCATAGATTTGACTTTCGATATAAAAATATGATTTATTCCAGTAAGCCTTTTAAGGACTCACAATGTAAACAGGACATGCAAGGTATTGAAAAAGAAAAGAGAGGATAATTTTGGTTCTTACGACTTAGATAAAACAAATTCTAATAATCAAACAAGTCATAGTGATTTATTAGTTTTTGTGCTTATTGTGAGATTTGTTTTTAATTTGTTTACCTGATTAAAATAAAGATATTATTTTCTTTTGTAATACACCTATGAGTATACATAATGGATTTTATTTCATAAGAAATGTAGTTTACTTTATAAATTGTTGAATTTAAATTTCACTTATTCTACTGTTAAGAAAACACGAATAGTTTAAAACTTACACTGGACAGCTTAGGGTGTTCCAAAACTACTTCGAATTTACGTGCTGTTTGTCGGTTAGTGCTGATGTCTGCATTCACAAATCCAACTGCCACGTGTTTTTCCAAGGATCGAGATGCATCCCAGTAGAAGTCTACACCACCGCTTCTAGATCTACTTGTGTTGGTGAAGTTTCCTTTGACCATGAAAGATCTAATGGGAGTGTCCAACCTGGTCCACAACTCTTTACCGACTTCGGTATCAGCCAACTTGAAGTCGTACGAGATCCTCTTTTCAGCACGCTCGTCCCAGCTGAAAGCTGCATCGTGAAGAATCTGGTTATCGTCGCACTGGTGAGATGTTCTGAAGGACACGATTCGTTGGTAGTAATTAGACTTGAAGTTGATTTCGCGTCCGTTCACTTGTTGCTTGCTGTCGGCTGTGATGGTCAGTGGAAGAACAGGCACATCCAGAACGAAGTGTGATGATTTCCCTCCGAATAGAATGACTTCCATCTTGAATTGCTTGTTACGGTTAAAGTCGAGTTCAACGCTATCCTCCATGTTGGTGTGTTTCTTCACGCGACTGTAAGTCAGCTTGACGTCTCTGACCTTAGCGTGGGGGCATCCCATCTGAACAGATCCCTTGAGTCCATCTCTCTGGTTGCGGTGGAACACTTTCAAGAATCCTCTTTTACCATCCTTTGAGTACTCGATGTTTGAGTTGATGGAGTTGGAACTGGTTTGGTGTTGCATGCTTCCTTGCAGGTTACGATAACCATAGTAAGGTGTCTCAGCTTGGAAGTCCATTTCAAACCTTCCCAAACCTTCGTAGGTTAATGTTGAGTTCCAGGAATACTTTTCATTTGATGGGCTGACGTATGTAGCTGCAAGCTGTTTTCTGTTTCCAAAGTTTCCAAATGCTCCGCCAACTGTGTATGTTTTGGAACTAGGTGTAGAAACGGTGATAGAGACGTCTTTTTTCTCAGAGCTGCTTTCCCATCGTCCAGTTGCACTCCATTTAACGTTATTCAACTCTACCTCTCCTCTGCCAGAAAGTCGTGTTCGGCTAATTCCGTACTGCCCATAGATGCCAAATTTGTTGTCTGGTACAGTAAAGGTAACTCTGGAGTCAGCACTTGAATAGTCAGAATTGTAGTGCACGGTTCCAAGAAGTTGGATGGATTTGTAGTTTCTCAATGGTAATCGGAGCATGAGGGACATTTCTTCTGATCCTTGGTTTCTGATCAACTTCGATGTCATGCCCAATTCTGGTAACCTCGGGCTTGAAGTTTCGATTTGGAAACTGGTGTCGATGTTCTGGAAGCGATCGTTGCGAAATTTTCCATCTAAACGCACCATTTTCAACGATTCAAAAGGTGTATTTAAAGTAAGGAAAGCTTCCATACTCTTCCATCTGGAATAAAAATTTATTTTTTAGTATATCACACTCTAGGATAATGTGTTATAGGAATACTCACACACTGTAAAAGCTTGAAAAATAAATGCTTATATGAGTATAATAATTATTTAATTATCATTCCCTTACGGATAATTATTCAAACTAAATGAAGCTATCTCTAAGCAATTTACAAGATGATTTATTTAGGGAATTTATTATTAAAATGATTCTGTTTTTGATAATGTATTTAGAAAGGAGGCTCAACATTATAGAATTTCTTTATGTTAACCAAAGTAACAGAAATCAGAGTGCATTGCCATGCTACAGGTCCGGGGATTGAGTCCCGGATTGGGGGAGGTTGGGTCGATAAAAACAGGACCAAGCATGTTTGGGATCTAAGCACTGGGGTTTCGCGTGAGGTTGACCAACGAACCGGTACATATTCCTAGCACCTCAGAGCTCTTGGTCACGTAAGCTGAAATGGGCACGGAAGGCCTTGGCCTACTAATTAGCAGTTGTGCCGAGGAGTTTAGTTTCTAGTAATTAACAAAAAAACAACAAGAAAACAACATGAAACACTTACCCTTCGTTTTTCATATTTCCAGCCACTCGAATTTCTTTCCCAGGTGTAGACACAGACAGGCTAACATCAGCGGCGGTATATCCAGTATGCTTCATTGTACCAGTAATGTAAAAGGGGTTAAGGTACTTGGAAAATGGACATTCGATCTTAAGCTGAGCAGATTTCTCGCCTTCGTAGTTTTTCAAGCTGCCAACTACTTGGTGGTTTGATGTTGGAGTTGAAACAGAAAATGTGGCTTCGATGTCGCGGCTGTTGCTGTTAATATATTTTGCCTGCGTTTCCAAAGTTGAGAAGGACAATAGGCTGCTGTCGATTTTAACATTTGCTGACATCTGCCTTCCTTTGTTTTCATATTTCGCAGTCACTTGGTGCGTTGAACTCGGAAGGATCAGAGACATATCGCCATTCAAAACCTTATCTCCACGATGGCGAGAAAATTTGGCTTTCAATTGAGCTCCTCCTTCAAGCAGAAAAGGGCTTCCGATTCTGATGTCAGCCTCCATGTTTCTGGCGTTGTTTTTTAATTGTCCATTCAAATAGTTTACATGGCGGAACATTTCCAAAGCCATTTCAAAGGAGATTTGCTCCAAATCCTGATAGTTTGCGTTTATTGAAGCAATAGCATCTACGTTACTTAGAGCGGGAGATTTTGCTTTAGTCAAAAAGTTAAACTTCTCGTCATCTTGATGGAAAACAACGTCCAGAACATGGGAATATTGAGGGAAATCAACGGAAAACTTAGCTGTAGCATCGTTCCATTTCTTGATATCCAGATTGATGGTGGAAGAAACTTTGCTGAATGACATTCCGGGGAATTTCCTAAAACTCTCGTGATACCTTCCAGTGGAAGACTCAATTTTCAGAGCTTCAACCATAACGGATGCAATGAATGGTCTAAATTGGCTGTTGGCTAGTCTTCCTTCAACGTTGATACTTTCAACTGGAGTGTTTATTTTTAAGTTGATGTAATTACCAGCATCATCGTTTTTGTATTCTACGTATGCGTCGAAATTACGCAGGGCATTGAAAGGAGTGGCAATGATGAGTCTGCCATCCAAAAACTGGTTTCTGTCATTTCTGAGAGAGCTGTCAAAACTGAACTCTTTGTAGTCTTCGAAAGGTGTGTCAATTTTAACTTTAGCTTCATAAAATTTTCCGAGTTTCTTGTTCAATCGAAGGTGAACACCAGATTTCTTGTCCCCCCATTTAAGTGTTGATATTACTTCATATAATTCATAATTAGAATCGATTGTCAAAAGCAATTGTACGTTTTGGTATGATGAAATTGGGGAATCAAAAGTCATCTGAATTTCGGCCAAGTGTGATCCTCCGAATACTCCTTTGAAAGAACCAACGTAATTATCTCTCTTATTCAGTTTTGCATTCATTCCAGCTTCATAAATTCCGGTTCGGATTTTGTAATGTGAACTTAAGTCGATATCTTCGAATTGCTTAAATGAACTTTGAATCTTAATTTTCAATTCACCCATGTCTCTGCTTCTCACAAATTCCCCACCAAGTGATACTTTATTCTTTCCCCATTCCAAGCTCGTCTGTGAGCCGATCTTGTTTTGAGTATAGCTACCAGAAGTTCTTAAGCTGGATTTCTTATAATTTTCCAAATTAGTAAATACCTCAATGCTGCCGTCCAGAGAAGTATCTCTAAGTTCATATTGAGCTACAGTTCTGTATTTATTTACTTTATTCCATTCCGTGGCAACTTCACCTTTCAATCCAGAACTCATAATGTCGTATTTAACCAAAGCTTTCATTTCTTTCATAGTTTCGTAAGGAGTGTTAAATTCTACGCTCACTTCGGCAGAATCACTGCTATAGGCAGCTTTTCCTCTCATATTAATGCGCCTCCATCCTCTTTCGTAAGAGATAAATATGTTTCTTTCTTGGCCCATGTTACCATAGTTCACAATCAAACCCACTTGCTCAAAGTCTTTGAATGGTGTTGATAAAGACATGGCAAAGTTGTTCATTCTGTTGGAGCTTAAGAAACTTCCCTTGACGACAACGGATTTCCTGTTGGTTTCATCCCATAAGAATGAGATTTCTGCTTCCTTCTGTCGGCTTGTCAGGTCGTATTTGACAATGGTTGAGTAGAACTCGTACCCGCGGAAGGGGCTGGTGAATTGAAAATCAGCATTCAAGCTTTCCCACCTGTAGTTTTTGATGTCGGCGCCGAATGTCATTTTGTGTCGTCGATCCCAAACTAACGAAAGAGCTCCCTTGTGCTCCCAGTCCTGACATTCCAAACTTCCTTTCAGTTCCAGATCTCTGGAGCTTCTGAATGGGGATGTGAATTTTACAATAAATTCTTTCAAGAATGTTTTATCCAGATACTGGGCGTTAAGATGAATCTTGCTGTTCTTATCCCATTGTATGTAGCTCGTGTGTTCCAGCTGATGACCGTTGCTAGATTGTACGACAGAAATCTTGCCGCTAGGGAACGATGTAGTAGATGTCATTTCCAAAGTAGTTTCAAAGTTTAGAGCGTCCCTTATGTTAAGTTTGTGGGTTAGAGATCCACTGAGTTTGTTTTTGTTCATTTGAAGTTTGCTGAAGTATTCATGTCCTCGTCTGGTGTGTGCAAAATCAGTTTTAAGCTCTTCAAGTCCTCTAAATGGAGTGTTAATTGTTGCTGAAAATTCCACATTCTTGGTATTGTAACCTTGTTCCATCAGACCTATGGTTAAAAGAGTTAGTCGTTCGTTATTATACGAAGCATCCAAAGTACTGCGCAGTTTTAAGTTTTGTAGTTTATGGACGATGTCAAGGGAAACCTTTTGAACATCCATGTATCTAGGGAAGTGAGTAATTACAACAGCATTTACTTCTAGGTCATTCCAGTTAATCATTTTTCCTTGCGAATTCAAAGAAGCTGACGATCGATGTGGAAGTTGCGCATCGATATTGACTTTGTAAGCATTTTGTGTTAACTCCAAAGATGTTGAGACTTGTGTGGTTTCATAGTTTCTAAAGGGACTAGTGAAACTTAATTTTCCTTCAAGGGTTTTGCTGGATAGTTGATTTCGTCTAGACGCGCTAAACGCTGTTGTAATCTTTTTGCGATTGCTCCATTTCATTTCTACGTCGGTATTAACAGTTATTCCATCATTGCTGTAAGTAATTCTAGTTCCTGCCCTTTCAAAACCTTGGAAGGGAGAAGTACCCTCGAAGTTTATAGTGCAGATTCTACGTCTTCCACTTAGCTCATGATTTCCTTCAGTATTGAAGGATAACTTCTTGGTTGGAGACCACTGAAACTGGCCGTTGGTTTTAAAGTTATCACCGGAATGTATGTGGCTTATTTCACCGGAAATGTCTTCAATATAAGAGAAAGGTGTGTTTAGTTTGATGTTACCCCTCAACAAAGAAGATTGTCTAACGCCGTTAACCATGTAGCTAATCTGTTTCTTCATTCCCCACCTCAATTCAGCTTTGTTGGTCACTTCCCTCGAGTTATGGTCATGTGAAATAGCAAACGCCAGCTCTTCAAATCTTTTAAATGAAGTCATAACAATAACTTTAGATGAAACAGAAGCACTTCCTCGTGAAAATGAGTATTTACCCAATGATGACAATGTTACATCATTTCCGAATGGCAGCATAGTTGCAATTTCACTTTCCCATTGTTGATTGGTAAATAAGTGAGTAATACTAAGTGTGATATTTTCGAACCCAACGTAAGGCGTTGTAAGCTCAATGTGACTTCCTATTTGTTGCCTTGATCGATCTAAAAGAACATTAGAAGATAGTAACCCTGAAACTTTTTCTGTGGGAGACCATTCAAGTTCAAACTTGTTGTTTGTTTTCCACTGAGAACTAAACAGAAGCCCTTGAAGGTTCGTGCTCACGCTTCCTTTCACGACTTTACGAAGAATGTCCATATTTACTGTGGCATCGTATCCATCGTTTTGGCTGCGTAGTTCTCCACTGAACAAAACTCTTTTACTAGGTTCTCTGTCAGCATCCCAAAATGCTTCTAAGGACGCAAATTTCAAAGAACTGCCCATCCTACCCTCAATTTTGACAGTGCTCCTATGTTGGCTTGGCATCTTCAGTTCGATGTTGGCATTAATTTTTTCCTTTATGTTGTTGATGGAAGCTTCCATTACATAAATATTGCTATTCATTAGTAACTGCCCAGCCATTCTGTGATTAAGTCCATTTCCAGCAGTGTAATCTACTTTTGCGCGATACTTATCAACACCTTTGACTACTTCGGCGGATCCGGCGAACTGACCCCTGTGATATCCAGCGATGGTGGCGAAGTTCATGGCACTGGATCCTGGGAGGCTCAGACTGCCATCGACTTCATACTTCCAACGAGATCCTTCGCACTTGTCCTTATAATGAACCACAACGCCAACTCGTCTTCCAGCTTGCCACTGGCATGAAGCAGTACCTCTATATTCTTTGTTGTTGGCCTGGCTCAGCTCTACTTGGATTCCAGCTTCCCTTCCAGGGTAACGCAACTTCACATCTCCAGAGGCAGAAAAGAGGTTACCAGTGGCCATCTTCAGCTGTACGTCAGTAACAATTTGCTTGTTGCTTCCGTATTGAACTTGCAGCTCGTTCTTAAGGGTATTTTCGGTGTTCTCGTGCTTGACACTAAGACCATAGTCAATGCTCTTCTCCGGGTAGACCAAACTTAAAGATGCATCCACCTTGTTGTTGGTCAAACTTCCTTCGTACCTAAGGATTTCTTGCAGTTTGATTTTGTGCACACGGCTTCTCGCACCATCTCCAAGAGCGATGGATATCGTATTTTCAACGTGCCCTGTTGTTTGCATTGTTTCGAATTGTACTTCAGTATTCCATTCGGGAAGTACAGAAGCCTGGATATTCAAGAGTCCGGTATATTTAGAAAGAGCGTTTGCAGACAAGTTACGAAGTTTTCCAATGATGTTCAATTTGTTCATTTTGCCTTCCAAAATTCTATAATCTGCCGTTAGTCTTGAAGACATGCTGTCTCCGATTTGAGCGTAACCCTTAACTGTACCGTCTAAAAGGAAGCTGCTGAGGCTGAGTTCGACATCGTGACGCTGTTTCTTGCCTACTTCCATGTTGCCTGAAAAATAATGTGCAAGTATATCAACATTTTAAATTTTAATAATAAAAAGGTTAAACAAAATTTTAAGTTTGTATAAAGTAGACTTAAATTGCAGAATTTTTTCTTAAAATACCTAAAGCAAAATACTAAATATTTGACATCAAAGTTTCAAAGCCAATGATAAAATGTATTTTTACTTTATGAGTCATTTTATTTCAACTAATAGTAAAGCCTTATATTAGCTTAAATATAATAATTCTCTTTTAAGTTATAACTTAATTTAAATATTTAAGTACACGCTCAATTTCTGTACGTATTTTATACTCAAGGAAGAATATTTTATCTGCTCATTATACTTTAATGAGTAACCAAAATACTGACAGAATTGAACTGTATAAAATAAGTACCTACGTTGTTTCCTTAAACTTCAGATAATGTTCTTAAGTTTAATTAATTATAAATTAAGGAATTCCTTGACGTACCTTTAGCCAAAATTGGTTTCGTAGTCAGATCTTCAATCTGTAACTGAGCTGTATACTTTTGCCTGTGACGTAATTCGGCAGATCCAGTTACGGCCACCAAGCGTCTGTTGGGAATCCTCATCTCCATAGACGTTCTGTAGAGATCTGCGTTCTTTTCTGCCGTTATTCCAATTTCAGATTGCAATGAAAAGTATTCCTTGTCGTCTATAGATAGGCCGAAATCAAGCTTCTTCTGTGAGTTGGTGTTCACCATTTTAGCTGTGAATTAAAATATAAAAATCATTATAACCCATTCAAAGTGATACATTATTCAAATTAAACGATTTTATCGGTAATCTTTACACACATCTTACACAATCATTTTATAATTTTTTTAAGGACATTAACTATTAATTATACTAATATGATATCAGATAATAACTTTTTAAATTATATGAATATTTTTTAAAGTCAAAGATCTTGAATAAATGAGATCAACTTACTTAATAAAATAGATTTTATATATTGTCAGGCTACAAAATCATATTAACCCCTTTTTTCTCACTCCCGTGGTATTTCCTGGCTGGAGTGTTCAGTAGTGACTCGTCAAGAAGATTAAAACTAACATAAATTAACCAATCAAAACGACAATGGAGTGCTGAAGTGTCCAGTAGGTAACGGGTCAATAAGATTGAAATCGGCACTTTTATTACAGTTTCTTGAAAATTATCTTTAAGGGGGTAAAACCGTTTAAATTATATGGTTATATTGACTCTGTGGTTTAGAGATGCTTTCTTCGAAACCCCAAAATCGCGTCATTGAGAACCGCACGAATCAATATATTCCAAGAAAGGAAAACTCGTAGATATGCGTGGCATATGGTTATACAGGGTGGCGCAAAAAAAAGTGGCCCGACCATGGAGGTAGGAATAAGATAGAAATGTTGTCAAGTCGAAAACCAATGCAAAAGCAGGTTTGCTAAGTGAAGCTTTGATAGCTGTAATATTAAGCCCAAACAAACGCTTGGCGAATTATTTGGCGGTAACTATGCAATCTTTACCTGTGCACAAATCTGATCAACTCACACCTACACAGCCCGCACTAAGATATAAACTCGCCAACAGTCCATGTGTAGCTCTAGTTTAGTAACCAACCTAATCAATCAATAAAAAACAAGTTTGCTAAGTAAAGCGATTAGCCGCCTGAATAATTTATGAATTTGCTTGGTGGCTTTCTGACGTCTTCCAATAGTATTTCTCGCCAAGCATCTCAATGCATTCGTTGCTCCGGCGCCACGCAGTATATGGAATTTAAAATAGTCCCTCGAGTAATAAATTGGTTAGAAGCTCGAGGCAAAAGACAATCTCGTCTAAACATTAAAATTCGCAGAGAGCTCAGCTAAATTGATTTTTCTTACCATCAACACCAAATTTCTTCACCGGGGTCTTGATTTCGAGAGATGCGGTATTTTCTGCTTGGTTAAGATATAATTCCATCTTAACATCGCGATCTACTTGAGATTCAGGGGTGTTCACAGATAGAATGCCATGCTTCACGAATCCACCATCCTTCTAAAAGAGAATTTGGGACGATTCATAAGTTTTTGTAATCTATATATCATGTATACTTTTTACAGAAATTGAGTTTATGGGCCATTTAGTTGTTTGTGGAAAGTTACTCTGTAATTCAGCTGTTAAATAAAAAAAAAAAATATTGAATATTTTGTTAAATACATTAAACAGTGACGAAGTTGCGTGAATGTGTAATTCATTTGCTAACAGAAGTCTTTTTAAACACACGTTGATTAGTATCATTCATACTACTAAAAACTTAATTAAAATAACCATTAATTGACTTTAAAGTAAGCATTGCGTCACTTCCGGTGAAAACACTCTCAATCACCTTGCATTGGCTTATGACCTCAAACATGATTTTCTTGTCCATTGGCGTGCGATTTCTTACCAACTTCTGTGCGATAATCTGTTGAAACTACGAAGTGTTTTCAATGATCTCAGACTTTAAAAAAAGAAGTGTTTTTTTTTTAGCAAAAACGGGTATTCTAAATTCCAGTTATTTTCATCAATCTTTTATGGATTTCCTGTGATGACTTTGATTGATACAATAGTTGATTAGGTTTGAAATACCTAGGCGTGCTTTATTACGATTGTAAAATAAAACAACAAGATCGATAACTGGCTGTTGGTTCGATTCCCGCCTTCGCCCTAGTTGTATATTCCTTTCACTGTGACAGTAAAAAAATTCTTTCGGTGTCTGTCTTACAGGCTTCATAAGCGGGTCTCTGATCAAGCACACAAGCTAAAATATATATGTGTCTTTTACCCCCCCCCCCCCCCCAACTGGCTTTATTTACAAAACCTGTTTCAAACTAGCAGTTTTTTTCTTCTCTGTACAACTTTTGAAAAAGTTGCATACATATTTTAGTGGAATGTATGCAAACTGAAGCCTATTTTTAGAAAAATCGCCAAGAGCATGACATGTTACGTAACACGCCGTTTTCTGACATGTGCGTTTCATGGAATTTTACTGTGCATATTTGAGTACATTAACTATTTTTGAAGACTTTTAAGCTGATATTCGGAATCTACAACTTCCAATGTACAAGAAAAAGACATAAGTCTTTTCTGGTAACAATTACTCATTGTGTATTGTAACTTTACAGCGCTTAATTAATATTTTTTTTAAGTATTGAATATAAATATATGAATCATCCATTGATCCATTTTCAAAAGAAAACATTTTAAAGGAAAACAAATTACCACTTCAGTCTTCCACTGAGCATCGAAGTTGTAGCTCTTGAGAGACGAGTCGGTTTTCTCAATGTACAGATTGAATCGAGCAGGGCCGTTGAGTGGTTGCAGGGGTGCGTTTGCCCTGTATGCTGGAAGCTCCAGCTCCGAACAGAACTTGACGCCGAAGACCTTGCTGATGGAGTTTCCAGTGCAGCTCTGGAGATGAGTTCCTTCGTTTCTGTCGGTGGCTTTCTCCTTTTCTTCCATTCCATGGACAATGAACATTTTGCTCCTAAAATAAATTTTAAAAATACAAAATAATCCTGTTATAGCAGCTAGGGACATGGCCTGATCATGACAAGTTGGGGCCTTAGGTCCGTAGACATTTGAAGGGCCCTTTTCCGAATGCTATTGTTACTTAATATACATACTGCAAAGTTATAACCTTTGAAAGTATGATCCATCGTCAAATATAATATATTAAATAACTATTAGAGTGCTTATAGTTGTAGAAAAGATAAATGTAGGATTACTTTAAATTTAGTTAATCATATAAGCAAACACAATTATGAGAGGTGAAAGAAAATTTATAAATTTATAACAAATTTTGGGGCCCCCTAAAATCAAGTGCCTTTTAGGCCTAGGCGCTGGTCAGACCATATCCAGGGGACCTAATGTTTCTGACGTCATAAACGAGTGATGTTATAAACAAGGTTGAATATTTAGTGTATTATACAGTGAAAAATACTTATTATGTACCCATATTATTAAACCCATATTTATTATGTACCCATATTATTAAACCCATATTTAGTATGTACCCATATTATTACCCATATTTAGTATGTACCCATATTATTAAACCCATATTTATTATGTACCCATATTATTAAACCCATATTTATAATGTACCCATATTATTACTCTATTGAATAAATTTTAACCCTATGTGCTATAAGTATACGTTTAATTTCTTCTTCTCCTGGCAATGATTTTTAGATGTAAAATAAATTTCAAATTTGTCGGCTCTTTTCAAAGTTTGTCGAATAAAATAACATTTAAATAGTGAAAACAAACAAATTAAAGAAATTGGTTTGAAAGCTTTGTGGATATCATATGAACGTATATTTTCAGCGTTGCAACCTAGGAGTTATCAAAAAAATTCTCGTTAGGAACAAAATATAATAACGTTAAGATCTATGGGCAATTCAAGGAACCGACTATTTTTTGCTTTATAAACGAGTTGTCGTTGTAAACGAGGTCCTTGTAACCGAGTTTGACGGTACTAATTTGGGAAAAAGTTGTTAAATGATCGCCAACTAGGAACACATGCGTTTGTAGTTTTTACAAATAAAAAAATGAAATGAGTTTGAATACTTTATTTAATTTTTATAGAAAATAACAAATTAGAGTTTTTAAAAATATTTTTAATATGAACGATTTTTCTTCAAATAATCTTTTTACAAGTTAAAAATCGTGCTGCTTAAATAATTTCTTTTAACTTTTCGATCAACTTTTATTAATAATTAGTTAATAATTTGGCGAGTTTGGCACCGTATTTGGCGAAAAATTAAAGACATAAAACACTAATAGCTCTAGTGCGGTGGCTTTTATTAACCATCATAGTTCAGTAATAGCTTAACTATACATTTATTGCTTAAATATGCATACATGCAGTCAACAGAAAAATCAATGAAAAAAATCATCAAATAAACCCACAATAAAATCCGGGAATGAAGACTGGCGGAATTACGTTACTTGAAACATGTCAATTATTTTTCAAATAATGAATTTAGTTTCTGAAAGTAATGGCAAAAGAATAAAATAAACATTTTGAATTTTAAATGTTTTCGTTAAAAGTTTTATTTAATTTTTTCAGCTGATGGCATCAGGAAAGAGAAAAAATGATCGGTTGTGAGCGAAAGTGGTGTATTTTTTTTCAGAAAATTCGAATTTTCTCTAAAAATGGAACAAATATGAAAAAACTAAGCCTCAGGTGCACACGTTGGTATTAAAGGGAGGCTATCTTAAAAATTTCAAATTTCTGAGGGCAGTATAAGTAGCTCTTTTACGATCCGAAGACAAACAGACACACAGACACACAGATTCTTTATTTTATTATTATAGATAAATGAAGTTTCGTAAAAAAATATCTGTGTTTAAAGTTATGCCAGCACATATGCCATAAAAGTATATGGGGAAATATGTTTTTTTTTATTATTATGCTTTTAAAATAAATTTTTGTGTAGAATTTGGGTTTAGATATTGTATTATTTACCAATCCACAGTCTACACTTGAAAATCAGAAAATATTTTATACAATTTTAAATTGCATACTGAAGTTTTAAAATGTTTTAAGTTAAATGTTTAAATGACCTACTTGAGGTTGAAGACTTCAATTCTGTCTCTGGGCATGTTGAGCTGTACCTTGACCACCTCTCCCTTCCTGACCTGTACTTTTCCGTCCAGCACTGATGACGAGTGCATTGTGCTCACGATTCGCATTCCAGACCTCGCAATCTGACCAGCATCGACGGTCAATAGACCGGAAATCTCGATGGCACCGCTGTCAGAAAAATAAGTTATAAAGTACGAGTTTTATTATGTGTAATAACAATTGCATAGGTTGAGGCACTTCGTAAATTGCGATTGGCTTTGAAATAGACTGGCCACTGTTGACCATTTAGGGATTGGAATAAGATGGTATACCATTTGTCTGTCAGTTGAAGTAGGAGCACTTTATCTAAAACAAGATGTGACGACAAAAAAATAATGAAACTAATTTGAAAAGCTCAGTGGTAGAATGGGCTAAGTGACATTTTTGAAAAAATTGAGATTTTTATATCAATGAACATGTTATTCTCTAATTTAAATACAACAATATTTCCTTTTTTCATAAACTTTACGTTAAGTATATAATTTTACCTTTTGTGTTAGTGCCGTTTATAATGTATCTGAGTGCACATAAAAACTCATTTTCTCGTTTTCACCTTTTTGTCACTTAGCACGTTCTTCCACCGAGGTCTTAAATTGAGAATTATTCTTGGTGTTTACGCAACTGAAAATTTGTCAACCTTATGGGTAGAAAACCAAATTAATCAGATGACTTTGGGAAATTAGAAAATATCTAAAACAACCAAAATCGACTTCTTTGTTGTACTAACTCTTTAGTTAGTACAACAAAGTAATCTATGTGTCTGATGATCTTAAGCCGAATACCAGGTCTAATGATCCTTATTTATCATTACTTTATTTTCCTAACAACTTTGTGGGGCTGGAGAACTCAGTCGGTAAGACACTTGCCTGGCATGCGCAAGGTCCAGGCATTGAAAAAAATAACTGTCGACCTGTAAAACGATCTGTGCAGCCAAAAAGTCGGACAAATAATACCCCGTGTAGAGGGAATGCATGATAAATATGCTCCAAAGTCCTGACCGATGCTAAGTACGATGTCGCTCCTAAAAGTTGCGTTGGGAGGCCTAGTCGGGTGTCTGATCGTCACTTGACTGTGGTTCTAAAATATGAAGCTCGTCACTAATAGCTTTTGTGTAGCTCTAGTGCGCCGTTATTCATAACCAACGCCCTAACTTTGTTTATTTTCTTCTTGATAAATATAATTTTTAATAAAATGGAATCTTGTAAATTGCCTACCTTGGTTCAATGTGCCCTAAGACATCCACATGTTCGAAAGACTGAACGTCGAACTTTCCTCCGACTTTGAGTGCGACACTAGCTGTTCCATTGAGAGCGATCTTCAGCGGCATTCCACTGGTCATGGGGATGGTGAACGTGGTGTCCAAGAACATGAAACTTCTGGAATATTCCCTCTCGTTCTCTTCGGCAAGCTTGGTGACAATGTCCAGCAAGTCGATGTTGGGTGTTCCGTCTTGGTCGTGTTGGTACTGGTTGTACCACATGGATGTTCCGAAGACTTTCACGTCGAGGGAACCGTAAGGTTGCACAGGACTGCGTTTGTGTTTGTTGTACTGAAATGAAATGTATTATGACCCTTTTAAAGAACTCCTTTCGTTTTGTGTTTAGCATTTATTTTCCATATTGCTTCATGTTTCTATAGTTACTGTTGAGATGTTGTTTACTAATCTTTTTTGTTTTTGTTGTTTTCTCTTGTTAATATTTCGGTTATACTTATTTGTGTCTTACTTCTATTACGTGGGTGGCCTGTATTAATTTATGGATGGAATTTCCTAATAATATCATATATAACAGTTTTCTTTCAGTACTGGTTTCATTATGTTTAACTACGGTAGGATTATATTTAATTATCTGGTTAAGTACATATAGGTCACACACAATATTAGGAAAGCGGTTAGTAGGAATATTAGGAACAGTCAGATCGGTAACGTTTAGAAAAACTTATTTTGTTACCGAGAATACGCACGATTCCGTTACCGATATTTCGCAAACATGTGCTTAACCATCTGAGGAATAAGCAAATTAGTTGAAGTGTAATTTTTTTTCACTGCGAGATATTAAAATTAAAATTTTTATCTGTAAATTTAATTGTTTAATTTTCAAAAAAATTAAATTTCTGTAGAAGATGATTTTATTCCTCCGTATTTTAAATTTTGAACTTTAGTAAATTATAACATTAATAATTTTTTAAATTTTGTGTGTGTTGATGGAAAACCTGACATTCGGGTGACTGGTTGTATGCCTCAGAGGGGACGATGTAGCATTTTTGTCACTAAAGTTTAAAAGTTTAATAGAAGATTGATAGTATAATTTAATTTCATCGTCAGATTTTAACTCCTCGTCACATCTGTAAATTGACCTTTTAATGATATTAACCCATTTGTTTGGGTAATTAGTTTGAGAAATGTGGCTTAAATTAAGTTTTATTGCACAAAAGTTGAAATAAACTATTATTGAAAATTAGTAGACAAAATAAATGTTTAAGGTCCAAGTAGAATTTGTTAATTATTAAGGTTTTTTTAACTGCTTAAACTTTTTATCTCATTAAAAATATCAAATATTTACATTAATCGCATTTATAGCCGCAATTGTTCATTTAATACCGAATTTTATGGAAGATTTTCAACGCTTCAATACAAAACCTTCTTTTGTAAGTAGTAAGTGGTAAGTATACCAGTGGTAAGTTTTGTAAGTAGTAAGTATAAAATTACCTGGTTGTCAATTTCTTCCAGCTTGTTGGGGTTAAGCGACCTCTTCTCTCTGAGTAGTCGAGCGACGTTTTTCTGTGGGAAGTATCCACCAGGTCCAAAGAAGCTCTCAACTACATGTTCTAAACCTTCCATGCGTCCATCAAGCTAAAAATGCAATGTCTTTCAATTTATATTATTTCAATATAAAAACTTAACCTTTATAGGAGAAGATACATTCTGAATGTATGTGTTCGTTGTTTCATCCGAAATTAGAATTTATATTACCCGCTATACCATCGCCAATGCACTCTCTTCCAACTCTGCTTATCCAAAAATAGTTATGTATGTTATATGCTAAAAAATCTATATAATACTTAAAAAGAATTTAAACTCGAAGAACTAATTAAAAAATAAATTAAAACGTGTTCTACATTTAATATCATTCTAAAGTACCTGTTCACATGAAAAGTCGTTAAAAAACGCATATGAAACTCACTATACTGTTAAAAATTTAGAGCTTTTTTTCACCAAAAAATTGTTGATAGTAGCTGCAACGGTGAAATGCTTTACCATACTTTTGGTGGTGTTAAGTTAAACCATTTCTCATTTTCCCCCCAAAAATCAGAAAATGTTCAACCGATTTACAATAATAGGGGGAACCAGGGACATATGGCCCAACTCGAAGTTTTTTGCATGTAACTTTAAAAAAAACACTATTTATGAATGTGTAAATGCAGATAATTTATACTTCATAAAGTAGTACACAATATATATTAGTATTTTTCTGTAGTATTAACTGCAATAGTAGTAAAATATAAATTATTTAAAACTTTAGTTTTGGGTCATGTATCCCAATGCATAGGGATACGTGACCCAACCCAAATATTTGTTAGTAAGACTAAAAATTATCAAAAAACTTTTACCTAATAACAAAACTAATATCATATTATAAAGTTTATATAGATTTTATAGTATTTTCAGACAAAACTATTACTTTTTATTTTTATTACATTAATTATGCTTATGCTAACAAAATAATCAAATTTAAAAGTAAATTCTGGTCGAAATACAAAACTGATGCCTCTTTTATTTTGCAGAGAAAACACAGGTGGTTGAAGAATTGCTACTATTTGATCAATATCAACTTGGGATGTATTATCCATTTCAGGCCATTTAAAACATTTTCTATCGATTCTTTCTGCATATTGAATTGTAAGCTGGTTAAAAAAAATTCAGTTGTACCTTCCCAACAAACCTTATATTCCGTTAAGAACCCAGTTATTTACTTTTGGGACTCTCGTGATTTTTTAAAAAATTTACTTGGTCTACTTCTGTCTACTTTTGTGTTGTTTACTTGTGTCACATATCCCCAATTGGCTTAGGTCAATTATCCCTAGTTGGACTTTTTTTGTTTAACCCCAAAACAAAGTCATTTGCGAATAATTACATTAGCACTATTATGCACGTAACTGTAGTTAATAGCATGAACTAAACAAGTAACTAATTGAAAAAATATTTCCTTTAAACCAAAAAATGTATACCGAAAAACCTTACGGCCTCAAAAATTTACTTCCAGTGCATGAAAACGTATTTCTTCGCATAACTAAACACATACGCAATGATTCAGCTCGTTTGTTTCACCATGTGATCAGCTGGCTGAAAGGAAAAAAGTGATGCCACTTTCAGCTCATAAAACTTTTCCATTGCTGAGAAAAAAGCATTGGTCCATGTATCCTTATGGGTCAAATGTCCCTAGTTCCCCCTACGGTAAAATATTTCATCACACAGCAGTGTCAGCTATTAGGAACCATACACTGTTAAAAATTTTGTGCTTGGTTTCACCATGATATTGGTTCCTAGTAGCTGCAACGGCTGAATGGTGAAACGTTCCCCATATTTTTGGTATTCGGTTGAACCATTTCTCAGGTTTTTGTTTCCAAATCCAGAAAAATGGTTCAACCAAACACCGAAAAAAGGGGAAACATTTCACTATTCAGCCGTTGCAGCTACTAGGAACCAAATCATGGTGAAACCAACTAATATCATGGTGAAACCGAGCACCAAAATTTTAACAGTGTATTTTTGGTGAAAACAAGCTCCAAATTTTTGACAGTGTACAAGTATATCAAAATGAATTATCTCACTTGGAAAAGATTGCAGCTCTTGCCGAATACATCCACAGTCACATTGAACATAGCAGTCTTGGGCAGATACGATTCAGGCGTGAAGACCAGGTGACTGTCCAGGTGGATTCCTGAATCAATGGACTCCAGGAAGAAGGTTGCTTCGTGTGCGCTGGAGAACTTTCTAGCGTCTGAGGCGAACTTGTTCATGAGGTACAGGTTGGATAGGATGTCTCGGATGCCTTGCCTCTCTGGGTGCTTGGATTTGGAGAGGGCGTTGAGGTGGGTCCAAACGAAAGAGCCGACTAGAAGGGGTTAAAGAATAAATTTAATTCATTGGTGAAGGTTGGCAAAAAAATTTGCCTAGCGAAAAATGAGTTTTGTGCTTTTGTTTATCTAAGTAAACCAGAAAGTAAGACAAATGAACACTGTTAAAAAAAACCCTGTAAAATAACGGACAGGGAACGGCAGCAGAGTTTCCAGTCACACCCCGTTAAAAAAACAATTCCCATCATTTCCTATAGCATAGAGGAGTTAAAATTGTAAAAATACGGGAATCGCCCTAATTTTATAACAGTATAAGGGATAAGGCCGGTTATTAAGTGGCCAGACCGTTTTCCATCAAATAAGGCTCTTGCCCATAAAAATTGAAGAGAAAATGCATGTAAATTTACAGGGTTTTTTTTACAGTGAAGATCATTGTCCTGACATGTTTATGTAAAACAAATTAATTTGAAAAATAAATTTTAAAAAACTTTAAGTTAACGTTTTTGTTTGGAAATGAAGTTGTTAATGGTGTTCACAAAGTCGTCGTCAATGAGGTTAATCAATTATCAATTTTTATGCGACATTTTCCATGTATTCAAACTGGTATTTACCGTGATTTATCGTTTCTTGCAACATGACATCCTTCACGACTTGGATGGTGGTATGGCTTGGACATCGCATTACAGCTAAGTAAGTTGCGATTCTCATCTCAGTGTCCTCGTTGTAGTTTCCATAAGTTCGCATGAGTGAATCTCTCTGCAAATTGAAAAGGCAATGTAAGAAATGCAATTTTTATAAATCATATTGTTAAACAAAAAATAATATTTGTCAGAATAATCTTTAAATTAGTTCTGAATTAAATTTTTTCTGACAGGTACTAATAACTTGTGTAACAAATTCCAAAAAAAGTCTGTAGCTCTCGAGTTTGAGCTGTAAAGTGGACAGACTGATGAACCAATGTTCCACTTTTTCGGAATCAATACCTTCCAAAACGTGTAGAATACACAAAATCTCCGAATTTCAACCCCATCGCAATACTTTCGTTACCTAATATTTCATATTAGGTAAAAAGGAAAAAAAGTTTCTTTTGTTTATCCTAAAATATTGTTTTTTATCGTAATATAAATATCATTTTAAAAGTGTCATTGAATATATATATACTGAATGTGTAATTTAATATAAAAATATCTGAATTGGCAGCCAAAGTAAAGCTATTTCATTCTATTATTCTAATCCAAAATAAAAAAAAATAGGAAGAAAACTTACGTTAACTTCACAAGAAACTCTTCTGAAAGCGTCAATTGCGGCCAGTCGAACTTCATTCCTGATTTGTGGGTTCTTGTAGCAAGCTTCCATAATGTTCTCCTTACCGAACATGTAACCAATATTTCCGATTGCTTTCAGAGTCAAAATCACCTATAATTAAAATGTTTCAAATCATTTACATTTGCACACACTACTGCACTACATACATGTTGGGAGAGAATTTTGTTTAAATTTGGAATTTTTCAAATATTTTATGAATAAAACTATTTCCTTAATTAATAGGGATAAACTATTCTAGGATACAAAAACTTATTTGGTCTGTTGGGGTGTTTTTGTTTTGCTTAAATGTAACTCAGGCTATACTGTGCGACACCAATTCAATTATTAAGTTTGCAAATAAAATTGTTTCAATTTAAGGAAATTTATTTGCAATAATATGTAATGTAATATGTAATGTACACGGAAATGTATTTCCACATACAAAACTTTTAGTCTGGTATCATTAGATAAATTATTCCTATCACAACTATTTTTATATACCTAAATTAATACATAAAAAAACTTAGTGAAACGTACAATTAGTGTTATTTTCTCTCTCATTAGCACTGGTATTAGCTTAATTAATCAGTACTGCTAATAATATTGTCCCATATTATTATACCCCATTATATAAATATCCCATATTAAGAATTTTAAAAGCATAGTGAAGTAGCAGCTTGACTTGAAGTGAAGTATGCTTTACCATTTTATCTTCTGGGTTGAAGCAGTTTTCTCCCAAGTTTTCTGCCAATTTATTGACAGCAGCTTGGACTTCTGCGACGTTGGAACAGTCTTTGCCTTGGCAGTAATTTCTGATGAGAGCAGAAATACCCAAGATAGCTTGATCGAAGCGACCGTCTAAGAGGGGCTGTAACACACACAAAAATCATTATGAATTGGCATTTGTAACATGATTTAATTTAAGTAATATTGAAGGCAGAAATTGATATGAATAATTATTTTAAAATTTTAAGGGAAAAATTACGATCTTATAAATCGTAATCATAAGCACCTAATGGTTTTAGTTTTAAGATAATACATAAAACTAGTAATTTTAATACTATTTATTTAGTTATTTTTAAATTAAATGATAACCAAACAATTGTTTGAATTATTCTATTTCTTCTACTGTATTTAAAAAACTGAAGCAAAATACAATGGTTATCTTTTTCTCATTAGAACTTAAATGGGCTTAGTTAATCAGTACTGTGAATAATATTGTTATCCTTTATTATGAATTTTACAAGCTTAGTGAAGTAACAACTTGACTTATTAATTTAAACTTTTAATAAGCTTATTAAAATTAGAGCAAGAATGATTCTGTTCTCTTTGATGCACTTTAAATAACTTAGTGAAGCAGTGCGGTGAACTATTTGATACTCCCTCTTTAGCACTTTAATAAGATTAGTGAAGTAGTACCGTGAACTATTTGATTATACCTCGTTAGCAATTTAATAAGTTTAGTGAATTAGTACCGTAAACTATTTTGTTATTAGCCCATTAATAGTTTAAGTGAACTAGTTTGCTTAAGCTAATCTGGTTAATAAGCTAGGTGAAGTAGTACCGTGAACTAACTTGCTCCCTCTCATTAGCACTTAAGTACGTTTAGTGAAGTAGCACCGTGAACTATTTGATTCTTTCGCTTTATCACTTTAATAATCTAAGTGAACTATTTTGTTTTCTCCCATTGCAAGGTAATAAGCTTAGGGAAGTAGCACCGTGAACTATTTGATTATTTCGCTTTATCACTTTAATAATCTAAGTGAACTATTTTGTTTTCTCCCATTGCAAGGTAATAAGCTTAGGGAAGTAGTACCGTGAACTCTCTAACTTGTTCTCTCTCATTAGCACTTAAATACGTTTAGTGAAGTAGCACTGTGAACTATTTGATTCTTTCGCTTTATCACTTTAATAATCTAAGTGAACTATTTGATACTCTTTCACATCAGCACTTTAATAACCTTAGCTAACCATTTTGTTTCCTCTCATAGCACGTTAAATAATCTTAGTGAAGTAGTACCGTGAAAGTGGCGATGATTTCAGGAGATGTTTCTGTGATGAACGACAAGGATGTGAGCCAGAAATTGCTCTCTGCGTCGGACACGGCTTTCTTGGTGATCATCTCGTACATGAAGCGGGCAGAGTCGGCTGTGCTGACTAGTGGAATGGCATCCATGAAGAACTTCCTACATATTCCGTAATAAAGATAAGATATCATAAATATTTTAAAGCAAGTGAGGTAAAATGTAATAGGCACATGCATTAGATAATATTTATGAATTAAATTTATTATGATAGACAAACTTTTTTACGCTAGGGATGTGCAACACTACACGACTTTTTATTACCACTAGATAAATCAATACAAAAAAAAAGTGATTATATACCCTATAAAGTAATTTCCATAACTTTAATATCTAAAAGGTGCTAAGGAAGCTACCACTTTTCTCATAAACCTTATTGTGACGGCTGCCAAGTATTGTGAACTCGTGTACCACATCTGAAGTCCGTAGAATTTTAGCCTACTTTTCTTTTTTTAATTCGAAAGAATTAAAAAAAATGAAAAAGTAGGTATTGACATGCGGTCGATGTCCGTCTGTCGTTTCCGTCCACCCCTTCCAAAATCGGTTCTATCATCAGATCTTAAAAATTTTTTTTGTTAGAAAGCTATGACCTCAGATACCCAACTTTCATACTTTTTGACCGTCTGTCTGTACGTCCGGACGGACATAAATCTACTATCTGTCGGCGAATTTCCCATTGAATTAGCATTGAAATTCAATTTTGAGTCATTTAAATCACTGTTGAATAAATGCGTGAGCAACTTTATTTACATATTTGCAGTCAATATATGTTTCATGAATCGTTTGTGAATGACTCTTAAAATGTCATCACAATTTATTCTTTTTTTCTTAATAACTACCAAGAAGCGCAAGCATACTTTTGCAGTCATTAGCTAGTTGATTGACATAATATTTTAATCTGTTCGGAGTAGTTTCATTACTTTGTTAATTCAATAATCATTTAATTCACTTCTTGACAAATCAACAAGGCAGAGAAACTATATTTAATTTTAAAAAATATTTAAGCAAATAGTATTTTGCTGAAGTAATTTAGGGATGCGTCTAATGTAGCACAATTTGATTCTTTGATTATTCATTAATTATCTACCAAGAAAGCGGCAAGGCATACTTTTGCATGCAATTATGCTTAGTTTTAATTTACATTTCTTATTTTTTAATGCAGTTCGGAGTAGTTTCATTACTTTTGTTATTAATAAATATATTAAATTATTCTTCGAACTACAAATAAATCACGAGCAGATGATAAATAATATTTAATTAATTTACGAAAGAATATTAAGGAAAATAATTGATTTTGGCTTTTAGAAGTTTAAATTATAGCTGGGTGCTGTGTTTCGATTTTTTTTCTAATGTGTATAAATCTAGTGTAGAAACGGCTGTTGATGATATTTACTTTAGAAACCTAGCTTTTTTTCCCGATTAGAACTTCAGTAAGTATTTAAGTAACAGGAAAGTACGCTATTTTAGTTCTTTATGAACTTCTTGTTTTCTTTTCTCAGCAATACCTTTAAAGCCAAAAATTTTCTTTAGTAGCTACTCTTTGAACGATTTTTTCGAAATCTTTGTTTATGACGTCCGAAAGGCACTGAAAACTCATTTGCTAAATTTGAAGCCCGTATTGTTTTAGATAGAACTGTAAATTGGTGTCCGACAGACAGGCGGACCAGTGTTCAAAAATGATTTCTTTTAAAATCAGCACCCTCCAAAACGTGTAAGAAACACACCATCTCCATTTCAGAATGTCGACTCCATTGCAATACGTTTACTACCTTATATTTCATATGGGGTAATTGAAAGTAAAAATAACAGTACATTTGTAGGTAAAGTTTTCAAACCATCGTGAACTATAATGCTTTTCAATTTTGATTCAATATTCATTACTGTCTGTTCATAGTCATCACATTCTAAATATATATTTCTGCGATTGTCAGTACCACGAAAATACAGAATATTACTTTTTCAGTAAATAATTTTATATTACATCGCATTACTTATCATAAAAAATTTTTAAAAAATTGCTTGAGCTATTTAAGTGCTTATTTTCATTTCAACTTTTTCAGAAATTTTCTTTTTCATTTCAACTCGTTACATTGAAGATAGCAAATTCAGTTTTCTTATACTCGTACCTGGCCCTCTTGTTTCCTGGGCAAATGGTTTCGGTCTTCTGATAGAAGGCCTTCAGAGATCTAAAGGACAGCTTCTTCAGTTTGTAGACGAATGTTGAGAACTTCTTAGGTACGGAGATCGAAACGTCATCCTTGGCAGCTTCGCACAGCTTCTTCATGGCCTGTTCAGTTTCATCTTCCACCTTGGCAGAGCTCACTTCTTGTTTGGCGTGACTGTACAGCAAAAGCTCAGTTGTTGGACGGTAGTCTGAAAAACGCATTTTAAGTTTCTTTGAGATCAGTCGTTAAATAACTAAACACTTATATCTTTACTCACTGAATTGCTTTGTTCTGAAAAATAAGCAATAATCCAGTAAGTTATTAATATTTTTAAAAATTCCAGAACTGAAACAAATTAATTGCGACATAAATTATTATTTGCTTTTTTTAAAATATGACGTATGTCTTAACAGTGTATTTGATGGTCGAAAATTGTTTCTAGATGTTTCATATCTAATAAGACAATGACACTACTAAATATATTTCACAACTAGTTAAGAAATTCCTGTTTAACAAAGTTTAAACTTTCCTTTAAAAAATCAAATTACTAATCTTTCATTTCAAAAGACCATTTTCATTGATTTATCAAAATTATTTCAACTTTAGTTACGAATGTTAATCAATGTCATTCAAATCATTTTCTACCATTTCCTGTGAATTTTCTCTCGCTGGTGGTGGCGAAGATGAGCTTCTGCGAGACAGTTGTCACCACTCCGTTGCCCCTGTTGGAGAAGGGCCTGAACACGAGTTTCTCGTTGCAGTTGGAAGTCTGGAGGAACTTGTCCCCGATGACTTGTTCGCACTCCTGGCTACCGGTGACCACTGGCAAGGACTTGGTTTGCTGTTGAAAATAAGAAAATTTAAATTCTAACATAGTTAATGTAGATTTGTTCTGCATAAAATTATGCTTTACAATATAGAAAACAAATTTCGCAAGATTTCACCGGAATCCCTGGAACTTTCTATCTTCCACTACTATTTGGATTGTGAATTTACCAACATTGTGCATAACTTTGATGCACTGTAAAAGTGGTAAATCAACACTCCACGTAGTGATAGCAGCAAGAAAGTTCCAAGATTCAGGTGAATGCAAATCTTGCGCCAAACTTTTTAACTTCTGTAGATTAGAAGAAAGCCTATGAAAGATGTAGTTAGTTGAGACGTAGAAAGTCGCGACAGCGAAATGGCTTTAAAATTTGTACAATATCTTTATGTGAAAGCTGCTGAAAATGCCGAAGTAAATAAGAACAGTAAGAGGTAACGGGAAAGTGTAACATCGCACCCAAAAGGATGCGCAAACTCTTACAAAATTAAAAAAGTACTCATTTCCTGCCCTTACAAAAATATATATGGGAGTTTTACAGCAACAAATTATTATAAAAGTAAAATTAAATGGTTGCTTAACTAAACTATTGAAATAAAAGGCTTTTTAATATTTCAATTTAGAAAATCTACAAGACTACTTACGAAGTCCTGGGAGTAGGGTGTTCCTTGGAGATAAGTTTCGATGTTTTCTCTGTCTGTGCAAGAGCTGAGATCCTTCATTTTTCTGATGGTGTGGGCCCCTTGCCAGCTTCTTCCGAGAGAGTGGTATTCGGCGGTACATTTACCAAGCACGTCAGTCTATAAGGATGTCGAAAGAATTTTATAATTTCTATTTAACCAAATGTGTGGATATAATATTTTCAGAACATTTATATCGACTTTAGGATAACATCTCAACTAAGTTCTTCGTAATTATATTAGCAAAACACGAATAAAACTATCTGTACTGACATCTAGAAGTCGCGGAACTAAAATGTGTCGTCCTATGTGCTCTCTATATGTTCTTGATGTACAAAGTAGGCAGTTCGAGTTATTTTCTGAATGCTGTAGATATAATTTCTTAACTCTGGATTTTCAAAATAGGTCTATGGACAAGAGTTTTATGCTGCCTGGTATTGAAAATAGGTCTTGGAACTAAAAAGCATAGAACATTTGACCATTGAAATTAGTTATACTAACAAAACACTAGATTGTGAAAGAATAAATTTTGTGTGTTTCAGTCATAATTTCTGATTTAAGAACTAGTAAATTTAATTCTTTTCCAGTGAAATACAGTTGACAACAGTGATACCGACAATTTTTCAGTGATAACGCCAACTGTAATATTTTATTTGATGAAACAGAGGACTGTGGCAAAGGATCTGAATTTCTGTACACTGTTAAACATATTACTGGTGTACAAGATTGCACCGAATCTTATTGGTGCAAGATTTCACTGAAATTCTGGAATTTTCTAGCTGTTACCAATATCTGGAGCCTGAGTTTACCAATTTTGTAGTACTATAATAGCTTTGATGCACCGCAAAAGTGGTAAATCAACGTTCCAAATAATGGTGGCAGCTGGGAAGCTCCTATTTTGCTCCAAAAATTTTAACTGTGTATATCTTTAGCACAATTTAGGATATATGAACTAGTTCCAATTGTAAGTGTAAAAATAGAAGTTTCATAAAATCTGACGTTAAATAAAAAAAACTATATTTATACCTCCATCGTTCGAGTGGTCCAGTCCGGCTTGACCGTGTAGGTCTGGAACGCGGACAGGACACCCTTCTGGAGGTTGGTGACCCACGCTGGTACATTCTCGGACGGACAGACATGTTCGACCTGTCCGTTCTGGAACGAGAACCTGAGAGTGCTTCTCTCGATGGTCTTGACGAAATCGCGGGCACCTCGTAAGGTCACTAAGTAATCCGGGCTCTCCGGATCAGATAGTTTGAGATTGACAGTCCTCAGCTGTAATGAAGAAGAAATTATGAATAATTTTACTTTTAAATAAATTATGAAAATAAATAATCATGCTTTGTTAATATTTGTCTCAATAAAAAGTAAATAATTAGTTTTAGATACAATATTCATTTACAGTTTAAAAAAAAAGATACAATTAAGAAACTATTTTGGTCTTTTGTCGTATGAAATTCTCAGATTTTACTTTCCTGTATTCTTAAGAATGCGTTATCATTGCAATAATCTCTTTATAATAATCTATAAATGTTATTAAAAGGTATGGTATAGTATAAAAAGGGGGGGGGGTAACCGCAAAACTCGCATTCTCCAATGTAAAGCTATGATATGAAACTCCTCTGTATTTGAAGTAGTGTTTCTATACTTATTTAATTATATTGTTGAAGTTAAAAATTGGAATGGTTACCAAATTCATGCCTTTTACCTTACGTTTTAAGGCAAACAATCGAGGCCTAGTCCTATAGTTTGAAAAATGTGAGTTTTTCAGTTAAACCCGTAATGAAAATACATGTTTTATGAATACTATTAGCACGAATTTATGTGTTCAATTTATCAAAATTACATTTAATTATAAAAATATTTTTTTATCACTTTACTTGTTTTAAGCTATCTATGAAAATATTTTTGTTTTCAATACTTGAATCTAGAGGGAAAATATATTTTTATAATCCAATAAAAAACACTTTCTTTTCCAAATGAATCTTTGTGTAATCATACTTAAAGTAAAGCTTTTAAGAGACCTTCATAAACTTTTATGAAATAGTGCTTAAAAGTAACTTTTACACGATATATTCGTATATAGGTACGAGTATCTCCCCTAATTTTAAATCGCATTAAATAGAAACAAGAAAACTAAAAACGCCGTTACGTATTTCGTCACGTTGTATTTCAAAATTGTTTACATGACGCACGGTGAAATATCACTTCTCTCACCAAGTTGAACAAACCGATAATCAGTTTTTCCTTCTTTGAAATCAAGACATTTAAAAAATGCCATATCTGTCAACAAAACGCTTATACTTTTTTTATTTGTGTTTATTCAGTAAATCTTGACCAATGATTATTTCCCGTTAAGTTATTTGACGTTCTTTTCAAAAAACAGTTTTAATTTTCCTAGCACTTTCTTTTTGGAAAACTTACTCTTTTTAACTTAACTTTTTTTTGCTGTATTGTTTGAATTTTTAATGAATTATTGAATTGTGAATTAAATTATATTTGATGACAGTTATTATTTCCCTAATATTTTTTAACGATAACTTATTCTTAACTTAACTTTTTTGCTGTATTGTTTTTAAGTTTTGAATCAATTATTGAGTTCCAGTCAATTTTTAATTAATTACGAAAAGTTTTAAAATCAATTTTCTTAGAAACAATAATCATTTTTTATCAGTCATGATCACTAAATAGTAATGTTATTGCATGAGAATTTTTTTTTTTAAGTTTTACTGGGATTTTTTTTATGTTTTGGATTTGCCAGTATTACGTGATGTATTGAATTCATCTTTTTTTTAATTAAAACATTAAATTTCAAATTAAAACATTAAATTGCTGAGAAAATAATAGTTTCGGGACATACATTAAATTTTTCTCAAATTATAAAAATAATTATGAAAATTCATTACAATTTATTCTGATAAAATCACACATTTATTTCGTCCCGAAAGCGTTATTAGTTAATAAAAGAATTTTTTTATTTACATAACTCAATTTTAAAAATATAATGCGACAAAAAAAGTAAAATAATTTTAGCCGCTTACATTCCAATAAAATGCTAATCAAAATGATGTGCAGCGAAATTTGATGTACTTTAACGATCAATTTCCAACAGAATAAGTTATAGTTTAGAATTTAAGAACGGTTTCAAAAAATAATTGTAGAGCTTAGTGGAAGAACGTGCTAAGTGACAAAAAGGTAAAAACGAGAAAAATGAAGCTGTACAAATTTTTGTTTGTATTTAAATACTTTGAAACTGGTACTTGAAAACCGTAAATAATATACTAAATTTTAAGTTTAAGTTAAAAGGGGAAACTTTTCACCATTAACGAAGTTAGTAACATGCTCATTGACACATAAATCTCAATATTTTCAAAAATAACACTTAGCACGTGCTTCCACTACTAAGCTCTTCAATTTGTAAGAACGAATAAAAACCACAAATTGGTTTATTTTATTGAGGTTCCCACGGCACGTAACCAAGTCCACTTATAACCGCTCTCAGCTTCAAAGATCATGGTAACAGCCCTCGAAAATAAGATTACAAGATGGCCTTTTTTTATATTTCTCAACCAACAGTAAACAGATATTGAGTATCGATCGATTGATTGGTCCCTATTTGTGTTCTAAAAAATTTCGGACATTGATTCTGGAAAGCCAATTATCGGCGTTTGATTAAGGTGTAACGCACTAGGTTCGAAATCAGATAAGATATCACAGGGTAAAGACCCAATGTCGGAAGAAGAGAAAAAAAATTAAAGATGGCTGCCCAATCGGGATAAAGTTTAGCTGTTAATGGAAGAATGTTCTTGAATGTTGTGCGAAGGCTTGAGTTGGATTATGAGTTAAACCAACTCAATGTCAAATTTAATATAATTATTTTTATTAATTAATGGGTTTGATTTCAGAAGTTTTAATTATCTTATCAAACATTTTATGTCTCAAGGGGACGTTAAAAGTGTGTTGATGCTCAATCGATTAGAAGTATAAATTTTAAATATAAGCCGATTGTTTTAGGAAAAGTATGTAGTTATTCGAAAATAGCGTACAATAGAAAGTTTTATAGTAAATCATATTTTAAGAAATATTTGATCGATCATATTTAATCTGTTTATGGTCTGTTTTATAAAACATATTTAAAAATAGTAATGTTCTTGCAAGTACAATAAATATCATTATATATTACTCTATTTTGAAAGTTTCATATTGATTAACCCCAAGACAATTGTCATTTTATTTCCATTAAAAAGTTAATTAATTTTTTTAATTATTTTTTTTAATTAATTTATTATTAATTTTTTTAATTATTTTTTTTAATTAATTTATTATTAATTTTTTTCATTCTTCATTTGTTAATAATTTCATTATTATATTAATTTGTAGATATATAAAGTGATCGCCAAAGTACAAATCGTTCGATCATCGTTGGTTGAGGGTACTAAAGCTTTTTTGCCAAGTAAATGTTTATTTTTATATATTTCTGTGAATATGTATTTCAATTATGAGGTTATACTAAGATTTTATAAAATCAAGGAAAAATGATTGCAACCATAAGAAAAATTAAATAGTTTTTATTAAACGTATAATTTGTTAACCGACCATCTGTATCATAGGTGAAAATGTTTTGACTTACTAATGCGCATGGCTGACTAAAGTTGTGACCAGACATAAAAAAAAAAATTGATATTTGAATTGCATCGTATGTACTATTTTATATTCATGACAGTTAAACTGCTATTTCTACAAAAGCTAAATGCATCATTTATGTCTTACTAAATACCCAATTTGTCCTAAATTATTGCTTTAAATTATTATGGGTTTACTAATTATTTTAGTTAACTTTTTTTATTTTGTACATACGTTGGCTAAAATATTCAGGGAAGAAGCATGGCCTACTCAACTGAAAGACCAAGGCTATTTGTGACGTCACATATATATCCAACCGTTTCAGATTATAGGATTTTCCAAATAAAAAGTACGAAACCTATTCGCGCCGACTGTCTTTTTAAGTTCCGAACAGGTTTCGTTCCTCCCTTTCGAAACAGTCGACAATCCGAACTGGACCGAAAACGTGTCGTTACAGAGAGCTTCTCTGTAGCGAGCAGTTTTTTTTTACAGTTTAAGTTGGTTGCATTGCTGACATCACACTAGAACTGCACATGAGTTTACTTTTGCAGTTTGAATGAAAAATGTCCTATGTAAATTATTACTAAATAATTCCGTTAATAGTATTACTAAATAATATAAATATGTTTTAGATTTATGTGTATCAATTTCCTGAATTTAAGAAGATTATTATTATGTAAAAGATGCATAATAAACGTAATCTATAATAATAAAAGAAAGAGTCTGTTTGTCTGTGGATCGTGAAAGACCTACTTATACTGCTCGAAAAAATTCGAAATTTTTAATATAGATTCCCTGTAATACCTAAGTGTGCACCTGAGGCTTAGTTTTTTCATATTTGATTCCGATTTTTAATTAATATAATTATTTACAAAAATACGTCATCCACCTGAGAGTGAGAGACCGACACTGGGGCTTGAAAACACATGGGCCGGGCCGAAACAGGGGCTTGACGTAGATAAACATAAAATCCAGTAAGAAAAGCCGTTAAAAAATTGACACAAATTCGATTTCTACTTTTAATTTTAAAGAAACTTTAGCGTGAGCAAAAATTAAGAATAAACACGAAATATCAAGAGGTTTTAATTTGTAGGATTATTTTTTGACTATCATTATTTTATTTCATTTATTGATTGTAGAATGATTACCACATTTGGGTTGTTAAATTTTAAATATTGCCAAAAGTCGCCAATGAACAGACCGACCATTTTATTACAGCTGTGTCAAAAACAAATTACCGTTATTAAAGGTTAACCCGTGCGACGCCGGGTTTAGAAAGCTAGTTATGTTATATTTCTCACCCTTAGAGAGAGTTCGCATTTTGAAAGGACTTCAATGTCGACTTGGGCCGTCAGTTGGAGCTGAGTCTTGTCTTGAGAAGATCCTTGGACGGATGTGATGGTGGTGGTCTCATAGTCGTATGTGTATGTGGTTCCTGGCTTTAGTGTGAAATCGCTTTCATCTACAGGAAAATAAACACACAGTTAACTTAACACTATGACTGCGAAAGTTTCTTGTTGCCGAGTAACACATCATGTGAATAGCATTATTGAAACCTTAGTTCATCCTGGTGCCTTAAGACAAGACCAGCAGTGAAAGTGAAAGTATTAATAACCTTCTAAATGTTAACTATCAGTGATAATGGAGAGAAGATTTTTAATCTTGATCAGCGTTCAGGATTTCAAAACTAGGGTTATGCTTTAAAAAATGTTTGAAAGATATAGACGAGGAATATAAAAAGCCAGGAATTTACGTCAATTTTGTCTTGATTTAAATTACTTATATTTTAAAAAAGATAGTTATGTTACAAATATTACAAATGCTATCAACCAAAAACAAAATTGGACGTAAAATATTTAAGATTAAAAAAAACAGAGTCACTCACATGTTAAAAACTACTTTTCTAAAATGATACATAACAATTTGTGTTTATTTTCCTACAGTTTTAAATTAATTTTTTAGTTAGAGTTTTCTAATTAACAAAATAATTACTTTTTTCCTACCAAAAAAGTTAATATAAATTTGATATTATTGACTCTAAATCTTAAACTATGCACATGAATAACGAATCGTTTGTATGTGGGATTTAAGTTTGCTTTATTATAAGACTAAATTCGAACTTATTTCTATAAATACCTCCGTACAATATTTTACCGATATATATATATTTTTATTTTTTCCTAACATAATATAGGGTTAAATTAGTAACTATATAATTATTTTTTTAATATCAACTCCTTGACCTCTATTAACTATAATTAATATTTCATATTTCTATTTCATAAATATTTTGAATTAGCTTACCTGTACAGTACCTGGCACACTGGCTCCTTTGAGGGACAGGACCTAAAAATATATTTATTAATATGTTAGTATTTGCATATAAAAAAAATCCCGGGAGACCCGTAAATTAATTCATTTCTCTAAATCAAGTTATCCATCCAAACTCTTACTTTTGACTATCTTAATAATTAGAAATCGTGGTAGTTTGGGAGAAAGGGTCACATAGGAACAATTTTTGCATTGTTGCTTCTGGAGAATTTTCAAATAATTTTTCAGAGTTCGATAACGATTCTAAGTCATCCTACATTACAGCCATGCATATTTTTTTAAGTTCTCAAATCACAACTTAAATCACAAATTCTTTAAAATATAAGTTTTATTCTAAGAGCTGACATTTGCAATCAATGTGACCCAGCTCATAGTACATTGGTACTATGTTATAAAATAAATGATAATTTGAAGTAAAATGGCTAAAATTGTACAATATTTTTTTTTATAAGCACGTATTAAAATATTATTTAGGATGTCATAATGTATCTTGCCCCAATTCTCTCCCCCACCCCCCACCACCCCACACACACTTCACATAGTTCTCCATAAAAAGGATATGTTAAAAAATTCAATATCATGTTGTTATATTTTAAATTTATAAATTAAGAAGGATTGTCAGTCCCATAGAGCTAATGCATTAGTTCTGAAATCTCGACTTTTGCAAAAGAATTGCTTTGCCGTGTTAGTCTTTTTTTCAGGTATGGGAATCAACATAACATAGAAATGAAACAAATGTGAAACAAAAATGTTATCTACTTGTTTAATTATATATTTTGAAGTTTTAAAATGCCAAAAATATACAGCAGATGGCGACACTATTTTAAAACTTTATCAATTAATAATTTAATAACCGGATGTTATTTTCTTTTAAATTGATGTTATGAGGATTCTCATACCTGGTGGAATTGGGATAACATAGCAAAGCAATTCTTTTACAAAAGTTGTGATTTCAAAACTAATGCATTAGCTCTATGGGACTGACAATCCCTCTTAAAAAAAGATATGTGTGATTAAAATGCAATTTTGCAGAATTTAAAATGTAATTAAATAAATTTAAGAAATTAATATAATAATTTTGATTGTTAAAGCATATATTTATAATTGTAAGAATGAAGGTAAGTTTACGGACATGTTTTGTAAACTTAAACAAAATTGCAAAGATTATTTAAGTAAAAGTTAATTATGGTTTATTAAGTGGTACAAAAAGTTTAATATTTATAATCATTTTCGAATTTGGGAATTAATTCCTTCGCACAGCAAACTTTTTTTTTTGCAATAATTTTAAAATTTATGATTAAATTCTTTCTTTCTCAGAAAAAAAAAGTTATAAAATTACTATTCCTTCATTTTTGTGTAATATATTAACAAGAACGCACATAAAATAAATTTGACGTTTTTGTAATTACAAAGTTTCTCTCTTATAACTTAGGGGAGAGTGGGGGCTAAAGGGACGCAGGGCTAATGAGACAAAGGGCCAAAAGCGGAGACAAATATACTTTTTTACAAATATTTCTACACTACAGACTTCTTTTAGACACTACAACATTTTAACAGTACGACTTCACATTTTAACAACCAAAGATCAGCCATTAAAAGCATGTGTTGAAGTGGGGAGAAGAATAATTATTTTGGAGAATCCAAAGTAAGTTAAAAGTGTATCTATTTTTACTTTTTTAAAAAGTATTAAATAAAAACTTTTCATGAATTAAACTATATTTTTAGATAGAAAACATATCATAGATTAAGATATTATGTTAAATGCTGTGGGGAAATATACGGAGTTATGTGTTGGATCATTTATAAATAACACTGTTGTAAATAACTTTATAATAACACTGTGGGGTCTAATGGGACAGAAACTGTGAGGTCAAATGGGACACGAATAAACCTAGCTTTGTATGCTTCTCTTGAAGAATCTATATAAATCTCTAATATCGTATTCAGTCAATTTGCCAAAAACGTTTTAAAACTTCAATTTTAATCTTTTTGAACTTTTTTCATCGTATAATAAGTGAAAGTTGAAGTAGCTTTATTGATGACATATTTTTCACCTGGAATTTCATTAATTACATCTGAACAGAGCTTGGTGAAAATAAATGATTTGTTGTTTGTAAAATTTGCTAGAAAGCAAACTATTCTTTGTTACGTTGGATTGATTTCTCAAATAGAAAGCGATGAACTCCGGGTAAGCTATTTGAAGATAAAGACACAGTCTTTTTAAATTCACGTACACTGAAAAAGAGGACAAGTTTGGGATAAATTTTAGAAGATTTAGTTACAAAACTATCCTTTCCAGTGATTCAACAAAAATTATGGGAGCATCTTCGATTTTGAGTTTTAACTTTGGTATGTCACCTTACAATGGGAAATAATTGTTTTAAAAAATAACATTTCATTATGTATACATTATGTATATGGTGTTTGCATTAAAATTTGATTCTAAGGTCATTTTCTGATTCCTTTTCCATTTTTTGAAACTTTAATTAAAGCAACATTTACCATGTCCCATTAGCCCTGCTCCCTGTTCCATTCGACCCCACATATGGGGGCTAATGGGACATTTACATGTTTGTTTAAAATGCTCATCAACTACAATATGATATTGTTTTATCATCTGTCGAATGACTTTTAAAGTAAATGAATGTTCAGTTTATGAGCTTGTAAAAAAATAAATTAAAATTCTTGTATTTTGCTGAAATATATTCTTTATGTAAACAGATTTTTCAAACAATTATATATTTATAATTAGGATAAATCATTAATTTAATACTCAGTGTTTCGTCAGATTTACTCAATTCCATTTAGTTTTGTTGTTAACAAATAGAAATGAACTGTTATAATATCGTGAGGGTTGCTTGCTGACTAGTGCGGAGGGGACAGATTAGCACAAACTAAACGTTCACATAACATATCAGTCACTGATATTAAGGGTACACTTGAACAACGCCGAGTATATAAAGCTAATTAATATTAAAGTAAGGTTATTAATCAGCACTTCATATTATATCATATTCATATTAGAAGTGTTGACTTGGTTTCTAAATAACCATTACGTTGAAGCATTGGTAATTACATCTACCTACGATAACAACACATTTATATTTAAAGTAAACAAAAGAATAATATTTTATATTACTATATCCTAATGAGCAGTGATTATAAGTAGTGATCTAAATCCTGATAAAGTAACAATAATTAAAACAAACGTAAAGAGTCGATTTCATTATTATTTAAAATAAGATTTTTATTATGGGATTTTAGGTTTTTTAAAGATACAAATAAGAAAACTTGATTTACATTAAATGCCAATAACTATTTCAAAAGATAATTCTTGACACTTTATTTAGGTAACAGAAATTCATTGAGTGTCATTTTAGTATTATTACGTTAACTATAGAGATGGCACTTTCTAAATTAAATTTGTATTTTAATAATTTTATTTGACATGAACATCAAAATACAGGCAATAGTACCATATTGCTAAATTTCCACGTTAAACGACTTATTGGAAACTTAATTCGTATTAAGTAAGGATATTATAGACATTCTTAAAATAAAAACATTTTTATAATAATTTTATGTGTGGTTTACCAAAGTAGTTACTACTCAAGTAGATATCAAGTAATTGTTTATATAAACAATCAATTACTGGTAATATGATAAATTAGTATTTAGCTTAAATATAGCTTAAATAAAATAAGAATTTAAAGTACAAAAATTATGAGAATGGCAAATATGTTCAATTACATAACAATTGGTTTAATTTTTCACACATGCATTTTATGTGTGTTTTAAAAATTGGTTGAAT